>OY757906.1:142164152-142434152 GCA_963585895.1 Sepioteuthis lessoniana | reverse complement strand
TCCTTTTTTCTTTTACACTTAATTTACTTCCATAGGTTTTCCATATGCTTCTCTATTTTCTTTTTATTATTATTTTTTATCTAAATACACATCTACTTGTATACTTTACTCAGTAACTTCGGTTTTCTTTTTATTTCTTTTTCATTTTTTCTTTTTTTCTTTTTCTTTATCTTCTTTTATCAATTTTCTTATTATCCTCTATTTTACTGTTTTTACTGTTTTTCTTCCATTTTTCATCTCTTTGATTTTTTGTTTTTTAACCCTTTCTCTGTCTTTCTTTGTATATCATTGTCTGTTTTGGGGGGTTTTTTTTTGCCATCTTATACTTTTTTTCTTTTTCACTCCTTATTTATTTTTCATCTTTCACAATATTTTTCTTCCTTTATGTTTTAGTTCTATCGATACCTCTTTGCTCTTTTCTTTCTCGTCCTCTTTCTAACTACATAACGAGTATTTTTTTCAGTTCTTATGCCTTTCTTTTTCTTTTATCTTTAAATGAATTTTTCACTGCTTTAGAAATTTTTCTTTCCTTCAGCCGATGTTAGATAGTTCGTTCTATTTTTCTCAGAATTATTCTTGTTTCTTTCTTCTATTCCATCTATTTATCAGCATTTATTTCATTTTTTTCCCTTTATATTATATTTCTTTCCTCAAACATTCATTTTTGATCTTGTATTTCTTTATTCCGTGTTCGTTTTAACTTCTGTTTCTCATGGTCTGTTTGCTTCCCCCTATTTTTTCTTCCTCTTCGTTTTATTACTTTTCTTTCTTTTAAACTTTTTCTTCGTTCCCGTCTTTCATGCTTCTCCACCTTCTTACTCGTTCTTGATCTTTTCCTCATTTTTTCCGCCAACTTTTCCGTCCTTTACGCTTTATGTTTCAGAGTCCTTGATACGAGGTTTCTTCAATAAGTTTCCAGACTTGTTTTGTACAGGCATTTACAATTGTCGTAGACTCTTTTTTATGATTTCAGCTTCAAATGAACAGCTACAGCAGGAATTGGAATACACCCTACTAAAGCTTGATCGTCACAGCTGGTGAGTTTCAAAAAAGTAATCTGACACTTTAGAAGAACGATATGCAATAAAATTGTGTTTTAAACTTGGAAAAAAGGCCACAGAAACGTATGGAATGCTTCAGGCTGCTTTTGGTGCATCTTGCATCAATCGAGCATCAGTTTCTGAGTGGCATAAGAGATTCAAGGAAGGCAAGGAGTATGTGAGGATGATGAGGGGTGTGTGAGGAGTAAGGAAGTCAGAAAACCAAAATTGATTGGCCAAATAAGGAATTTCATGGATAAGAACCGCTGTGTGTCTATAGAGACAATAAGTGCACAGTTTGATGTCAGTGTGGGAACTGTACACACAATTATTCGTGCGGAACTGGAGATGCGGAAGATTTGAACCAAGTTTGTCCCAAGGGTGCTCAGAGAAGATCAGAAAGAAAGACGTTGACATGACAGCAGGGAGATGGTCGAGCTGATCAATTCAGATCCAGCAGTTCTTGATGCTCTGGTGACCTGCGATGAAAGCTGGATCTACTGCTATGACCCAGAGACCAAGAGACAGAGTTCCCAATGGAAGCATGCTGGTTGTCCCAGACCCAAGAAGGCCAGACAGAGCAAATCCACCCACAAACTTTTGATGATCCCTTTTTTTGACAGCACTGGCATGATCTACACACACTGGGTTACCACTAGACAGACAGTCAACAAGGAATACTATGTTGAGTTTTTAAGGGAGTTCAGAAAGAGATTCCGTAGGAAGAGGCCAGCACTCTTCAAATCAGGTCAGTAGCATTTCCCCCACGACAATGCACCAGTCCCCAAATCCATCCTTGTCACAGACTATTTGACTAAGATGGGCATCAAGACAGTTTCTCAGCCTCCCTATAGTCAAGACCATGCTCCCTGTGACTTTTGGTTATTCCCTAAGCTTAGAGGCTGTCGTTATCAGACAATTGAGGAGATGAAAGAGGCTGTGACGAAGTTCATTGACACGCTGACACAAGAGGACTTCTATGGGGCCTTCCAGAAGTTGTTGGAACGGTACAACAAGTGCATTGCAGCCGGAGGATTACTTCGAAGGGGACTAGAGTTCCATGTATGTACTATCAATAAAAGTGCCCATACGAGAAAAGTATGGAAACTTATTTAATGAGCCTTGTATCTGAGGAGACTTGCTGTCATTCAGATTTCTGTAAAAAAATTAATTTAAAACTATTGTGAAAAATTCGCAAAGAGTGAAAACTAATAGGAAATGATTCATCAAAAATAACCAGCATCTAGTTTTATTTTCCACTGCTTTCTTATTTCATTATTTCATTATTTTCTTTCATTCATTTCTCCGTGTGTGTGTGTGTGTGTGTGTGTGTGTTGCGCTTTTTTCCGTCTTGATATTTTTCTTTCGTTTTTTTTCTATCTTTTATTTCCTTCTTTTTTTTTTTCATTTCCTTTGCCGCTTTCCCTTTTTATCGTTTCATTTCCTTTGATTCTTTTTGAATTCTTTCATTAGCTTTTTCTTTCGCTTGCTTCTTTCCTTTTTTTTTTTTTTTTTTTTTTGTTGTCTCCACTTTTCTTGCCCTTTTTCTTTCTGTTTTATTCTTATTTTTCCTTGTACCAAAATCTTTTGAATTTCATTTTCTTCCTTTCCTTCTGTTGCTCTCCCTCATTTTCTTTAATTTGCACCAACGATTTTTAACCGTTTTCATATAATTTAATTGTTTTCATTCTTTCATTGACTTCTTTCTTTTCTAATTTTATTAAGTATTTCTCTCTTTCCTACTCACTGCAACCCTCGCTCTTTCTTTTTATTTTTCATTTCGCCAGTACCAAAATCTTTAAGTCTTCAATTTCCTTCATTTTTTTTTTCTCTTTCTCACTTCTCTTCTTCTTATTTCCAGTCTTTTCAACTAAGTTTCTCTTTGACACACCTTTCCTCCTTTTTTTTTTTTGAATACATCTACTTCCAAATCATAAATTACTTTCCATTCATTTGGCAACTTATTTACTTCTCTTTCTGTCCCTATCCTTCTTCGACCACTTCTCTCTCTCTCTCTCTCTCTCTCTCTCTCTCTCTCTCTCTCTCTCTCTCTCTCTCTTTCTGATAGACCAGCACTCACTCAGAGATCTACAGTATTTGACTCTTTCAATCGATTACCAGTCATTGGTCGGCAATCTCCCTGTACAAATACTTAACAACAATTGAGAGACCACCCCGCCTCTAACTTCCAACCCAACCGTTTCTTATTCCCTTTCTTTATTCTTAAAAAAATACCTAGTCTTCATCTTTCTCTGTGTAGTGACCTTAAGAAGGATCATTTCAACTCGATGAATATCAAACTGCAAAGCAACTCTGTTTATCAACGTATGAAAAAAGATGTTTTCTAATGATTAAGATTTGCCGACATGTTACGGCACCTGAGGCTTTGCAATGTAAACGAAGTTTATAAGACATTTCCTATTAATTATATTTTAATGACGTTGAACAAGACATATATAAATTAATATAATGAAATATTTAAATATTATCATTATTCAAAAGGGAGGATTAAGTATTGAATAAAAAAATGATATACTTCACTGCATCCAATTGTGAGTCTCCAATTCTAGAGATCCAAGGAACGTGGACTAACTTTTCATTTGCATTACTCCCAGATCCACTCAGACCCAGCGTGGTTGTACTTGTTGGGTTCTAATATTTGGAACAAATAGATGTGTTTATTAATTTATTTTTGTATAAGATATATAACCATGTGCAAAATAGAAAGCAAAAACAAAAAACTTAAGAAACAGCAATAATAATAATAATAATAATAATAATAATAATAATAATAATAATGATATGGATACTTTAAGCGACAAACTTAGGAAACTGCACATGTAGAAATTTGGACATGATATAGAAGAGAAAACCTGAAGTGTGAAACTCAATGTATTTTCAATTGCAGCACAAGAAATGCCATGAAACCTAAGTAAGTCGAAGCAGAAGCTTAAAATGCACAGAAGAATAGCAAGTTGTATGATGGCAAATATTAAGTAGTTAATCATAGAATAAGCGAATCCAGATGACTTTTGCAAATAGTATACTAGAATACACATGACTGGGTAGGAAAGGTAATCCAGTAGGAATTGTACAAGAGAGTAAGATTCGGCCATGCTTCCGAATGATAAAAGAGAAAACCAGAATCCATCGTAGAAAAATAAGATGCATAAAATCGTCTGGGACTTTGAAATACAAATGGATCACCTTATTCCATCCAAAAGAATAGGCCACCAGTTAATTAACAAAGAAAAAAAATGACATCTGGTGAAGTGTGCCGTTCTAACGGAACATCGAAAGAAAATAAAAGGAAGTGAAATTACTATAATAAATTACTAGATCTTTCTAAACCGCTGAAAAAGTTTTGGATCATGAAGGTGACGAATCAAAGTTGGTTCCTTTAGAATAACACCGTTAAAAGTTGATAGAATATATGGAAAAATCCTGAAGACTTGCTTTCTTTCAGACTTCGATGAAAACCACCAGTTTAACTGGTGTAAAAAACTCGCACAGGGAGAAAAGTAATCTGAAATATCACATATAAAAAGCCATAGAATTAGACTAATACTGAAATAATAATTCAGAAAATGCGAAATATAAAGAAAGAACAAGAATTTGGAGCAGTGCTATTACTAAAATTATGAAAAAATGCTTCATGTAAAAACAAAAATACGATGAACAGATTGCGGTAATGTCAGGTTGAAAGCATTGGTCATGCTCAATGAAGTTAAGCAGTAATGAGCTTGTTCAGAAATTAGATTTTAAGTAACCAAAGTCCTTAGAAAATTACGATTATTATTATATTTAGGCCATTGGTAAAATGATTCGAAAATAATTAACCTAAAAAGCAAAAATATTAAAATGAAATTAGACTTATTTTAAAAAAAGCTTTTTAATAACAAATTCAACTGCAGAAATCTAATCAAAGTAATAAATAATTGTGCAATCTCCCCTGTGAGATAGTCTGGACTCTTCTTAAACTGGACAAAAGAGAACACAGAATTATCAAGATAAGAAACTGATAGCGATGCACATGACCTTACAACTGACAGATGATGTCGAAAGACTATGTGACCAGAAAGGTTGTAGAAAGAGGACGGGCAAGAATCGAGGATTAAGTGAATAGAACGATAAAAGGAACTGAAAATCCCCACAACAATAACAACAAAAGGATAACAAAAAGAGAAAGAAATCTTGAAAATAAAAATGAAAAGTAAAACAATTATACGGATACTTTAAGCAAATGGCTAGGTACATTGCTAAAACAAACTCTTCAGGACATAATTATGAAGGGGAAGCTTGATAAAACAGAATTTTAAACAGAATCGCTACAAAAAGCAGCACAAAATAAAGCTATAAGGTCCAACTATTTTAAAGCAAAAATTGATAATTCTCCAGAAATAGTAAATGTTAACAATCTGGTGATATAAATGAAACAATTTCATAAGTGAATGCAGCAAATAAAAATAGAACCGGAAGTCATCCACACGACAGCACTGGTAAAATCGGTTCGGATACTAAGAATATTCTAGGAAAGGAGAAGAGACTTGCTATCTCTTAGATACAAATGAAAAGTCATCAGTTAGAAGTGATGTGAACAACTCACCACGAGTAAAATAATAGTAGTAATAGGAAAAATATCTAATCTAAAATGCCAAACTTATAAGACAGTGTTAGACGGATAATAAAATAATAATTTCATCAATAATATTAAAGATAAATCACCTCAATAGAATAAAGAGTAAAAATGAAGAAAAAGTATTAGAACTTTGTCAAAATTACCAAAAATTTTCTCTATATTATAATGAAGTCCTTCTTGGTTAAGCTGCTTAAGATGGTTCCATTAAAAATAGGCTGATAGTGTTTAGAGGTCGAATCCTATTTGCAACAACCTTATTTTCCAATTTAATGAGGTTCGTATAGGCGCTCGAAAAGTATATTACCTCTTTTTTGAGACAAGAAAATTTAGAGAAAAAATTAGAGAATGAAACTCGTTATAGAATATGGAAGAAAATAAGAAAAAAGAGATGAAATTGAAAATCAAATTGATACATTTGGTTATTTACTTGAATGGCCACTTTGACATGCCTATTCAGATGTCGGACACTCGGAAAATGGCAGGAAATACACCTAGTACTCAAAGTAAATAGGACGCAGGTGTCTTCGGCAGAAATGTCACGTAAATTGCGTGGTTGGCATGCTAGAAGGAATTTAGACACTGGAAATGAAAATAACGAGAACTACACCCGATACCTAAGTAAACAGGACACGGGGATCCCCGGTAGAAATGCTCCATAAATTGCATGGGTGACATTCTAGAAGGAATCGTGATCACATGTATTCTGTGGGTGGTATGCTAGAAGGAGGTGTGTCACCGTGCAACGTGTAAGCAGCAGGTTGGAGGAGATATGACCACGAGAATTTGCATGGAGGTCCAGAATATAATAAAACCATTGAAATTTCGACCTGAAAAAGAGAAGGAAGAGAAAAGTTGGTTATTGAAAATCCATCCATCGGCCTGTGTGTGTGTATGCATCTCACCCGTCTTTGACCTTCCGTACTCAATCCACGAGTACATTTGAGGTAATTAAAAGAAAAAGAAAAGAAGCTGGTTTTATTTCCATACTTCAATGTTGTTGTTTTATAACGTCAGTAAAGATTGCCGGATGAAAAATTAAATTTCATATCGCAAAATCGAAGTATCTGCCTGAGAAGTAATCTTTAAAGTATGAAATTTCAATTTGATTTTCCCCATTGTATTTTCTTTTTAATCCATTTGAATTTTATTCCAAGCTTTACACATAGAAGAATATATTATAATATATTAATATAGTATCTATTAAATTAAAGCCTATTTACAAACTGTTGTAGAAATGGCAACCCCGATGGATTGCAATAAACCAAACCATATAAAAAAAGACGTGGTCTGGGTCTTTTTTCGCCGCTCTTCGCACATGTCTGACGTCCTCTGCAACTTTCCCAGTGGTGGCCATGTTTTTGATATTTGAAGCACCTCAGGTTTTATTAGTAGTCGTTTTCTTATTTTGATATATAAATCCAAAGATTTTTATAAGTTTTCTTCATGATTTTAAAGATTTATCTATAAAAGACTCAACAACAGAATTTAGATTAACCAAAAATAATGAAGAACATAAAAGAGAATAAAAAATGTATGTATTTTTAACTGTAATCTTTTAATTTAAAAAAAAAGTTCGTTTTCGTTGCGTTTCAAAATGAAAACATTTGAGTGAATAAAAAATGAAATGAAATGACGTTTAGTATATTTCTAAAACTTAATTTTATGGACACTAAACGTTTTTTTAAAATGAAATTAATTGGGACAGTCTTCGCCAATGACCCAGCTACTTGATGCCGCCTTACCTAACACTCAGCCTTTTAAGGTATGTATCAAGGGTAAAGTGGAGCACTGTAGGGAAAAGTGTAGCGCCTCCCACTACACCTCAGTGTTGTAGCGTTTTAAAAAGGAGCCTTTGGGTCACCCTTGGCTACGATCGCCATTTTTATTTTATTCACTTATATAATAAATAAGTACATTGCGCACACTTGTATAAAAACTTCTGAACAAATTATTTCATTATAGATTATTTATGATGTATTATTCGCTTGAAAATGAATTAATAAATTTGCTTTAGGATAAGAAAACTACAACCCTCTTTAAATTTAAAGTAGTGATATTACTAATACATGATTATGTCAAAACTTTATATATATATATATATATATATATATATATATATATATATATATATATATATACTTTCAATTTAGGAAACGTCGTAATGAAAGCCAATAGAAATTAAATGGAGACTAATTTTATGCATATATTAATTACAGCGATGTGAAAAAAGAATTTATATATTCTTACTTTTAAGAAAGCATTTAATATAATTTAGAAATAACGACTAACTTAAAATCGGTCCACTTACCAAAACTTTGCAACACTAAAACCCTCGATAGAAAAAAAAAGGTTTATGATGGAATCCATAATTTATAACATAACATTATATATATATATATATATATATATATATATATATATATATATATATATATATATATATATACAAAATGTAGATATACGTGTGGTTCAAATATGGACAAGATGGTTTGCATTTTCACAAAGTGTTAACTCTCTTGACGAATTCTTCCAGCTATATGTAAATAATAAGGTAGACTAGGTCCTGCAGCCTTGATAAACTAACCCGTCTAAGGGAAAGAAAAACTTCGAATTCAAAACCTGAAGAAGGAAGTCTGAAGATCTAAGGGTACACTGCTTTACCATTCTTCTGTGAGTTTATTCAAAATATGTAGCGAGTCCTATACAAAAAGTCTAAACTTAGAATAAGTTGATGGCTGTCACGACGCATGGACAATATTTTATTTACATCATAAATACATAAAAATAATGGTTTCTAAAGTTTTAACTTAAAAAAGAACCTCTCGATTAATTCATGGATATTCGTTCAGTACACGTATCAATATGAAAGTCGATTTTCTTTTGCCTTCTAATTTTTATGATCCTAGAATACGCCCATCGATAGGACAGTTTATTTTTGTTTCTCCGCCCCCTTATGTCTTTATACAAAATGCAATCCAAACCAATTTGTAGACCTTTTTTCCTTTAGCCCCACTTCTCAAACATTGGGATGTAACAGAGCGCACCCTGTTCGTGACAAATGCAAAATAGTTTTCAAACATTGTTGAATTCTGGTGATATGATTTCACGAAATAAAAGAAAAAAATGTCATGACTTAATGAATGACTGAAACAAAATAACAAAACACAAACGAGTCAGTCAGCAATATTTGAAATTGCTGCCTTCAAAAACAGCATTGTGGTACATAATACAGAGTGTTGGATCTATTCAATAAACCTAAATTGATGTTGTAAATTAATTTTATGCCGTTCACCCCTGGAGAAAATAATCTTTAAAGAATATTAATTGATATCATTTGACCTTTTGCGCAATTATATTTTTGAATTTTGTATGGCAATTTCTCAGAAGCTTTTCAAGATGACACAATGTAGAACGTTGCTTTTACTGCCCGAGGTTCACGCGTGTTCAGTAAACTGTGTACCTAAATTAATGTCATTTTGTACACGTCTTTACACACGAAGAAAACGTGTGCACATTACTATTTAATCCACTAACTTGGTCATGCACCTACATACTGATGAGAGCAAATAAATACTGTGTATGAATATGTACATGCGAGTCGACTAAAGAATTAACAGAACATTAAGAGGAATATAGACGAAGGTGGGGAGAAATAAATCCATGACCACGTATTATTTATACAGTGAGCATATCAAATCAGGTTAAAAAATACTATATATATATATATATATATATATATATATATACATATATATATATATATATATATATATGTGTGTGTGTGTATAGTGAGAATTACACACGGACACTTTAATATACTCTACACACATAATACAATGTTAGACACACATGTCTAAGCTGTTTATATTACACATGAACATTTGCACATATACATCTCGACAAATATATACTATAACCATTTGACAAGAATTCTTCATCATACAAACACATAAAAGGTTAACTTTACACACAATATGAGTTTTTTTACATATACATATAGATATACAAGTGTGTGTGTAAGCAAACATACGTGCATATATATGCATGTGTGTATGGAAGTGTTAATGTTTAAAGTTGACTATATATATATATATATATATATATATATATATATATATATATATATATATATATATATATAAGGAAGTGTTTTTGTCTAATGCTTATTGTATATATGTTTACGTGTGTGCATAAATGTATATGGACATGTCAGTATGGAAGAGTTCATATTTGAGTTTGAGGAAGTATTTTTGTCTTATTTTTTTCGTATAGATATATGTGCTTGTGTAATTAAAAGTATTCGTGTGTCATGCTTACCATGTATATATGTTCGCGCGCTTATGACGAATAATGGAATCAGAGAACCAAGTTAAAAAGTCAGACTTCAGCTTGTTGTATTCATTTTGCACTAATGTTCTTGAGAAAGTCATGAATCCGCTTCACCCTGCATTGAGGGATAAGATAGCAGCACATAATAAAAATTTAAATCTTTAGTTGCTAGCCCTTCCTGAAAAAACACAACTCTGAATGATAACTTCATGCCAGCATTTCATAAGTCTGTGCGATTGGTTAAGGATTATTATTTTCTATATCTTAGAGACTTCATATAGGAGGTCTGAGTTTGCAAATGACTGGATAAATCTTATCTTCTGGCAAATGTTGGATTGTATAATTTTCACAATAACGTTTAAACAAACATTGAGCACTTGCCTCTCAGTAAAATACACCATCTTTAAAAGCATTAATATGATGTCTAGTCGTACGCATGCTCCTTTAGTAACTATAGTTGAAGTTTATGGAAATGAACAAAAGTTAGTTTACTTAAAATTCCTGTTCTACAGTATCATTTCAGCAAAAACGTAGTGGAAAGTACTTGACTGAGACAAATGAGACGGTGATGTCGTCAAAGTGAAGGCTTAGAACTAATTTCATTTCCTTGTTTGCCTTGTTGACCGAAATCTTTAACTGGATCAAAATATCTGGTTTGGAAATCGGATGGATGCAACTTTACTTTCTAAGAATTGGTTTGATTTTGCTAGTTAGTAGGGTTTTATGGCATATCAACCATTGTTGGATATTTAATTCCAAATCTTACGTGGGGCCTTCAATAAGTTTCCAGACTTTTTTGTACAGGCATTTAAAATTGTCGTAGACTCTTGAAAATTCAGTATGTTATTGCTATACATCTTATGAAATGACAGACCGTTTTTTATGATTTCAGGTTCAAATGAACAACTACATCAGGAATTGGGATACACCCTGCTAAAGCCTGATTGTCACAGCTGGTGAATTTCAAAAATGCAATCTGGACGTTCTTCAGTTGCCCCTGAGACTTTGGCTAATCGTTTGGTTCCAAATTAATCAAGGTTTCCAAGAGAGCTCTACATTTGTCCGGTTCATTGCTTAATGTGATTGGGTCGACCTTCCGTGAAACAGAAGCGTAAATGTTCTCTCCCATTGGCAACAGCAGAGAGGATAAGAGAAGCCTTAGCAAATTAATGAGTCACAGACATCAAAATATTACAATGGGAAAAGGTGGAGATGAAATTTGGAGGTGCCCGTTGTGTAATGGTTATCGTCGTAAGAAAAGGAAACGGCGACACGAGTTCAAATCCTGGACGAGACTGATTGCATTTCACATAGCACTGATACCCTTGAGAAATGTATGAATCCAATCATTCTCCCTCCAGCTATGGGTAAATAGTAGGACAGATTGGGTTCTTCAGCCTTGGTGAGGCAACTAGTCTAGGAGAAGGAAAACTCTGAATTCAAACCTGTTAAACTCCGCTTAAAAATTGACCTTGAGCGTAGTGGTTGGTAAATATGGTAAATGTTCTCTCCCATATTGGACCCTACTATTCTTTAGTTTACATTTCTTTTGTACTTCACCTCTAGTATTTGTTTCCCACTCTTTTATAAGTGTCAAAAGATCTTGTGAAAACGAGGTGTTTTTGGTGACAGTTGGGGAATTTAGGGTTCATTTGAGAAATCTTCTTTCGTGTTTAGTCTGGGTCTTTTTCGCCGCAGCTCGTGCCTGTTTGACGTTCTCCGCAACCTTTCCTGTGGTGGTTATATTTTTGATCTTTGAAGTACATCAAGGATGCTGAGATATATTGCTCCATCCTGTCGAGACAATACCCAATATTTACTTCCTTGGGAACTTTGTGCAGATTATAAGTCAGAATATTTGTACTCCTATTTACTAACCCCTCCGCTCGGGCAGGATATGACACAAGGTCAATTTTTAAGCGGAGTTTAACAGGTTTGAATTCAGAGTTTTTCTTCTCCTAGACTAGTTGCCTCATCAAGGCTGAAGAACCCAGTCTGCCCTACTATTTACCCATAGCTGGAGGGAGAATAATTGGATTCATACCTTTCCCAAGGGTATTAGTGCTATGTGAAATGCAATCAGTCTCGTCCAGGATTTGAAATCGTGTCGCCGTGTCCATATCCTGCGACGATAACCATTACACCACGGGCACCTCAGAATATTTGTACTAGTCTGGATTTCATTTCCACCTTTTCCCATTGTAATTTTTTTTATGTCTGTGACTCATTATTTTGCTAAGGCTTCTCTTATCCTCAAGCTTCCAACTGATAATGACTCCTTTCAATGTGTTCAGTTTTTCGTGGGTATAGACTTTACAGTTTGTCAAGAGGAATATCATTTTGAGGATGTTTTCAACATTCTTTCTGCTGCCGACTTCAACAAGCAAATTGCCGTTCCTTGTCTTTCTCAATGTTATTGTAGTAGCTATTAAAAGGACTACTTTTTTCTTTTTGAAAAGAGGAGAATTTAGCTAAGCAGATCTCTTCCAAGGTTTCAATGACAATGAATCTTGGAAAGTCTGCCGACTTATTCTGTGAATCCGAGATATTTTTTCTTTAAAGAAGTCATAGGTTATAGCTTTTTTTTCGTTGGTCCTGTGTGGGGAATACAGAGTTTCAGTAGTCGTTACTCATTACCGTGTTATTTAACAGTGGTTAAAGTCCTATTCCCTCAACGCCATTGATTCTCAGCCACAGTTTTTTAACCCCAATAAGATAAAAAGGGTTGAGAATCTGCCATTAGTGCAGATTGAAGAATATGGTCGGGACTAAACTTATAGCTGCTAGTTCTTTACGCAATGAACAGATTGCCAGCTCAATGACTGTTGAACAATCAGGATCGCGTCATTATGAATCACCGGTTGCCAACAACGACTAACAGGTTGCCTCGTTGCAGAGGGGGGGGTCTTACTCCACTGCAGAGGTGAAATCCGCGTATTCTACATCTCCAGCCAACAGAACGACATCGGTATGTCTCATTTCTTTTGACTGTAAATATTGAATTTTGAAATTTTACCCCTGCAACATAGTAGACTACCGTTGTAACCGGTCAATAGAATGTGCCAAGATACCCTTTATCAAGCCCAATATTGTCAAAAGAGTTTTATGGTCAGTTTCTAAGACAAAGTTTCAACCGTGTATCATACGATTTTTTAACACAAAAATGGTTACCAATGCCTCCTTTTCTATTTGGGTATAATTTTTCTCAGTTGGGAACAGTGTACATGAAACATGTAAAACAGCTTTTTGTTTACCGTCCTCAAATTTGTATCACAATCCCACTCCAATCCAATATTTATTTACGTCTGATGCTTCTATAATTGTTGTAGTCTTCAGATAAGACCGGTGGAAAAACAACTCAAACAATAGGTGAACGTTATTGTATTAGCAGAAAAAAGGAAGTTATACAAAAGAAGTACTAGCCGTTCTCCGCCTGCAGTCTGTCTGTCATATGTCTTGTAAGAAACAAGAAGTTGTCTTCCCCGAGTGAACTAAGTTCGGCGAATAAGTTTAGGTTAGTCGAGTCCATCTTTGGGGTATAGTAGGATTTTCCCCATAACAATAATGTCCAACAAAGGTTCAAAATGTGTTACCGATTGTTCTGAAGTCAGTAATTTTTTAAATGTCTTAAAATGGTTTTTGACTGTCAGCCGAACAATTCTACATGCTATTTTTTAGCAGCACATTAAGTTTGGCTCTGTGTTCATGCATTTTTAGTTCATAATAGTTAAAATTTGACACTCCTAGAAATGATTACAATATGAAAATGCCTTTGGGAGACGACATATATTTTACAACCTTTATATTTCTGTGGTCAAATCTAAAACCATCTCCCAAGCTAAGAAATTTCCAGGAGAAATAATTCCAAGATCTTCAAGATCTACAATTTTTTTATTCATCGTTTAAATGTAAAAGCATGGTCTTTTAGATGTAAAGATTGACTTACTTTTTTTTCACATTTAATGAAACCTTTCTTTCAGTGCACCTCCCAAGATCTAAAATTTCTCTGTGATCCCATTTCAGTTTTTCTTCTTTTATCAGAAAGTTTAACCGACTCACAACTAGAAGTGATTTAACCCACAAATCAAATATTTGTTATTAGTCCCCACCCCAACAAATTCAACGTCTCTCCTTAAACAACATGACTTTAACGTGAAAGTTTTTCTTCCGAAAAGTGACTGAGCAATTAATTTCGCCTTCTATTTTGTTTTTTGAAGTGCCATGCGCTTTGTGATAATAACTCTACCTCCAAGTTTCTTTTGAAGTGATTTTAATATTCGAATTTATGTCTAGTTGAAGCTTAACAAGTTTTTAGTTCACATAAACCTGCACGAATATTCTATTTAATGCATTTTCCTTTTCTCTAGTTTCTTATATCACCTTAACAGATTTTTGTTCTACAAGTATTTTTTTTCATTCGTAGAAACCTTGTCCGAATTTTTTTTTTTTATAAAAAAACAAAACATCTCCGATTCTTGAAAAGGCAATTTTTTAAAAATTGTATATTCCCACATCTGTAACCAGGATTTAAGGTAGCGTGCTCGGTGGGCATATTTTGTATTGTATGACCCTCCATTTGGTCTTTTGGGTTTAATGTTAGCCATATCCTGTTTAGATTCAATAATCTGTCATTGTTAGTTAGTTTATGCCTGGGTTTTACAAATATTTTTGTTATATTTGTCTTAGGTAAATTTCAGATACAACAAATTCAACATTCGAATTACCAATTCAGTTGACTGTTCCGACTTAGATCTTTCACATTCATTGTTTACTATTTCAGTATACGTGGAAACATCTTTTTTCGAAATTTATTTGCTATTGATAGTTGTAATAATCGTTCATGTTCAGTTGATTCCAGGTTCCTCATTAGCATTTTTTGGCTTTTTCATTTTCTCTTATCTAGCAAGACAGCGCATTATCGAAAAAAAGATCTTTTATGAGACGGGAATATACTTCAAATGTAATTCCGTTTTTTTAGGTCGTAATTAAAATTACCGATCTACTTTGCATTGTTATAAGGAGTGAACGAAGAATTCATTGTGGTTCAATTTAGCATTTGAAACAGTATTTATAGTAATTGTAATTGTTGCTGTTATTGCAAAATATTTTTTTGTTCGTTTATTCTGGACAATTTTATCTCGTCGATGCTACAGGTCAGAAGTCCTCATCTTAAGGATAAAGATTTTGAGTATATCTAAAGAAAAACCAACACGGAAAGTTAATTCGATAGACCTGCTTTACTACAAAAAAGGGGTTTTGTTTTCAAAGCTTTTTACTTATATCTGGTATAAATAAATGAATGGGAGAGCCAATATGACTCGAATGCACTCTTTTAGGTTTGCAAGTCTTGGTTGCAAGCCATTATACGCACAAAGATATATTTGACTCTACCACCAAACAAACAGGACTTGACACAATGTTTTTTTTTATCGTGGGTATATTAGCGAAGCGGGAGGTCGAGCATAACCCAAGATTCGTACCCTGCCGAATTGTGTCATCGGGTCACTTTGTCCAATAAGAGCCTGATGAGCCGACTGGACTTGAACTTACTCAATAGTACGTGTCCGGTGTGTATGCCTGTTCATAGCTTAAACTAGACCAGAAGGTCTAGTGCTACAAAACGCTTGTCTATGACGTCATTGCCCAACGCAGGTAGCCCAGCCAAAGTCGAAGAGCCGTTCAGCCTCGAATCTGTAATTGACCTTGAGTACCATTCTGACCTTGAGCACCATTCTGCATAAATGTCAGATGGCCCTGCTAAAAAGCCACGTGTACTTCTGCGTAAAGTGGTTAATGGTATAAAATCCGCCCGGAACCTATTGCCAATTTTCTATAAGAAGATAACGTAGGGGTCTATTAACTGTTTTGTGGGTACCCAACAAAATTATATTTAAATATTTAACCTGAATGTCTATCGAACCTACATGATATAAAGTCTATTTATCACAAATGCTCGAAAACACAAACATGATCGAGAATAAATCCCGTGTTTTTTTAGGGGGGTGAGGTCATCTGCTAGTAATGCTAATTGAAATCCTAGCAAATCCATACCAATCTATAATTCCAAGCATTTGATCCTCCCGTACTACATACAACAACATACCACAACAGCTTTATGTCAATGCCTATCCAGGTAGAATTTTGAAATGATAATCCACGTAATGAAGAGTCTGAAGAGAAATATTTATGCATAATGACAAAGGAAAAATATGTACAATGGAAGACATATGTATTTAAAAGAACAATAGAATGGGAAGTTTAACACCCCCTCACAAAAAAAGTAGAACTAGACATAAATGCTAACCCCATTTTGGTTAAGTTCTGTTAAAAATATTGTTAAATGTAATGGAAATATAAAAAAATCTATTATTATCATTATTATTATTAAAAAATCATAGCGGAAAATTGATGTATGCATACTTATGAGAGGGTTAAGTTTCATTTAGCTAAGTCTCTCTCTCTCTCTCTCTCTCTCTCTCTCTCTCTCTCTCTCTCTCTCTCTCTCTCTCTCTCTCTCTCTCTCTCTCTGCATGATGTCCACCAAATCCAAGGACGAAGGTTGGTACATGATTTCAATGATTCAATGTTACATTTGTCAGTCTCAAAAAATGAAGGCTCTGCGGCTGGATATTGGCACAAGCATGGCCAAAGTTGAATGAAAGACTGGTAAGAAGGTCACCTCTGCTCACTGTTGTTTGCAAAAAAGGGCAAGTTACGATACAAATTGGTGTCAGTAAAGTTCTATGTGTTACTATAATGATACTGAACACAAAAACAAACTCCACATCCCAGAAATTCAGATTTTTCTCAACTTACACGCCTTGATGAAAGTCTAAAAAAACGAAACGTTTAACGTTGGCAAATATTTCTACAAATAAAACCATCATCTGAAGACTTTGTTCTTTTTTCATCTCTACGCATGTTCATTCTGTTTGATTTATTTCCGTTTTTTCCCAGATATGTGAGTATATATATATATATATATATATATATATATATGTGTGTGTGTGTGTGTGTGTGTGAGAGAGAGAGAGAGAGAGAGAGAGAGAGTTTGTGAGTGTGTGTGTGTGTGTGTGTGTGTGTGACTAAGTTGTTGCAAACAATCTATACGGCAAAGCATAGGTAGATTAATTCCATGGATCCATATTTGCCGCTCAAATAAAGTGACTCTAGTTCCTGATTAAACCCGTTTTACAATATGCATGAATATATATATATATATATATGTACATATATATATATATATATATATATATATATATATATATATATATATATATATAAACAGGTTTATCTCAAGACTTCCAATATGGGCGTCTAGGAAGGATAAAACCCAAAAGTACTTCATTTGAAAGACGAATTACTTTCTATTACTCGACACAGAAATATTTTGTGTAAACAAGCTTAGATCTAGCACAAGGCCTGGAATATGGAGCAACCGATGAGGATCGAAATCACAATTAATTAGTAACTGATTTGCAAAAGTAACTTGTGAACCATTGAACCACAACGAGGCGACTTACTATGAACGCAATACTTAAATAAATTACATTTGTCCCTAAGCCTAACTATTGAATGGAAGACAGATCAACAAATGATATATCTTGAAGGAGTAGGAGGAACTTAAGAAAAAAAAAAACTTTAAAATTCTTTTTGCTCCACCCGTTCCTTTTGTTATATGAAATCTTTTTCAAGTTTCAGTCGAATGTGTTGAAAAATTTTTCATAGCTTCCAGTGTTTCAGTGACAGTTGTGGAGCACGATTTTCTGTTTAAAATTATACCAAAAAAATAGCAAAAGAAAAGTTTCAAGTCATTTCTTTTATTTAAAAGTTGAGTATAAAATAGCAAAAAGAGGTTATTAAAATATTTTTTAAAGTTTCTCGAACATACAAAAGAAAAGGTTTGATAAGATCATATGAAGAAACTTGTATATGTAAATATTGATATAAACAAAGATGTGTATGCGTTTTCTAACCGTTTTTTTTTCCTTCTTTTTTTTTTCATGAACTCACGGATTTGTTTCCAAACGTGCTTTTATTTGTGCGCATACACATATCCACACACATATCAATGACTGTACACACGCACTTGCATTACTGTATATATTTTACCTAATTTCATGTGTATTAGTTTATTCATCAGTTTATTGCATTTTATGAAAATCTTTCTTTCGGTTGTTAAATTAAACAGCAAAAAAAATAAATTCAGCAATATGATCTAAAAGCTAAAACATATATCTGCTAAAAGTATTGTTATAAAAACACATAGAAAAAAGATAGATATACTCATAAATAATATATAATATTAATAGAATGTGAAGGGAATGCATGTGTTCGAATGTTACTATCAGTGATCACCTGAAATAAATAATGGACTATTTCGTTTTAATTGTGAGGAAAAATTGGAAAGAAAAAGAACACGCTTCAGGTCAAAGAAAAAAAGAAAGCGAATATAATAAGAAAGAAAGGAAGAAAGAAAGAAAGAAAGAATCAAACAAACAAACAAAATAATAAAGAGAGGGAGCGATAACTCTATACATCAGATGCTTATAGTTGGCTCCAACGAAATGGAAGGATAAAATAAAAGAGGGAAAAGACAAAAAGCAGATAGATAGATAGATAGATAAGAGAAGTGAGAATAATTTTCAAAATTTTAGAAGATACCTAGCTGTTCCAATCCATAAGAAATTCAGAAGAATTTGATCTGAGAGGTTCTCCAAAAAGGATCCACCCCGACAATTAAAGACCCATAACGGATGATGTGGAAAATACTAACTGCACAAATAAGGAAAGACATTTACTATTCGGTAATAAGTCACGGTCTGTTCCCTAAGGAAACAGAAAGGGTGCAGCAAGAGAATCAGAAGAACAGGGGAAGTATAGTAAAGTGATCAACACATCTTCAAGGAGAGCAAAAAGAGAGAAAAATATAGCTATGCTGTGGATTGACGACAAAGAGGCATGTAATATGGGCCCGTAAAGTTGGATAATAGACTGTCTGAAAATGTACAAGATATCCGGTGAAACCATGAAGTTTATCCAGAATACCAAGGAAAACTGGAGAGTAGAACTGACAGTAGAAGGAAAAAGTTTAGCTGAGGGAGAAATTCAGAGAGAAATCTTCCTGGAAGATGCGCTATCACCATTACTATTTGTAATAGCGATGATGCCATAGAGTCACTTACTAAGGAAATGCACGAGCAGATACAAAATTCATAAATAGCAAGAAAAAAATTAACCACCGAATGTATATGAGCGATATATAACTGTCTGGCAAAATAAAAAACAACTCAAAATCATAATCAGGCAGTGAGGATATACAATGACAATATAGGGGTGGAATCCAACATAGAAAAATGTACTTTGCTGATAATGAAAAGTAGAAAACGACAAATGACGGAAGGAATAAGACTACCAAAGTAAGAAAAAAATCAGAACACTTGGAGAAAAGGAAACTTACAAATAATTGCTAATATGGACCGTGGACACCATCAAACAAGCAGTAATAAAAAAAATGTAAAAAGAATACCTCAGGAGAACAAGAAAACTACTCGAATCCAAACTAGATAGCAGAAATCTAATCGAAAAAACAAAGAACTGGGCTGTTCCCCTTGTAAGATACAATGGATCCTTTTTAAAATAGACAAGGGAAGAAATTCAATGAATGGACCAGAGAACAAGAAAACTCACGACGATGTATAAGGCTTTACATCCCTGAGATGACACAGAGAGACTTAGAGTCAAAAAAAGAAGGAAGAAGGGAATTTGCTAGCATTCAAGATAGCGTTGATGGATCGATACAACGACTAGGATACTACATAAAAATGTGCGCAGAGAGAAACAATACAGACAACACAACCATCAACAGAACAAAAATAACCAGAAAACAAAAACGGGAAGATAAAGGACAGTAAGGATATATCAACCGACAAACAAGCGAAATCTCTCTCAAGAAAACTTGGACATGGCTAAGAAAGGGAAATGGCGTGGGAGACCTGGGTTCAATCCCAGCTCGAGTTATACCAAAGACTTAAAAGATGGTACTTGATACCTCCTTGCTTAAAACTCACCATTCCAAGGTATGTATCAAGGGTAAAGTAGAACAATCCAGGGAAAAGAGGAGCGCCCTCCCCTACACCTCGATGTAGTAGCTATTGAAAAGGGAGCCTTCGGGTCACCCTCGACTACAGTCGCCCACTACTACTACTATGTTTTTATTTTTATTTTAATAAATGAATCCAATTGTAAAAAAGTATTGTCAAATTATATATTTTTTGCGTTAAGTAGCAAAATTTTGTAAGATTGAGGAGAAGTTCAACATGAGAAAGAGTATTTTTCATTTAGAGGTGGGATCTAGACATTTACGGTTACGGTTACTCTGTTGAGGTTTTAAGGGAGTTCAGGAAGAGATTCCATCGGAAGAGGCAAGCACTCTTCTAATCGGGTCAGTGGTATTTCCAGCAGGACAATGCACCAGTCCACAACTCCATCCTTGCCACTGACTATTTGACCAAAATGGGCATCAAGACAGTTTCTCAGCCTCTCTATAGTGCAGACCTTGCTCCCAGTGACTTTTGGTTATTCCCTCAGCTCAGAGGCTGTCGTTATGAGACAATTGAGGAGATGAAAGAAGTTGTGACGAAGGTCATTGACACGCTTACACAAGAGGACTTCCATAGGGCCTTCGAGAAGTTGTTGGAACGGTAAAACAAGTGCATTGCAGCCGGAGGAGATTACTTCGAAGGGGACTAGAGTCTCATGTGTGTACTATCAATAAAAGTGCCCACACGAAAAAAGTCTGGAAACTTATTTAATGATTCTCGTATGTATATATATATATATATATATATATATACGCAAGAGCCTCTCAGTTACCAATTGCCGTTGACTCTGTGTCTACGCGAATTTAACTATTTGTGACTTTTTCCTAACGATGATTACCATTATTTGTCTGAATCTCTCTCTCTCTCTCTCTCTCTTTCTCTGTCTGTCTGTTTTTCTCTCTCTCTCACTACATATATATATATGTATATATATATATAGGGCTAAATTTAAACTATAGATATCTAACTTAAATTTAAAAAAAAAGCATAGAGTTGAACTGAGAATAAATGTAAATGAATGAATGAAATAAAATGTTAGATAAAAAATTGTGAAAAAACATATATATACGTACTAACCATAAAAAGTGTAACTGATTAATTTAAAATTAATTAAATCTTGAGTTTAATTTAATATAATTATTACTGTATCATTACGTAAACTTATTTAATATTAGATCTGTATTTCAAGTCAAAATGTAATTAGAATTTAAAATTAAAATAAAAATTAAAAAAAAATTTTTTTAGATAAATTTACAACATTTCTAACCGAAATTAAAATAAAAACGGAAGTGGGCTAAATGAGGAGATAACTCTTCACCCCTCTTCTATCCCCTCCTACCTTTTTCTGTGTCTATTCTTATTTGTTTATCCATCTGAAGAAGTCCATTTTTTTCGTGTTTTTGAAATTTTCAAAAACGCGTAACAAGATGGAAATGAATCCTAATGTGACCGGTTTGTTGTTTTTCTTAAAGAATTTATTGCTCTGTAATGTCTGTTACATTGAGCTCTTTACCAGGAAAATTTGAATGTTCACTCTTGAATAGTTTTCTTGTCCTGATGGAATTACTCCCAACTCCGGTTTAACTGGACCAAATAATATATATATATATATATATATATATATATATATATATATATATATATGTATTTGAACTCTTTTTATAAAGTCCATTTCCTTCCGTTATATCAGAGGGTCTTTTAATAATGAAGGCAACTTTTTTTGTTAAGATTTTTACATTGATGGTTTTCATCTGCATTGTCTGGAATAGGCTCATAACGAAAATTATTCCACTCCATAGAAATATTTGTTTTGAGGCTATTCAAAATGGCGGTAAATCAAACAGATTTCTGCTGGCTTTAACAGGGAAATGTCATCACATCTTTGGTCGTTGATGTGAAATTTACTGTGGGGTTCGTAAAGAGAAATATGTTTTACTCAAAACTGTTTTCAATAGGACAAAATTGTTTACAGAAAATCGAAATAGTATTCAAGATGATGAACTTGGCTTTCCAAAGGTCAGATATGCTTGGATTTCAACAGGACCATACAAGAGCTAATACAGCAGCAAGAACTGTGGAATCCATTATTTAATCAAGTTTGGAATGGTTGTCACATCCTTTGTTCAGTACGAGATCTGGTCCCATCTATTTTCTATTTCGTTTTCTTAAAGAATTTCTAACGGGAACAATTCTTTCATGCAATGATGAATTGAAAAGCATCGTAATGGCTAAACAAATTGTCCAACGATTTTTATGCTGAAGGAATACATATGGTTGTTTTTCGATGGAGAAATGTAAAATGTAGATTATAGGGAAAATTTATGCAAATTATATATATATATATATATATATACTTAAAAAGAGACTAATTTTAACGATTTAAAAAAATGTTTTCTACTAACTGGTTTCGGTCCTCACTGATCATGTTTAGGAAGGACAAGGGGTAGGGACTGTGTAAGGTAGAGGGAAAAATGCAAGGTTTGGTTTGGTTTCTTTGTTTTTGATGGCATATCAACTCTTTTTAGGTTATTTAATGCCAAAGCCATTCTCCTAGAAGAACAGTAGTGGTACTATTTAACCCCTAGCTGGGAGGATAAGGGGGTTCATACCTTTCCCAAGGGTATTTGTCCGAAAGTGAACGTAATAGCGCGACTGAAGTACGAACTCGCGTACTACGATTCCGCAGTCCACCACTTTAACCATTACACCACGAGGACACCCCGAAAAAAATGCAAGTTGTTTAGAAAAGGAAGGGGTAAATCAGATAGCAATCAAATTCAAACCCAAAAAACATTCCTTCTGTTTATAGAGGGACGTTTTATGCGTGAGAATATGAATGGTCCCAAGAACCTTCAGATGAAAGTCAGTGTGGGATATACTTAGGATAGTAAACAAGTTCGCTATATTTGTCTCTGCCTCCCTCCAGTCAGGATTTGACTCAAGGTCAATGACCCGAAGGCCGATTATCGTGGGGATTAAGGGAGGAATAGGTCGGATACGAGCCGAGGCACAAGCCTTGCTTGACTTTGATGGTCATTCACCTACTTAGGGCCTGATGAGCCAAACATGATCCAGGCACGAATGCCCAATTATAGCTTAAACTGGATAGTGAGGTCCAGTGCTATACAAAGGTGACAAAGATGTCAATGCTACAGCTCGCTCACCCACACGTGGCCCAGCCGAAGCTGGGGACTTTTGGGCCTTAAGTCTGCCGAGCATGGACTTTCAATGTTGCAGCTCACTTACCCAAAGGTGGCCCAGCCGAACCCAGGGGCTGTTGGGCCTCAAGTCTGCCAAGGCATGACCGCTTAAAGTTTGGAGAGAGGTGGGTCGAGGAAGGTCGGACTCAAACCGAAACTCGAGCCCTGTTGGTTTTTCCTGGTCATCGGTCCATTTTGTTCAATGTGGTCCCGATGAGCGTAGCTGGACTTGGACCCAAATCTGGGTCCAGGCACGTATGCCCAAATATAGCTTAAACTGGACAGCAAGGCCTAGTGCTATACAAGGGTGACAAAGGTGTCTATGATGCAGCCCACCCACCCGAAGGTGGCCCAGCCGAAGCCTGGGGCCTTTCGGCCTCAAGTCGGCTACGGAGCATTGACTGTCTGGCACGGATGCCAGACAGTCCGCTGGAAAGCAGCGGCTGATCATGATGGAGTGGGACTTGCTTAGAATCGTAAACAAGTCTGCACTGTAGGGTGAGGCACACTTACGGTTATTTAAGAGATGTTCTGTAATGGAAGACCCGTATGTGTTGTTTATCCGGTCAACAAAGTTGTTCCCGTGCTTTATTTTAGTGACTATGTGCTTTTTAATTCTCAAATCCAGATGTTGATTGGAGAATAATTCATTCTACCTGTATTCAATAAGTTTTGTTTTATTTCACTTTTCGATTCACTTTTTAAAATTCTGTTTTTATATGATGTGAAGCGATTTCTTTTAATGTCCTACATATCATCAAATTTTATCCTTCAATTGAGTTTTTCGTTTAAAAAAAAAAAGGCCTACATGGAGACAGTTCGAGGGGATGGAGTATTCGGTTTCGTCAAAATCTGTTCATCATAAAGTATCGAATCTGGCTCTTTGATATTGGTTTCTTTTCGGCAATTGACATCATCGCTTTATTATTAAACATGTTCTGCTTCTCATATGTCTATGTAAATATTAACTAATTTAAAGAAATTAAAACTTTAAAATATAAAAAGATAACATAAAACTGAAAAAGGCAATTAAATGCTAAAATCAAAATTTTCATGAAGTTATTACCCAAACATCATGAAATATATATATACATATATATATATATATATATATATATAAGTGAGTATTATTCGGTCCTGTTAAACCAGATTTGGGAGTAATTCCTTCAGGATAAGAAAATCATTCAAGAGTTGAACATTTAAATTTTCCTGGTGGAGAGCTCAATGTAATTTTTTTCAGAGCAATATTTCTTTAAGAAAAAAACAAAGACCGGTTAATTTAGGATTTTAAATTCATTTCCATCCTGTTTTTCAGTTTCTGGTGTAAACCAAAAGCACGAAGAAAAATATAACAGGACTTCTTCAGATCCAGTGGATAAGTCCTGTTATATTTTTCTTCGTATTTTTGGTTTACACCAGAAACTGAAAAACAGGATGGAAATAAATTCATGATCCTTAATTAACCGGTCTTTGGTTTTTTCTTAAAGAAAAAAAAAAAAGAAAAAAAAAATATATATATACATATATATATATTGTATTTTATTTTATATATATGTGCACTGCTGATGAGACCCAATAAGGTCGAAACAGCTGTTCACTGTTCCATATGTCACATGTAGGTGTTTGCCGGATTTTCTAGACATGATAATTCTAATATAACATTAATTCCTCCATTTAAACATAAAACAATTCTATTCCTGCCTATGAGGTTAACGTTATGTGGATTCATAACACCGACTTGGGAAGACGTAGCCCTGGAGGTGGCCGTGTCCTCTGTAGGGAATACATACCTTCAAGAAACATTAGGTCAAGTGGTCGCGCATTGTCACCATGACTAGTTAATTCGGCATCGCTTATATTTAACATGAACCGATAGCCCACTGGTAGAGTTTCGGCTTCTGTTGTTGTTGGTTCGATCTCCAGTGGTGGAGATTACGGTGTGCACTCCTGAGAAGACCCATTAAGGTCGAAACACCTGTTCAGTGTTCCACATGTAAGTGTTTGCCTGATTTTCTTGTCACGATAATTCTTATATATATATATATATATATATATATATATATATATATATATGCATGTGTGTGTTTAGGCAATGTTATGAATTTGTTTTCAGCAGCAATGGCTAAATCGCCGATTATTTAGAACCTTTGGGTATTTTGTTCTACACTTAACGTCAAAGAACATTCCTCGCGACTGGTAATATTCTTTCTTTTTTTACATATGATCATTGGTTGCTTGAAACAAACAGCTAAGTGAACCTGTGGCTTGAGAAGCACAACAGCTTCATCAACAATTGTCTAAAATTGACATTTGTAAATGAAATCATTATCTGTTCTTTGAGAAGATGGAATACGGGAGTTACGCATTAAATGGAGATAAGTCAATGCTTTGAATTTGAGACTTAGTCATCTCTGGTCTTATTGGACTGTATTCCTGACCTCAGTTCCATTATTCGATGCTCCTTTTTACTCTCATTGAAAGACAGGACTGTAGTTTGCCCAAACCTACAGAGTAGGGCAAACAGTAGCCCTCGGACCGCAGGCTGTGCGAAAGAAAATTTTTTAAGATTCAAATATAGGACCTTAATATCTTTCTTCACAGACTGAAAAAAATAAATTTCGCTCCCTTAGTGAATTTAAGAATATGCTGGATATTCATTGCAGAGAAAAAAAGATGTCACTCAATCTGAGTAAGGGATTTCCTCGGTATATCATGGCCCAGTCGGCTGGAGCTATAGAATACACAGACTGCTTCTCTGAAGAGTGGTAAACCCCTCCCCGCCAATGAGTGTCCAGAGTATGACACTAAACGATCTGATGGTGAGGTTCCAGCAATGCTGGAGCTTTGGGGAATGCGAAGTACCCCTTCATTGCCATCACTCTCTGGCCCACTCTGGGTTAAATAGAACTAAACGGTGGGTGACGTTTACTGTTTTTTTGCATTTAAACAACGTTTTTATGCTGAACTGATTTGTTAAAAATAGAACTATTTTGACATTAAAACTGCGTACTTATGCTAAACTGAATTACTCGAAATAGAACTGTTTTGACATCTAAAAAGTGTACTTATGCTAAGCTGAATTATCTGAAATAAAACTGTTTTGACCTTTAACTTGGTGTATTGCCCAGTCAGCTCGGGCTGTAGAATACACTGACTGCCCCTCTGCTGAGGGGTAATACCCCACCAATGAGTGTCCTGGATATGACACTAAACGATCTGATGGTAAGGTCGCAGTAATGCTGGGGCTTTGGGGAATACGGAACACCCCTTCATTGCCATTACTCCCAGGTCCACCCTGGCCCGGCGTGGTAGCACCTAATAGCGCCCTATCTATGGGTTAAATAGAACAAACGACATAGTTATGCAAAACTAAATTGTTTGATCAAACTGAATAGCTTGAAATAAATCTTTTCGACAATTAAACCGTACTTACATTTAAACAGCAAGCGTATGCTAAACTGAATTATTTGATATAGAACTGTTTTTGACATTGAAACTGTATTTACACGAAACTGAATTGTTATATATAACTGTTTGAATAAACTGAATAGCTTGAAATAGAAATGTTTTTGACAATTAAACTGTGTTTTCATGCTAAACTGAATTGTTTTAAATAGAACTGATTATTTACATATAAATGTTTTTGACAATTAAAATGTGTTTTCATGCTAAACTGAATTGTTTTAAATAGAACTGATTATTTACATATAAATGTTTTTGGCATTAAATAACCTACAAAGGTTGACATGCCATAAAACCCAACAAACCAACCAACGGTATATCAACTTAAATCTGACGGTGAGGCTCCATTTCTGGAGATCTGGAGACTGTGAAGTATGTCTTCTTAGTCATTGCACATTGGTTAACCCTGAACCTTAGTGTTAGTACACGTTTGGGTTTCATCTATGGGTCAAATAGATCAGTGTGAAATTTGTCAGCTTTAAATAGGATTACTTGATATCATATTGTACCATAGCCATGATATGGCTATGTGTGAAACGTACATCGAATGTCCATGAAGATAGAACATAGGAATCTCGAAACACGAAAAACACTTACGACTTCTTAGTTCAGATACGAAAATTTTTATTACCTTTGAGTTTAAAGGTTCTTCGACATACGGAGAGAGATACACATTCTTTCTATTCTGGCTTTTTCATCCGCCCCCGCTCCCATCTCGTGCGACACCTGCCCAAGCGAAAGTTGACCCTTCTCGTTCGGTGTCCAGTTCTTAACTCAACTAACTTTCTTCAAAATTCCCAAAATCCTCCGCGCGCTTCCGGTGCGTGACGTCATTCGCACTTGCTAGCCCCGTTTCCCATCTGGGCTATTGTGACATATCTGAGTGACACGTCCACTCCGCCCGCACGTGCGTGAACACCTGCGTTAATGTTGTACCTAAGTAACCCATGCACTGAGCCGAAAGGTTCTCAGCCTAACTAAACCCAAAGGCATAAAACGAAATCCCTCGGCCATTATATTACAATATTATCATGCGTACAAAACTCCAATGAAACTGCACAAAACTAAATATAAACATTTAACGTACAAAATCCCTTAACCACTAGGCGCAAAATAACCACAGATGGATTGACATTCATTTAATAATCAATCACTTAATCAATCATTGAATATAACCCTCACTAATATTATTCCAATTCAATTATAGCTAATAGTTTGATTAAATGTTGAGTGATTCTCTCAAATCAAAAGGTTTGATAATTTGGAACGTTGAAATACCCGAATCTACTTTGTTTCCAGGTTTGGCATTCTTAATTATTTTATGTGTCATTTGGTTTTCAGATTTGTATTTTAACTATTTAAAAGTCATATCATTATCGTATAATTTCTATGGTTTCTTGATAAACAAATTTCTATGACAAGATGGAAAAAGTATCTTAGCCAAACATTTGTGAATAAAAAATAACTTCAAATATTTTCCGTACATTAATCATCTGTCATATATCTTTATTAATCACACACACACACACACACACACACACACACACACACACACACACACGAACGCCATTTATTTATATATATATATATATATATATATATATATATATATATATATATATATATATATATATATATTAATCACACACACACTCCATATATTTATATATATATGGAGTGTGTGTGTGATTAATAAGGAAATATGACAGAATACACACACACACACACACACATATACATATACACACACATATATATATATATATATATATATATGGTGTGTGTGTGTGTGTGTGTGTGTGTGTGTGTGTGTGTGTGTGTGTGTGTGTACAGTGCATATATCTATGAAGAATTTTGAAAGTTTCAGCAAAGTTGACTTCACACAGAGTTTTGCCACTGGCCACATTTTTTTCTTTTTTTTTCTTTTTTTTTCAAATACTCCTCAGTATCTTAAGATATTCTAAAATAAAAGAAACGAGGCTGGGGAAGGTGGGTAAAGTAGAATGTTGTGGGGGGGATAGAAGAAGATACAAAGAAGACAGAAAATATTGAATTCTCCGTTTGAGATTTTTATTTTTCAAATTTAACATTTTTCTCTCTTTATTTAAAAAAAAAATTTTTGCAGATTTACTTTGGCTACAGATATACACCAATTTTTTTTTGTCTTCTCCCTTTTCTACTTCCTGCTTGTCTTACCTCATGCACATTTGCTCTGTGTAGTTGATTCTCAGAAAGAAAGATAATATTTATTAAATTTTTCAGATAAAAAAGTGAAAAGAACTGAGAGATTTTCCATGTATTCGTTGTATATAGATACTGTCGTGAACAAGTTTCCGCCGTCTGAAGGGATTTCGATATATCGAATATCCTCAGAGTAAAAATAAGATTTTTGTATTTCTATTTCTCTTCCTCTTTTTCCTTTTTTTTTCTATCGTGGATTCTGTTTGATAGTACCACAAAAGTATCGATGCACACGTACGCACGCACGTATGCACGGAAAGACACAGGCATTAACTTCTGCTATTCCCATATATATTGCAAGATAATGAGAAAAAAAACACAAGCAAGAATGCTTAGTTGAATATGACTCTTTCATATGTGTATCTTAATATCATAAAAATAGACAAGTGTCATGTGTACATAACGAAATTGCTTTTGTTTCAGTTTTACTAAAGCAATGAGGTCTAGTTGTATATATAGATATATAAGTATTTATATTCCTCGACACAAAAGTTCAACTGTTTCCCTCACAGCTCTACACATATCCATTTCATATCATAATTCTCTTCTGGTGAGATTCGCCCGTAATAATTAATAAGGCAATATTTTCTATGAGTTTAAAAATTCATATTTGTTTCTTTAATTCGTTGTTTTTAATATATGAAAATGTATTCACATGATATTCAAGACATTCCGCATATAAATTTCTTTGCATAAATACATATATTCATACTGCTGTACACATGCTTGTTTGAATCAAATCACAAACACAAACACACAAACAACACCCAAACTTACACACACACACACACACACACACACACACACACACACACACACACATATATATATACCCACACACACTGGAACAATCAATATATATATTTAATTCATGGAATTTAGATTGTAAAACAAAAATCATCAAGCAGTTAAGAAAATGAAATGAACCGAAAAACGAAAAAATACTGTCAATACATATATATATATATATATATATATATATATATATATATATATATATATATATATATATATATATATATATGTATATGTATATATATATATATATATATATGCAATTATATATATATATATATATATATATTGAACGGATGTATGTAAACAATAGTAATTCTGATTCATAACCGTTTAAAATTTACTTCGCAGCTAATATCTCCTCGTGGCTGAATGGTTAGAAGGTTTGGCTTAGCATTTGAGTCAACAGGGTTTCGATCCCAGCTACGGGAAGATACTGTTGAGCTCTGAAAGAACGAAACAGATCTGTCTGTGGATGACTATATATATATATATAATATCCAGTCAGCGTCCAAAGACATTGGGTGTGGATTATTCTTTTATAGAATATATGAGGCATACCATATAAATCTATGTGATTGCTCAATGGATGGTTATTGTAAATCCTTTATTCCTTCGGAAGGATATAACAAAATTCAAATTCAGAGCGTATATAGTGTAATCGGATGGAAACTCAAACCCCGTTAAGTAGTCATTATAAATCTATTTCGGCGGAGAATATTACTCGTAAACCACTTTGTAAAAATCATATTTAAAAAATCCAAAGAAAGTGCTTAAAATATCGATTGGCAGGCCAGGATGAAGCCTAAAATAAACGAACTTCCTTTATTTCTTTTTGACTGTCCCAAAACTACGAGTTTCTCGCAATCTTTTTGAGTGAATAAAAAATTGCAATATTCGTACACAAGCATAAGCACACACGGACACATATACTTATTTTCTGAAAGCGTCTACCACAAATAGTATGTAAACGAGGTTGTTTTTAATCGGATAGTAGCTAGTTTGCTTAACCTAGGCTATAGAACCTAATCTTTCCAATTATTTTACTGATACCAGGAAGAAGACATGGAGTCATACATTTTCCTAAGGGCGTTAACGTGAAGTAAAATGCAAACAGACTCGTAGACGATTAGAACACCGATCGCCGATTTCATTCACAAAGACGATAGCAGTTGTACTTACACGCCTCCAGATATAGATAAACTTAATGGTATAAAGTTAATCAATAGCAATCATTTAAATTAGATTTTCAAAATTTGCTCAATTTTGGAGATTTTCTTGCTTTCCGGTTTTCAAAATTTAACCACAAGAAATATGTTGTTTGCAATATAACTATGAAAGGGAAATTATTGTTAATCCCTCACTCAGTTATCTTTTTTTCTTTTTTAAATAAAAAGAAGTTTAAAATGTAATTCTATGAAACTAAATGTAAAATGAGATTAAATAGAATATACAAAGCCTTTACGTATGAAAGTTTCTACTGAAAATGGAAAGTTATATTTTTCAAACGTTTGTTTCAAAGCAGTGATGGTCTTTTTAAATGAAGAAGATTGAGTAGTTTTAATTGTAAATGAACGAAATAATATCTATTAAAACAAATTATTTCCAAACAAATAACCTCTCATCTCCAAATTTAAAAAGTTAAACAGACACCTTAAGATTTAATTTAAATTAATTACCTCTTGAAAAATGTGAACTGTACCTTAAATAAAAAATATGTCTAGAGGTGTGATACCTCTGCGCTCAACACTCGGATGATCGCTTTGTAAAGCAGTCACCCATGAGCCTGTTGATTTGTCTTGTCGAAGAAAACTGTCAGTGAAAACATAGATTATTAAAAATAACCAAAAGCGATTCGCCTTCAGCAAACAGTCTATCCAGACAAAAAAAAAAAAATTAGATATCCGAAAAGGCCTTCAGTAACCAAAGTATACCTTGTGAAACCAAAAATCCGAAGTATGGCAATTTTACCATACACACACGCACATACACACGCACATGCATCATTCACATTCACACGTGTTTTGATTGAAGTGATAATACAAGCAAGACAAATATTTATCTGTGTTTACTTCTAAATTTTATTTGTTCTTAAACAATTTCCGAATTCAGACTGGGCAGAATATATATATATACATATATATATATATATATATATATATATATATATATATAGAGAGAGAGAGAGAGAGAGAGAGAGGGAGAGAGAGAGAGAGAGAGATGCTTGTGAGCGTGCGTTCGTGCTGGCGTGTATTCGTATTTGTGATTAAAAAAGAAGTTTCTAAAATTTATTTGCCGGAAACTAGTTGATATATTACTTCTTTCGTCGGACAGTTTTAGATTGAATTATTAGATTATTGGAGATTTTTAAAAAATGTTATTCACTTATGAAATAATCAAATTCTGTTCATAAACGTTGATATTAGGATCCTGTTTTTCATTAATTCATAATCCTCTAAATGATGTTCAGGGATTGCTTTAATAAGATTATGCAATTTTTGTTACTAATCAAAGTAGTCTATGAGTAGATTGTTAAAAATTATACCGTGAAGAAAGGGAAAGAAAATAAACCCTTTTATACCTTAAGAATATTTTTGTATAGCTTTCCGAGTAGAAAATATTATAGATATTACTTACGTATCTTTTAATTTAGTGACATTAGGAATTATCCTTCCATTCAGTAGTTATTCATATTGTACAGGTTAGGTTATTTCGAAAGTCATTTAAATTGGTTGGGTTTTATAGCATATAGGTTATTCAATGCCAAATCCATATATATTAAAAATATGATTTATATCACAAAAAATACATAAAATCAAATATTTTTAAATATTTCAATGTAACACTAACAGTTTGATTTAACATCAGTTATTTGCTTGCCCAAAATAAATAATTATACCTAAAAGATTTGTAAGTGACTTCTTTGTAGATTATCTTATGTTTTAAAAACTTATAAACTAATTTATTCCCACACAGTTGAATGGTTTCAAGCATTTCTATCAAACGCTAATAATTCTATTTAATATCAATCATTTATTAGCTCACTGAGAAGTGGTTTCACGAATCGCTATTTAACACAAATAATTCTATTCAACACTATTCATTCATTTGCACCCAGACAAATGGTTCCAAGTTTTATGCTATGTAATACCAATAATTAAAGTTGTGCGTAGTTAAACAGTTTTAAGCATTCCTATCGAATACGAATAATTCTATTTAGTATTAATCATTTGTTTACACATAATTAAATTGCGATCTAAACGCCAATAGTTTTATTTGAAAACAGATAAATAATTTAAAGTATAACGATCTAACAGTAGCAATTCAATTTAACATCCGTTATTTGTTTGCTCATTATTAAAGAGTCAAACAGCTCCATTTGACCCACAGTTGAGACACTAACACGTATTACCACGCTGAGTCAGAGTGGATCTGGTAGTAATGGCAATGAGAGTGTATTCCATATTCCTCAAGCCTCTAGTACTTGAGCTTAACCATCACATAATTTAGTATCAAATCAAGGAAACTCGCGTGGGAGGTTTTTTTTTAAGCCTTCTGTAGTGATGGAGTCTGTATATTCTACAGCGAGGGCCGATTGGGCTGCCCTGGAAAGGGTTTGTTACATGGCCATTATTATAAATAAATGACATAGAATCACTTTTATAGGAGTTAAAGATAATTACAATCTAGTGGTTAAAGGAGTCAAACAAGCAGTTTAATTTAAGTATTCGTATCTAAAGGACGTTTTATTGATGTTTATATTTTATTTACAATGGGTTTCAGCCTTATTTACACCGAGAGTGACGTACAGAAGACAGCTTTAGGTTGGTTCAGAGAACTAATATACTCCCAAAAATCACTGATTAGTCGACCTTAGTCGAAATCGACGCGAAGACTCCACTTTCAATAGCTTCTACACCGACATGTAGGGAAGAGCGCTCCTCTTTTCCCTGGATTACTCCACTTTACCCTTGATACGTACCTTTTAGTAACTCAGTGTTAAGTAAGGAGGTATTAGGTACTATTTTTAAAGTCTTTGGTATGACGCGACTTGGGATTAAACCCACGTCTCCCGAACCATTGGCGAACACTCAAACCACTTGACCAAGGAGCCGGTAATAATTAATGAATATTTCGAATAAATGTTTAATTTTAGGGACTTATCTTATTTTACTATTTGAGTGACAAAGGTCGATAGGAAAAAAGAAGTTTCTAAGTCATTTTCTTTTTTTCTTTTTTTTGAACGAAGCAAGCCATTGGGACTAAATGGATTCCCTGTTGGCATGACATCGCACCGCAGCTGACAAAATAAGAGAGGATATATATATACATATAGACAGAGAGCCATCTATCTTTCGTAACAATTACCAAAATAGTGGGTTACCGACGCTGGGCATTGAACGGACATTCTTTTACAGCGAAAGGGAACAGAAAAATATAAAGCAAAAGACAAATCTCACCGGAAATCAGTCTGAGCTGGATATCTTAATGCAATTTAAAATCTTTTCAAGTACAATTCTCACCACCCCTTATAATCTGGGTGAATTTGGGCCCAAAACGGCGCAGCCATATCTGTTCTGACAGATAGACATTTACTGAATTTAAAGAAGAATGTGCACTGATTTATTTAAACCTGTTTTCTCATCAGTAATGCTCTGTTGTATGCATTTGGAAGATGACGGCTCAGTTTTAGAAAATGTATAATATAAATAATATAAATCTCTGATAAAATTGATCCAAGGTATAAAATGAAATAAAATATATCAGCAGGATTAAATCTTAATATTAAAATCTTACACATCCTTTAAGTAAGCACTTGTTTTGTAAAGGAAATATTTTTAATAGATCTTTTGTAACATGTAAATCAATATGTCCCAACCATTTATCATCTGAGCCCAGTAAGCGGGGGTTTATCATACGCAAACTTTATCCTCCTACTTTAAGATTAACTAATCTTTTATCGTCTAAAACAAAACATTCATCATTTTGAATACGTAACGGTAAGTCATCATGTTTGAAAACTGTATTATATTCACTTATAAGCAGCTTTTATTTGAGTTATGTTGATATGTAATTTTCATAAGGAATTTTAATAGTCGGTTTTAATGAATAATTTGGTTACGTCATAAATTTTAACTTGATTTTTTTTAACTTCCTATTTCAGCTGTTATTTCGAGGAAGTTTTTTTTTATTATGAAAATCATTTAATTTAAGCGTAAAAAAATAATCTTGATTTTTTAAACTCATTTGCTCATTTAGTCGTAACTTAGCAACGAGAGAAAAACACATACTCACACACAAATAAAAAAAACAAACATACTCACACACAAATAAAAAACACATACTCACACACAAATAAAAAAAAAAACAAACACTCACACACAAATAAAAAAACAAATAACAAATGAAAACAAATCTCACATGTTTACATTTATTATAATATTATCGGAACAAAAAAATCAAATTTGTGGACATTCGGTGTGCATATTACGGTAAAAATCCACTTTCGTCGTTATCCAAAAATATCAAGTTATACCTTGAGTAAGAAATTCTCGTGTACTGAAGATAATGAAAAAAATACGAAAATATATCCCTTGTATATATCTATGTATTTTATTGTTAATTACTGACTTTAAATGTTGAAGAGTTTGGATATAAATAATACTTAATGAAATCCGTTTGGATATCATAATTCACCACTGAAAAGGATACATCCAGGAATCTTTTGCTTAAGAGAATTTAACTTGATACAGTAAATCAGTAAATTTGCAATTATTTTTAGACAAAACTATTTTCATTTCCCCGTCGAGCATCACGTATAAGTAACCGTCAGTTCACTTCGAAGCTTCAGTCCAGCGCTTTAGTCATGACGTCACGGTCACTATCCGCTCCTAACAGTTCAGTTACAAATCTGAACCGCCAGATTGTTTTCACAAAACAATTGTGTATATGGGGAAGACTTTTTTAGGACCAGACCGACTTTTTGAATCACCTGATCACAGAAGTATGGAACGCCATTACCTTGCAAATTCCTTTACACACACACACACACACACACACACACACACACACACACACACACACACACACACATATATATATATATATATATATATATTTATATATATATATAAACCAACTCCTCCGCTCGGGCAGGATATGACACAAGGTCAATTTTTGAGCGAAGTTTAACAGGCTTGAATTCAGTGTTTTCCATCTCCTAGACTAGTTGCTTCACCAAGGCTGATAAACCTAGTCTGCCCTACTATTTACCCTTAGCTGGAGGGAGAATAATTGGATTCATACCATTCCCAAGGGTATTAGTGTTATTTGAAATGCAATCATTCTCGTCCAGGATTTGAACACGTGTCGCTGTGTCCATTTCCTACGACGATAACCATTATATATATATATATATATATATATATATATATATATATATATATATATCTTAACTTGATTTTTTTTAACTTCCTATATATATATATATATATATATATATATCCACCTCAAGGCTTTTCGACAGCAAAGATTCCCTTCTTAACTATCCGTCTTTATCAGTCATAGCTATTGACAAATCGTCTAGACATTATTTAGTGTCAACATAGAGCTGATGAATATATGTTTTTCTGGTCGGGCAACGCAGGTGCGTCTATGTGTAGGAGTCCATAAAAGAACGTTGCTTACAAGTTCCTCCATTTTTCTCCAGTAATACCGTATAGCTGCTGTTTTGTGTAGTGTAGCTTCCAGGACATGTTCAAAATAGTACTTAAAATCTTTCTTTCGTCATCATATAGCTTTTTCTCCAGGCGTTTCGTTACAGTCAGTCACGCAACCATACAATAGTACTTATACGGCTATATTTTGAAAGAATTCCCGTTTTATTTTGTCAAAGATGCTTTAACTATGCTTACGTTGACATGAAATATTGCTACCGAGTTATATGAACTGATCAATTAATTTCAGTGGAGATGTAATCATCTTGATTTGAACACGTAAAATCCGATTCCTCTTGCTTCAGGCTATGCAATAGAGATTCAGCTTGAGCTGGAGTATTTGCAAATAGCGCTAGATCATCTGCATAGTTTGAACTAGTAATTATTTCTACTGGATATCGAATGCTTTTTTCCTTTATTCCGAGTGAAACTCTCTTCTTTCATTAATAGATCTATTGACGTTCGTAGTACACAATCTGGGCAGATTAGGAATAGAAATTATGACAATGAATTTCCTGGCAAGACTCCAGTGACAATGTCAAAGTAATCAGTCCCAGTCAGGTGAATGAATTATTGCCTTCGTGTCCTTAAAAAAGCATCGTTAGAGCGGTGTCTTTTTTTTTTTTGAAAGCCATTTTCTTGATGTTTTTTTGTTCCATATTCCCTCTTTATATGAAATCAAATATCTGGATAAATCTACAAACACAAGTGTTGGCTCGAGATTTTTAGATGATTTGTCTAATAATAAAAAATCTGAGAATTTATAATTCAATTCCTTCGAAAGCTATACTGATTTTTCGTTCTAACATTCTAAACTTCAGATCGGATACGATTGAGAAGCAGAACATTAGAAATCTCTGCAGCAATAGCAGCTAAATATTACTATGATATTGATGTGCATATGTACATTGAATTCCTGGATAATTTTCTATTTTCTATCGATTAAAAATTAGTTCGGTGATAATTAAGTCATATTTCAGGTCAATAATTCATCAGAGCAAAGGAGATAAAACTTTTGGGGGGAGGAAGACATATAAAATCAATGACATTGCTTGCGAACAGTTCTGATTTAAAACCAACTTGAAATTTATGGTAGAGATTTTTTAAAGAAATAGTCCATGAGTTGGCAAAGAGGATTAATTGCAATCCGGTAAATTTGGAGCCATTTTGATAAAGATTGTAAGTAAAGTTGGTGACCGTTGCCGAGCGAAACTCAAAGGCTCCCTTTTCAATATCTACTACACCGAGGTGTAGGGTAGGGCGCTACTCCTTTTCCATTAGGCCTATTGGTAAAATGGTTTTCGTTCATTAATGGCCAGAGAGACCAGGGGCTCACTTCCAGTTCGAATCATACCAAAGACTCAAAAATAGTACTTTATGCCTCTTTGCTTAATACTCATTATTATAAGGTATGAATCAAGGGTAAGAGAAGTAATCCAAGGAAAGGCGTAGAGCCCTCCCCTACACTTCTGTGTAGTTGCTATTGAAAAGGGAGCCTTCGGGTCGCCTTTGACTACGGTCACCAACTTACTTTTTGATAAAGAATGTTGCTTTAAATTAATGAAATACACACCCAGAAGAATTGAAGCTAATATAAAAGTTCGAAGAGGTGTAATTAATCGTTAATTCATTTTTTATCAGTGAATTCCATATTTTTTTTCCTCAGTATTGGATTATTTTATTATATCTTCCTCTGGTGTAATGGTTAAAGCGATGGAATGCGGAATCGTAGTAAGCGAGTTGGTACTCCAGTCCCGCTATTACGTCCACTTTCGGGCAACTACTCTGGGGAAAGGTATGAACCCCCTTATCCTCCCAGCTATGGGTAAAATAGTACCACTACTGTTCTTCTAGGAGAATAGCTTTGGCATTAAATAACCAACAAAAGTTGATATGCCATTAAACAAAGAAACCAAATCAAGCATTAAAGAAAAAATACTTGCGTCTTACCTATTTATTAACTGGGAAAAAATTCCAAGTGAAAATCCTATAAATATACTAATTCCATAATTTATACTAGGGCTACTCTATCACCCGAGTGCTAATCACAGGGTTAGTCTCCGTGGTGTGGAGAACATGCTAAGAGCAATTACGGTCAATTTCGGATGAATGCCCTAGGGAAAAGTATAAATTCCCTTATTCCTTCAGCTATGGATTAAAATGTACCAGTACTGTTCTTCAAGGAAGATTATTTTAACATAGAATATTCCATGAAGGTTGATATGCCATTAAACAAAGAAAACAAATCATCTAATGCCGTTCACGTACTTGTGTGTGTGTGTGTGTGTGTGTGTGTATGTGAGAGAGAGAGAGAGTGCCTGTACAGGATTGGCTGTGGAAAGAGTCTTCCGTGTGTATTTTTATGCATTTTGAAACATTCATGTTCACTATAAATCCACATGTCATTCAAAATTTCCTTATTCCATCACGAATTCAATACCGTTAAAGTTCATTTGTTTGCCTTTGATCAATTGTCATTCTACCGGCCGACAGACGTCATCTCATTTGGGTTTTGCTTGCTATTTTGGGATTTCTATTTCAAGAGAGTTCAGCATCTCCGTCAGAGAGTGCCAAAATATTCCGTCTCAATGAGTGTTTTCTCTACTCATTTAAAATATAACATGTTTTGTTTTGAAAATTCTTTTAAATATAAACATCCACTTTTACAGAGTCTGGTAAACAAGTGAATTTGATGTAGCTTTCTTGTTATAAAATCAGTTTATGTTCTAATGACTTTTGTTACATAACTAGTTTTTATCGTGATAAAATTGTGTGTGAAATTGTCTTGCACAGGTTGCTTGTGTAGTGAGTTTTTTCATTGCTTACTTAAGCTTCATATATAGAAAATAAATTCTACGAACAAACATTCTAAAAAAGCGAAAAAAAAAATATATGTGTAATACAAAGTATAGAAGCAAGCAAAAGATCTCCAGTAAGGATTTACAAAAGATACCCCCCCACCTTTTTTATTTTATTTTTTTTTTTTTACCCTTTTATTCGCCAGCCACAAATTGTCGGCCAACGAAGTGCGACCCCGAACGCCTTGTCCGGGTAGTTTGCAGAACAGGAATCTATGCAATCGGAAGTTATCTGCTATGATATAATGGATCTCTTTTATCGCTTCTGTGGTGAGAGGCGGATCTGGGGTCGAGCGTTAACAGAATGCGAGTGCATCGGTGAATGGGCGAAAGTCTTAAAAGATCAAACTTGAGTAGATTACGCAAAAGTATAACCCTACCTGCCTCTCTGTCACTATATCGGTACGACGATGTTAGCATATTATCATGCGTATTTTGGTACGCATCTGTATTTACCAGAATGAATACTTTGGTTTTGTCTTCACACACGTTCGTGTATATGAATGCCGCGAGTATGTTTGTGTTCTGTTGATTCGTGTCCATATAATTTAAGTATAAAGAAGAAAAGAGCAGATGTATCCAAGGGAATAGACCCGGTTGTGTATGTAAGAGCAAAACGCACGAATGTTTCGGAATCTATCAAAACATCTCTCTCTCTCTCTCTCTCTCTCTCTCTATATATATATATATATATATATATATATATATATATATATATATATTGTAGCAGAGTCGGCCACAAGGAAGCAGTTTGGAGAGACGTTGATTCCAAAGAATTCTGAAATTTTCGCTAAGTGCACGCATTTTGTCTTTGCTCCAAGGAAGTGGTTCACTGGAAAGTATAAAAGAGACATCATTGATTTGAGGGATACGAACCTGGGAAATTGTTAGACAAGACTCTTTAGCCAGGGTTGGGCGCGTGGTATTCGACAAACTCCTGATTTTCTTTTGACTTTCTTTCCTTTCCCTACACAGGAAGTAAAACCAGTTCCATTTACACATTTGGCCAGCGGTATCACGTTTTTGTCTTGACTTGTGTAACGCATTCTCTTTCACCTGCAGTCTTCCTTAAAACTTTCTAATTTTTGTACATTTTCTTTTTTGCTTATTTTTTAACCATTTCATTCATTCTTTCTTTCTTTCTTTCTTTCTTTCTTTCTTTCTTTCTTTACATTAATTCCTTCTTTCTTTGCGTTAATTCCTTCTTTCTTTCGTTCTTTCTGCTAATCTCCTTTCTTTCTTTCTTTCTTTCTTTCTTTCTTTATTTATTTTTCTTTCTTTCTTTCTTTCCTTCTCAGTTAATCCTTATTTTTTCTTACCTTCATTTAATCCTAACTTTTATCTTCTTTTTTTCTTTCTTTCTTTATTTCTTTCTTTCTTTCTTTCGTTGTGTTAATTCCTTCTTTCTTTCGTTCTTAATCCTCTCTTTCTTTCTTTCTTTCTTTCTTTGTGTCTTTTTTTTTCTTTCTCAGTTAATCCTTATTTTTTCTTGGTTTTATTCAATCCTAACTTTTATTTTCTTTCTTTCTTTATTTCTTTCTTTCTTTCTTTCTTTCTTTGTGTTAATTCCTTCTTTCTTTCTTTCTTTCTTTCTTTCAGCAAATTTTTTTGTTTCTTTTTTTTTCTTAATTTATTACTTTCAATCATGTTTTTGATTATGATTTTATCAATTTTTATTTCTTGTTATTACTTATGTTTTCTCTTTTACTTTATACACACACACACACACACACACACACACACACACACACACACACACACACACACACACACACACATATATATATATATGTGTGTGTGTGTGTGTATATATATATATATATATCCTTATTACATATATATATATATATATATATATATATATATATATATATATATATATATATATATATATCCTTATTATTCTGGATTTTTACTTAGTTTTATTTTTCTATCCTTTTTATCTCTCTCTTTCTTTCTTTATCAGTCATTTTGCTTTTCTTTTACTTGTAGTGATTTATATTCTTCTCGTTTTATTTTTTTATTTCTGAACTTCTTTATTTTTGCTTTCAATGTATCTATTTCTCTCTGAGCTTTTCTGTTCTCTACTCTTTCTTCATTCTTTCTTTTTCTTTCTTTCTTTCTTTCTTTTTCTTTCTTTCTTTCTTTTTATTTCTTTCTTTCTTTCTTTCTTTTTCTTTCTTTCTTTCTTTCTTTTTCTTTCTTTCTTTCTTTCTTTCTTTCTATTTATTTCTTTATTTATTCATTTATTTATTTATTTACCATTTGTTTTGCTTATATTTACTTCCTATATTTCTTCTTTCTTTTTATTTCTTATTTACCTGTCCTTTATTTTTATTTTCTTCGTTCTTTATCTTATATATATTATATATTATAAAATTTTCCTACTTTTCTTTCTTCATACTTTTTTCTTTCTTCATACTCTATTTTCGTTACTTTTTTCTTTTATTTACTTACTTTTTCTTTCTTTCTTTCTTTCTTTCTTTCTTTCTTTCTTTCTTTCTTTCTTTCTTTCTTTCTTTCTTTCTTTCTCAGTTAATCCTTATTTTTTTCTTACTGTCATTTAATTCTAACTTTTATATTCTTTCTTTTTCTTTCTTTCATTGCTTAATATATATTTATTCCTTCGTTGTTTTTTAAAAATCTTTTTTGTTTCATTCTCTATATCTTTCTGATATATTTTCTATCGTCTTTTCTCTTCATTTCATTGCTTTTCATATTTTAACAATACTTTCATATTTTGTTGGCCTCCATCTTTCTTTTATATATTTTCTCTTTGTATTCATATTCGCTTGTTGATTTTTATTACTTTTTAATTTCTTTCATTCTTTGGCCCTTTTATTCAATTTCTTTCTTTCTTTGCCTTCTCCTTCTTATTTTCATTTTTGCTTTGTTCCAAATATGAAATTACCGTATGCATGATTTTGAATATAAGAAGAATTGTAGAAACCAGTTCTATTTTTTTCTAAGCAAAATTTATCAAATCTCTGTTCCTGTAAAGGATTGTTTTGTTGATACTTGTCAAACGACCATTCGAAAACTAAAACCATATTTTTATCGTCATCTTATATATTTCTCAAAACAAATCTCATTTAACCCCCAATGTTAAGCATCTGCCCCAGCCACTACGAAAATTTCTCATATTATCCATGACAGAGTCAGTGGAACAGAATCCAGATCTCACCTACACACATGCATACACAAGTTCACAAAAAAGTACTTAGAATTCGATTAGTTTTTTGTCCGATTTCATATTAATAAATTTCCCTCCTATAATATTTCAATAAAAAGAAACCCTATTTAACTTAAAATTTATCCGTTAAGTTGAAACAAAACATATAAAAATTTCTTCGTGTAACATTATTTGGAACATTAACAGAAAAATTTATGAAAATCTGTATTTTAAGAAATCAAAATAAAATAAAACTAAGAGAGTTTAAATAGTTATTCCTGATGGTCCAAATCAGGAAGATGAGTCCAAACGAAAGACAAAAATCTTGTTCAGAGAGTAATGTTACAACATCCAAATAGAGTCAAGAGAACAGCTCTTCTCGCTGAACCTCAAAAGTCCCCTCCCTTGGGCCAGCACTTTTATATATATATATATATATATATATATATATATATATATATATATATGGCAAGAATTCAGAAAAGAGTGCCTCAGGCTTGCACTGAAGTCTGTCATCAAAATTTTGGTAAGTGAAAAGTCAAAATGAAATGTACAAAGGAATATGTAATATGCATGAAGAAGCATATTTTAGTCAAAATGTTTACAAATCGGCTAAACTTAGGTTAAATTTAAAAAAAACGTCCACGGAGCGGTGGAAGGCTGACTCTTCTTTAAAGAATAAATTCCTATCGCAGCGGTCAGAAACTTTCATACTGACATGAAAAGACCACTATTAATTTTATTGAAAATATCGCAACTGTAATCAATACTCTACCTATAGACAACTCCTTAGGTAAAATTACCCTTATTTATTTCAGGACCCTCGTATATATATAATTGCCAAATAAAGTATTTCATTTAGCAGAACGAAAGATTTGGTTTTGATTATTTGTTTCTTTATTTTTTTTTTTTGCTTTGTTTAATAGCATATAATCTTTCATGAATCATTTAATGTTTAAGCCAAAAGAGTGGTGATAATATTTAACCTACAGCTGGGAGAATAGGGGGCGCATACCTTTTCATAAGGTAATAGTCCAAAATTTAACATAATAGCGTGACTTAAGTTCGAAGTCGCAGCACTATACCCATTACACCACGGGGAATCCCCACCACTAGCATGAAAGACTATGAAATAGCAAATTACATTTTTCATTTTCACCAATATTTCAGCTGGGACCCCAGGGTAAAGATGGGCTCGATTGTTCGGTTCTTAGAGTTGATTTTATTTTTTGCCTCTTCAGAATCACTTCTTTATTATTTATTTATTCATTAATTCTTCTTTCCTATCGTTTCATCTTCCCTTTTTGATTTCACCTCTTTTCATTCATCGCTTCTAAGTAGCAACCCTAAAATAGGAAATGAACAAATGGGCCGATGTTCAAATAAAAATTGCCGCCATGCACGTTGTATCGTAACCCCACATTCACCGCCTCTGTTCCTGTGTCTTTATTGACGCTTCTATATCCTGATTTGGTTTTGTCTTTTCAATTCTTTCGTTCAAATTCCCTCCCAGACCCTTCAAGTGCCAAAGTCCAAGAGCGGTGCCATCATTACCTCAATCACCAACAATAACACGACTTTCCAACACCACACCAATCACCAGACAGGAATCTACCAACACCAGCTTCCAGTTCTTCCATCTTCATTGACCTCCGACATCAAGTTCATCTTTTAATTATAATTATATTTCCTAGGCGCTAATCATTTGGTTAAAAGCCAGCGAAAAGGCGGATAGAAACAATCAGCTATTCTTCTAAGTGTCAAGCCGATATCTTCAGTCCAAAGATTCACGGAGACAATAACAGACGATTCTTAAAAGCCTTCCTTAACGGATGTCAACAAGAATCGTTTACCTCATCGAACGGAAATCATTAAAAGATTATGAAGAGATAATCTGGTCGCCACTGTCTAAGTTAAGAGAATAATGAATGAATCTGATGTCAGTCTTTGTTTCCACTGACTGAACACCGTATTCTAAAAGATTGATTTTAACTAGTATTTCTGTCAACTTAATTCCACTTGCTTTCAAATCGTCATTTCACGTTGGTTAATAAGCGTCTTCAATAGGAAATAAAAATAAGCCTCTAGCAAAGATCGAAAATGTATTCTTTATCCTTGAGAGCTTTCCTTGCTGGCTTATTGATTGGGCTATAAAGACCACGAGTATCATTTATTCAAATCTAGCTATGCCGCTTTGAGTCTTTTTTTTAAAACTTACACTTAATAATTGATTTTGACAGTTTCAACTTGTATTCCGTTGCTCACAGGATCGTCAGTCAATGATTATTTAGCAGTTTAGATCGGAAATTCAAAAAAGAAACCCCGAGAAGGCTCGAACTCGTATTATTTATACTCGCGAAGCAGCTTATCCGGGATTGTTGCCTGATAGATTAAACTACAAAGTCATTTGAATCTAGCAATAGAATTTTTAGAGTTTTTTTTTTTTTACAATATAGCTTGTTTTTAATTATTGCTCATAACTATTTCAATAGATCGTCGATACAAAACCATTTAGCAAATTGGACTTTAGCAAAATAGCACTTAGTGAGGTCAAACAAATATTTTTTTCTCGAGAAGCTGTCTTCCCAGGATTGCTGCATTCTCGACTAGGCCACAGAGACCAGCTGTTGAACAATATAGACCTTCAGGTCTTCAGGACTCTTCTTAGTATTCTGGCTGATTTCAGCCATGCTATAGTCTGCATAGTCTCGATGTTTCCTCTGGTTTCCCTTCCCTTCAGTATTTTTTAAAAGCTTTTTAGTTGCCCGAACGGCAATGTCAAGTCGATGGTTAGTTCTCTTTTTTATCTCAAATCTACTCTATGCCTGGTCTTCTGTTTGGGATTAGGTGATCTGTTAGCATCTCAAATAACAGAAAATTTTCCCTTGGATAGATTCTTGTTTGTTTGTTTGTAATGTCAAATTTCAATATCTCGCACAGTGGATCACCTTTGCCAATTTGTTTGTCGCTTAAAATATCCAAGCAGTTTTTTTTCTTCATATTTCTGTTTCTGTTTTTCTATCTATTTATTATGTAAATGCTGTTATTTTCTGCTGTAATTAATCTTTCTTTGCCCTTTTTACAGTTATGAATATACACAATTTTCTTTTTCCTTTTTTTTTCATCACACACATAGTCTGTGTCATCTCTCGACTGTAAAGCGGTGTGCATCGTCATCGACTTTCTGGTCTTCTGATCCCTTTGTCTGAGTTCCCCCATCGTCCAATTTTAGAATTGACTCCAGTATCTTCCAGGATGAACTGCACAGGTGTTTTCCCTTTGATGAGATTTCCCCTGAAGAGCTTGGTTTTGAGAAGTTTTACCGTTCATCTGAGAAAATCTTTACTGATTTTTCCCCCTTCATATGTTTGATGGTGTCCGTTTCTAATATTTTTAAATGTTAGTAAGTTTTCTTTTCTCCAAGCGATTTGATGCTTTCAGGATTTGGCAGTTCTATTCCTTCCGTTCTTTTTTCTTTTTTCCCATTTTTTATTAGAAGCATGACACTTTTTCTATTGCCAAATTCAATTCCTATAAACTGGCTGTAAATATGTGGTGAATTAAATACGCTTCCAGACTCTTTTTAAAAATTGTCGTAGACTCTTGAAAATTAACTATGTTATTGCTATATATCTTATGAGATGACTGACCAATTTCTATGATTTCAGGTTTAAATGAACAGCTACAGCAGCAATTGGAATACATCCTACTAAAGCCAAATTGTCACAGCTGGTGAATTTCAAAAATACAATGAGGACACTTAGAAGAACGATATGCCATAAAATTTTGTTTTAAACTTGGAAAAAATGCCACAACAGACACGTATTGAATGCTTCAGATTGCTTTTGAAGCATTTTGCATGAATCGAGCATGGGTTTTTGAGTGGCATAAGAGTTTCAAGGAAGGTAGGGAATCTGTAAGGGATGATGAGAGGTGTAGGAGGAGTAAGGAAGTCAATAGACTAGAGTTGATTGGCAAAAGGGTTAGGGTTAGGGTTACTATGTTGAGGTTTTAAGGGAGTTCAGGAAGAGATTCCTAGGGAAGAGGCCAGCACTCTTCAAATCAAGTCAGTGGCATTTCCACCAGGACAATGCACCAGTCCACAACTCTATCCTTGTCACAGACTATTTGAGCAAGATCGGCATCAAGACAGTCCCTCAGCCTCCCTATAGTCTAGACCTTGCTCCCTATGATTTATGGTGATTCCCTAAGCTCAGAGGCTGTCTTTATGAGACAATTGAGGAGATGAAAGAGGCTGTGACGAAGGTCATTGACATGCGCACATAAGAGGACTTCAATAGGGCCTCCCAGAAGTTGTTGGAACGGTACAACACGTGCATTGCAGCCGGAGGAGATTACATCGAAGGGTACTAGAGTTTCATGTGTGTACTATCAATAAAAGTGCCCATACGAAAAAAGTCTGCAAACTTATTTAATGATTCTCGTACCTCTTGTTTGTCTTATTATCTATATTTTTTTTTTTTTGCAAATACGTTTTGTCGTACATAAGGGGATGAAACCTTTATAGGGATTTTGTACATTTGAAGCCCGCCGTGCGATTTCTGTGTATGCAGAAGTGTAGCATCATTACTCAAAAGAATGGTTCTGGTTAGATTAAGTCTTCTTGGAAAATATTTCTTTGGATTTTTATCTCAACTCGATTTTGCCTTCCTGCTCTCAATTCCACCCTCCATACTGCTATGGCATTGGTTGATTGGTTGATTGGTTGTTTTCTTTCACGGCAAATCAACCCTTTTCGGGTCATTTAACGCCAAATTAAATTTCAAGCAATTCAAATTGAACTGTTTTGATATTGAACTATTTGTAAACAAAAATTATACTTATACTAATGTACAGTTTTTTTTTCAAACAGTTAAATAAAAAATAGTTCTATTTCAAACAATTCAGTTTAGCATAAGTACACAGTTTCATTGTCAAAAACAGTTCTCTTTCAAGCAATTCCGTTTAGCATAAGTATACTTTTTTATTCTATTTAAAACAGTTCTATTCCAAACAATTCAGTTTAGCATAAGTACGCAGTTTCTATCTCACAAACAGTTCAGTAAACAATTTAGTTCTATCAGGTCTACCAATACGGGCCAGAGTGGACCTGGGAGCAATGGCAATGAAGGGTACTCCACATTCCCCAAAGCTTCAGCATTCCTGGAACCTCACCATCAGATTGTTTAGAATCATACCAGGACACTCGTTGGGAGAGTCTTACCCTTTTCAGAGATGCAATCGGTGTATTTTACAGCGTCAGCTGACTAAGCAAATGGCATTCGTGGTGAAATTTAATATTATTATAAATATTTCACAATATATTTTTCAACCCTTATTTGTTACCATGACTTTTAATTTTCCTTAATTGTATCTTTCTTAGTATATTTATGTCCCCCCCCTCTCTCTCTCTCTCTCTCTCTCTCTGCTTTTTTATCTTTACTTCCTTTTGACCCTTTTCTTTTGAAGCTATTTGTTTCTTTTTTTGCAGTATTGTTCTTGTTTACTGTCTGATTTTTAACAGATAACTCTTCTTCTTCTTCTTCTTCTTCTTCTTCTTCTTCTTCTTCTTCTTCTTCTTCTTCTTCTTCCGACAAGAAATAGACTTGATGTAGACTCTTCATTTTCGATATATATATATATATATATAAGTAAGTTGGTTGACCATAGTCGAGGGTGACCCGAAGGCTCCTTTTTCAATAGCTACTACACCGAGATGTAAGGGAGGGCTATACTCCTTTCCTTGGGTTGCTCCTCTTACCCTTGATCCGTGCCTTTTAATGCTGAGTATTTGGCAAGGAGGCATCAAGTACCATTTCTTGAGTCATTGGTATGAATCGACATGGCACTGAAATCCGGTACCACAAGCCATTAGCGAACACTCTAACTATTATATATATATATAGTCATCGAAATACAGACTGTTTCGTTGTATTACAATTCCTGTATGGTTGGACACGCAAGAATGCTTCAAGCTGGGGTCAAAACTAAGCTGACTTAATGTCTTTCGGATAACGTAACCCAAACTATCGTCCATCTCAGCATAAGTGATGGAATTTTACGTATAAATGTATTTACATATACGCTTATCGGTTACCAGAGGGCTCAATTCATGTGAATATTTTTGCATTTACCCGTGTATATATATAATTATTGAAATTTCGGTTGAAATTTCACGTATAAAATTTTAGTTTTCGAAAAGGAAGAATCTATACCAATCTATTTCTTGTCGTGGCATATATATATATACCAATTATAGAGATGAATACAATATGGTAACCGATAATTAAAAAGATTGGATAAAAAATCTGAATATGAGCACAGGCAAAAAAAAAATCATATGTAATATTAGTAATCCTAGTAAAGTAAGAACGTTAAATTTGTAAGTCCCAAAAATTCACTCTAAACTGTCCAGCAGGGCACAACGTAACGGTTATAGGCGTTGGTTCCCTATGTTTCTAAGGAGACAATCATCTAGAGGTTGCAGGTTCAATCCTAACTGCAAGCGAGTAACGATACAGGAAGACTTAACACTTGTACCCAGTTATGGCTAACCGAATCAGAACAGGCAACCACCGTGGATTCAATGAAGGACGTAGTTCGAAGTTCCGTGTAGGTCCCCGAGTTCGACGAACACCCTAAGAAGGCGAGAGGGCATATCGACCGAAATGCTGTGGAAATTAAGATGAAGATAATCGTCCGAAAACCGTCTATGATAAAAATAACTTCCATTGCTTCCAAGAATGGTATGCCATCTGTCAACAAGTTTATAAATGCCATGCTTGTAAAATCATTTAAACTTTGATGCAAACCACCTACTCATATTCAACTTTTTTTCTTTGATGCCAAATAAAACCATCGAAACTGTTCAGCAATCCCCTAAACCAAAAGTAATCATAAGTAATAATGTCAGAATAATATAAAGGATAAAACAATTTTCCCGCGCCGATTTCTTCTAAAAGATTCTTAGTCAATTGTTCTATGTAAGGACAAGCATTTTCGTGATCAAGATTGAGTCTTTCTGTTGGCTAAGGAGTGATAGATTTTGTTTAAAGGTGTTTTCAAACGAAGAAGTTGATTGCAATTGAGATTACATGTGATTGATTATTGGTTAACAGCTAGTAATGAACAATTGAATATCCTCTTATGCACTTAAGATTATCTGTGTGGCAGAGATCCACTTCTCGGTTGCAGAGCAGCTCTCTTTCCTTGAATGATACACTGACGATGGTGTTTAACATTATAACAAGGGATCCACTTCTCATTACCTGTAACATGCCTAAAAAAGTTTCCTGACGGTGTGATATTAGCAATAGCTCACAATGAACAATTGCAGAATCATTCTGATGGTCTTAGGTTGACTTCAAGAGAAGTTGAATCCGAGTCGGTCTCATATTTTGCATCAAAACACACAAACACACACACACATATATATATATATATACCCACACACACTGGAACAATCAACCTCAAACAAAACACACACACACACACACAAACACACAGAGAAGAAAAAGTAACTGTAGATGGAATCCGAAACTACTTTAACACACACTCACAAATACAACTACTAGAGTAACACACCAAAGACTTTCAAAAACCAATTGGAAATAAAAACAGACTAAAAGACTCCTTCTGAAAAAGGGAGAGGGAGGAGTGAGTTCGAAATAAACCAATACAAAACCTGAAAATATTCTACTAACAAACACGAGTGAGTTTGAGTCTCATTGATATCCCAATGGCCTTGTGCCACATGTGTTCTCTGACGAAAGCAACAAGATGGAAACATATACGTATGTAAGAAGGAAATAAATACATAATTCTTAAAAATACAAATCTCATCGTGGACCTATTTATTTCCTATATATATACGTTGATGTGAAATCAAGAATGAACTTCCGGTGAGGTTCGACGTGCACACTCTTACCTCCAGGGTCTGTCTTTATTGGACATCTGACTAAACGAATTGACTAAGACCACAGGTAACACAATTTTAAATCTAGCCATACTTGTATAATTTTTGAAAAGATGGATACGCAATTAACTTTTTAGTTATAATTATCTTAATTTTATTATAAGTTTCATATACAAATTCACCGCTCATAACTGCACAATAGTTAGTAAGGAATATTTTTAGAGAGTTGATATTTTAATGTCATTTCATTTCTATTTTATTCCGAATATTAGAAACGTTTTCTTGTTGGTTATAGTGTCTGGTTGGGGAGTCATTTTTAAATCTACTTTCTTTCGTTATTTCAGCGTGCTCTCCAGACTCCCGGTACTACTTATTACCTCCCTTTTTCTTCCTTTGAAAGGAATTTATTTTCTTGTCTCTCACTCATGATTCTTCCTTCTTCATTCCAAATGCACCACTATCTCTATCATTGCAGGTAGACACACGCCGGAGGGGACTTTGGCGTGTCCTGAAAATATGCCATTTTCTCCAGTCAAACACATTCTAAACAATGACATCGCTTTTGTTTGTTATTCCGATTGTTTTTTAGGACTTCATCCACCCCTTGCTGTTATGGCCGACGGCTATTTCTCTAGCCTACTCTCTCTTTTTGTTGTTATTTATTTATTTTTTCATCTTTTAACTACATTGACATTTTTCCGTTTAATTTTTATCTTCAAAATTCTTTTGTTTAATCTTTTTTTTTCCTACTCCCGCGTCTTCGTCTTTTTTCAGACTTTTTCATTCTTCTTCTTCTTCTTCTTCTTCTTCTTCTTCTTCTTCTTCTTCTTCTTCCGTTTATTTTCTCCTTTTATTCTTATCCTTTTTCCTCCGATTTCCTGGTGCATTTTATTCACCCCTTCCTCTCTCTTTCTCTCTCTCTCTCTTTCTCCTTTTCTCTCTCTCGCTCTCTAGCTCTCTCTGTCTGTCTCTGTATCTCCCTCTCTCTTGCATTCTTGATCTTGATTGTATCGTACATGTATTTCTTCTTCTTCTTCTTCTTCTTCTTCTTCTTCTTCTTCTTCTTCTTCTTCTTCTTCTTCTTCTATTTTATCCAACCCTTTCTCTGTTGTGGTACCATGACTTGTATTTTCCCTATCTCTCTCCCCACTCTGTTACTCTCTCTCTCTCTCTCTCTCTCTCTCTCTCTCTCTCTCTCTCTCTCTAACTTACTTATTCTCTCCTAATACATTTCTCTTCTTTTTCATTTTTCTAGTATTATTCGCGTTCATTTTCTCATTTTCTCGCAGGTAGCCTTTTCTTTCTTTCTTTCTTTCTTTCTTTCTTTCTTTCTTTCTTTCTTTCTTGTTTTTGTTCTTTTTGTTCTTGTTCTTCTTCTTCTTCGAAGATTTCTTTTGTTTTTCCCTTGTGTTCTATTCTTTCTTTTTCTAGCCAGTCTTCACTTTTCTTTTTTTTTTTCTTCTTGCATTGGTGTTCTTATTCCTTTCCCAGTTAGATTCCTAAGTAAAATCTTTTTCATCACATTAAAGCTTCTTCTTCTTCTTCTTCTTCTTCTTCTTCTTCTTCCCCCTGTAGGGTTTAATTTATCGCCCCACCCCTTGCTCAAACCCTGCATCAACTCTACCGTGAGCAACCCCGGTATAAGGATTGATGTTTTCTAGACGGGCGGATGGATCCATCCCGGTCGTCGAGAGCATCAGAGGAGAAACGAAAGAAAAAAAGATCTTCAATTACTCAGAAAGCATTTTATAGTGGGAGGGGTGGAGTGATAAGAGGAAGTGAAAGAGGAAGGAGAGAAGGAAGGCAGGATGCCTTGCGGCTAATTATAAGGCAAGAGTTCTGCCCATAACACACTCCACATACACACACACACATACACATACACACACATACATACACACACACACATACTCACACGCATACATAGGGAGGATGGAGAGAAGCAGACAGGGACCCTGGGCACATTCAAGCAATACAAGCTACTACACTCAAAGGCATGAGCCTAAACTATTGGTAACCAACAGTATTGTCCATAAATATTTGCACCCCATGTCTCAAACAATGATACCTGTATGGTATTATTTCTAGGGATCTATTATATCTAATATGGATATTATTAGGTGTTATTCATCAACAAACTCAACTGTATTGTAACTCTGTAACCAAGAAAAAAATCAAATTTGATTTGATAATGAACTTATATTGATTTTGGTGTTCTCATATTTTAGGCTGACTACAGCATTTTATTGTTGCAGATATTGGATAATAGACAATATCAGTATTGATTGTATAATGTTCCATTTGACATTATGATATCCTGGTATCTTTGGTACGGATGAAAATAAACTTTTTGTTACTCCTTGAGAGTTTTTCACACGAACGTTAGCTAATGGTTTCTAACTGCAGTTTGAGCGACAGCAGCTTGAGGAGACCTCAAATCTCTAAGACTCTTCTCTGTATTCTGACCAACCTTAATAATGCTCTAGTCTGGATTTTTCTCTTATTTCTATGTCTTCCGGCCCCTTTATCAATCTTTTGAGGATTACTCCATGAGCACCAATTACAACTGATATCACCGTCGCCTTCATGTTCCATAATCTTTAATTCACTAGCAAGGTCTGGATACTTATCTTTCTTTTCGCTTTCTTTTGATTTTACTCTGTGATATGCGTGGTTGGCAAGTTCACAAATCGTCAATTTCTCTTTTTTGCTGTTGACTGTCAGTAGGTCCCGTGGTCTGGTTGAGATTAGGTGATCCGTTTATAGCTCAAAATCCCAGTGAATTTTGAGTGTCTCATTCTTCGGGACGTATTTCGAGTTGTTCTTATACTACTTGTTCAAGTGGTCAAATTTAAATTTCTTACACAATTCCCAGTGGATCATCCTCCCCATCCAGTCATATCTAATTTTACTCTTTTTGAGCAAATTTGCTGCATTCTTTTATAATATGATTGATTGTTTCGTCCAATTATTATAATTATTATTATTTCATTCCTTCCGAGTTTTTCACACCAGCGTTAGCTGGTAGTCTTTCAACGTGTAGCATTATGGTAACAATTTAAGAGGTTGTAACGATTCCTCTGAAACAATCAACCTTATCGTGGTAATCACACTGAGAAAAAGAAATAAAAAACAAAACGCTTCCGTTTGTTTTGTATATTCGAAATTTTTTAGTTGTTGGAAGACATTTCTTGCAGTCAGCCCAAAATAGAGATAGAGAGAAAAAAGCTCGCGCAAGAAAGGGCGAAACAGACAGCGTACAAGCGAGAGACGAAAGAGAGAGACCGACGACTCTTGTTATTTTTCTGCTCACCGGCTGTTTGGTTCGTGCGTGACTGTTCCGCGTGACTGCTGCCTTCGTCGTTTCTCTCTCTTAGAATCCATCCTAATATACATATCCCTAAGAATTATTAATTATGTAATCAATCATCCGAAATGAAGCGTAACTGTCAAGTCACAAAAATCAGCAGATTCTAAACAATTGTTTATCTTTGAATATTTTCCATTCCAAGCATTTTCCCAATACTCCGAATTTGTAAAGAAACATTCATTCCTGTATGCTTTACATTCCTAAATGCCTCTTCAAGTTTTGAATCCTAGATAATAAATGAAATTTGGAAATCGGTTTTAAATTCAGTTCAATTAAAAAAGAAAAAAGAATTAACCATTAAAATAACTATCTGAAATCTTGAATTTTTACAACTGGAGTCTGAATGACAGTAAGTCTCCTAAAGTCTAAAGGAATCTTAACAGTATTCTAACTTATCTCCGCAATGATGCAGTCTGGATGGTTCTCCAACTGATTTTCAATTCCTTCAGACCCTTCTCTAAGCTCTTTGGGACTGTTCCGAGTGAACCAACAATTTCTGTCACTCTCGGATTTCACAGCTTTTTCAGTTCTCCAGCAAAGTATATGTCTATTGTTTCGCTTCCTTTTATTTTCATTCTGTGGTTTGCTGGAGTGGCAAAATTCAAAAGACGACAAATTCTTTCATTCACTCTCCTTCCCTATCCCACTCTCTCTCTCTCTCTCTCTCTCTCTCTCTCTGTCCTTCTCTCTTGACAATTAATACTGGGTCAAGCCTTCTGGCTGGGACTATCTGATCCGTTTGCATCTCAAAATCTCAGAAAATTTTATGGGTCTTGAAGATTACGAATTAAGAACTTAATCCTCTAAGTTGACACAGTAAGGTAGGACAAAAGAAGTACAAGACCAGCTCAACTTGGTGAGAAAGGAGATCCACTTGAAATTGGTCAAATTTCACCATGCAACCAAATGGTACATGCGCAAACCCAATTCCGTCTTATTCTTTCAGGTGGATTTCTGGTTTGTGAATGTACAATTTCTAAGAATGATCAAATTTCAATCTCTTGCACAATTTAAGTGGATCACCTTTCCCACCCTGTCGTGCTGGCCTTGCACTTCTTTTGTGCTATTCTAATGTATCAACTTATCATGGGATTAAATTCTTAATTTTTCTCCACATAATCTACATTTGTTATTCTGTTATTTATTATCAATTCCACTTTACTATAATTTTTCCTCGTGGCGTTGTTTTGTGCTATAATTAAAAGATACATCATTATTATTATTATTATTATTATTATTATTATTATTATTATTATTATTATTATTATTCACTCATTAGAGCTTTTCACATCAGCGTTAGCCGATGGTTTTTCACTGTCCCTTTAGTAATCCTTTAGTTACTGTTCCAAACGCTCCAATTACAATTGGTATAATTGTCACCTGCATGTTCCACAGTTTTTTCAGTTCCCTAGCAAGGTCGAGGTACTTATCCTTCTTTTCATATTCTTTCAGTTTTATTCTGTGGTCAGCCGGGACAGCAAAGTCGACTATTTTGCAAGTTCTCTTTTTTGTTGTTGATTATTATTAAGTCTGGTCTTCTGGCCGGAATTAAGTGATCCGTATGTATGTTAAAATCCCATAGGAGTTTATGCTTGGCATTTTCTAGGACAGGTGCTGGGTTGTGCATATACCATTTGTTAGTATGGTCGAATTTAAATTTCTTACACATTTCCCAATTAATCACCTTGCCGACCCAGTCGTGTCTTGCCTTATACCCCCTCTGAGCTAATTTGCTGCATTCGCTTATTATATGGTTGATGGTTTCATCTCTGTCACCACATAGCCTGCATTTGCTATTTTGCTGTGTCTTATCTATTCTCGCTTTGATATGGTTGGTTCTTGTGGCGCTGTCTTGTGCTGCTATTAGGAGAGATTCTGTTTCTCTCTTAAAGTTTCCTTTTCTTAGCCATGTCCATTATTATCATTATTATTATTATTATTTGCTTCTTTGATAGATTTTTTTCTCCAATGTTACCTGATAGTTTCTCACTGCAGTTTTAGCGGAGGTAAGTCTCAGTATTCTGGCCGACCTTTATAATACTCCAGCCTGGATGGAATCTACTTGTCCTCTTATTTCCAAGTCTTCCAGTCCCTTTACCAGTCTTCTGGTGATTATTCTAAGTGCACCGATTACAATTAGTATCACCCTTACCTTCATGTTTCATTGTTTATTTTAGTTCTCTTGCAAGGTCAAGGTACTTATTTCTCTTTTCGTCTTCTTTTATTTTAACTCTGTGGTCTACGAGACGACAAAGTCCACTATTCGTTATTCTTTGTTGATTATTACTTGGCCTGGTTCTTAGATGATCCCTTTGTGTCTTAAAACCCCAGAGAAATTTGTGCGTCTTATTCTCCAGTTTATGGGTTGTGCATATACTGCTTATTATTGTTATTACAAGTTTTTCCCACCAGCATTAGCTGATTGTCTTTCACTGGAGTCTGAGTGACAGCAAGTCTCCTCAAGACTCCAAGACGTTTCTCAGAATTCTGACCGATCTCAAACTGGCTTTATTTTAGATGGTCTCGACTCGTCTACCGATTTTTAATTCTTCCAGTCCATTTACCAAACCTTCAGTAACCGTTCCAGGCGTACGAAATACAATTGGTATTAACTTCATGTTCAACAGCTTTTTTTAAAAATTCTCTGACTAGGTCTTATTACTTGTCTCTTTTTTCGTTTTCTTTGATTTTCACTCTGTGCTCCTAAGGAACTGCAAAATTCACCCGACAGCAATTTTTTTTCTTTTTAATCAACACTATAAAGATTACGTGACCAGTTTTCATCTAAAAATACCAGAAAATTTTATATGTCTCATTCTTTAAGATGGATTCTGTTTTGTCCGTATGCCATTTTTGTTGAATGGTCAAACTTCAGTTTCTTGCTCGATTCTCAGTGGACCCTTAGCCGTGTTTTATCTTATGCTCGATTCTAAGTCGACCCTCCTCCACACGCAGTCATGTCTTTTGCTGTAGTTTGATATATTCCTTTATTAAGTAATTAAGGGTTTCGTTTTTGTCGCCGCATAATTTACCCTTGATATTTTATTGTTCATTATTGATATTCGCTTGATAATAATTGATCCTTATGGTGTTGTTTTGTGCTGCAATTAGAAGAGATTCAGTTTCTCTTTTAAAGTTTCCTTTTTGCAACCATGTTCACATCTTCTCGTGTGAAATTATACCTCCTATTTCTGTTTCCTAATTTTTGTCGTTGTTCTGTTTGTCTATATGTTGTCAATATTCTCACTAGCCGATGTAATTAGTCTTTCATTGCTTTTTTTAATGCAGTCCTTGAGTCATCGTATTGATGCATCCACCCCATCTTCAAAGCTGTCGAGTCCTTTTTTTACTTCTTTTCGGTACATGTATTGCCTATTTATGTCATCCCATGAATGTAAAACCTTATCCATTGTCAACGACTTTCTTGTCCTCTTGTGTATTTGTCTAAGTTCCTTCCTTATCCATTTTAAAACTAGAATCCATGTATGCCCTAATCGCCTGGCGTTTTCCACTTCGATTCTTTCTTGAATTTTACTCATAGCGATTCCAGATAAATGTCAACTTCTGGGCCATCTTCCGGTTCTTGTAATTATTTTTCCATGTTATTTATCTATTCAGGTTTTTATTTTGCTATATTCTTTCTGTTCCCAGATTTTACCCCAATATTATTTTGCTTCCTTTGCATTCGGTTGTTGGTATATTTTGCTTTCTTTTGCATTCGGTTGTTGGTATATTTTACTTCCTTTGCATTCGGTTGTTGGTATATTATCCTGTATTCTCCACATACTTGTCATTAGATTTTTTTTCGCTTTTTGGGAATGTCCTGTTTTGTTTGTATTGGTTGATCCTGTCTCTTTATTTCTTAATTCTCCTTCTTTTGCCAATCGATTTTGAATTATCACTTTAATCTGCGTTTTCAGACTTATCTGCTGTTTTGATTTGGTATTTTCATCTCGGCAAATCTCTACGTTTCTTTTCCGTTTTTTGCTCTTTCGTTTGTGATCGCATTCATCTGACGTTCTAATATACTTTTGCTTCCAGGTTTTCTAGTTTTGTTCGGTTTTCTTTGGAAAATATCAATTTTTATCTCAGACTGTTTACGCTCCGGCTTAAATCAGTTTTTTTTTACTCCAGAGATGTTACCTGTTGGAATATTTGGTAATAATTTGCTTACCTTTTCAGTTTTTTCCTCAACTATTTTTTCCGTTTTTTTAAAAGAGATGGTAATGTAGTCTTCTTTTCAGTCTTGATTTTCTTTATTAACATCATATTTATTTTATCTTTTTGTTAACGTTCGTTTTGTGGCGCTTGGATCTGTAACTTATCGGTATTTTGCATTTCAATTCGGTTAGGGAGCTCTTGCTTGTCAGTTTTTATTGTTTTGATGCGAGACAAGGGATCTAGTTCATGTTCTTCACTTATCCACATATTTCAAGTACCTGGAGATCAGAAAACCAACCATCTTTAAATAGGATTCTTGCTTAGTGGGCAAGTTTTTAATCTGTTGCATGAAATTTTGCAGAATTTTCCCAAACTTCTAGCATTCTTTATCTTTACTCTGTTTGTGTGGGATTGCTCTTAAAATAATAGTGAAGTATATTTTTGTTGTTCTATTAAGACATTATATACGTTAGTCTCTATCTATAGAATAATTGCTTTGGTCTTTGTTTAGAACTGCCAATATACACATGACACCGACTGGATCGTCTAAGTTGACAATCAAGGGATCACCTGTTGATCATGACACGTATATCGGTCCCACGTTGATCTGGATAATGGTTTTGTCATTTTTCATTTGTAGTTTAAAGTAGCTAAACCAGATCCAGATATAAATCATAATCTGTGTTTTTGTCACAGATGTGATCGGCTATTCATCAGAAGAACACAGCCCAGCTGATAATCACACTTTTGGAATAAGTAAATTTCAAATTCTTTACTTTTGGTTCGATACCATACGCTTGGGGATCGTTTATTTTTGGTCTTTTTTGGTGACATGGTATATTCATTTGTTCTTGTTTTGCACCCAGTTCTTCCCATTTTCCCATTGATTTTGAAGTTTTTCCTAAAGAATTCTAAATTCAATTGAAGATTACAGCATTCAAACTTCACACATTCATAATATGATAAACACAATGACAAAACAAATTAGAGATTATATCGCTGAAAGTTGGAACTTACAATGTCGCTGCTGGTTGAATTCTTCAATTTTCTACGTAGAAATTCATTTTATTTAAATTTTTGGTTAGAAGGATAATTAATTTCCTATACATTATTATTATCATTACTATTAATATTATTATTATTATTGTTGTTGTGAGTTTTTTAACGCCAACTTTAACTGGTAATTTTCACAAAAATCTTTTGGACAACAAGTCTCTTCGGTTCTTCACGAATTCTCGGAGTATTCTGACTAAAATAAGAAGTTTCGGTGGTCTCAAAGGTTTCAATTCTATTTTCGGTTACCTTTTCCCTCAGTCTTTTGTGAAAAGTATTCCAAGGCTTCCAACTATGATAGGTATGACTGTCCGTTTTATATTTCACAGCCTTTTTCACTCACCGGGAATTTCCTTTTTTCCTAGTATTTCACCTTCCGTTAGTTTTTCTCTGTGATTTGCTGGAACGGCAAAGTTAACAAGTTCTTTTCTTTATATTAACGAAAAAAAGATTTGGAGTCCTGGCTGAGATTGAGTGATCGCTTTAAATCTCAAAATCAAAGAGAATTTTCCGAGTTTCGTCTTTTTGAAAATATTCTGGTCAATGCGTATCCCATTTGTCTATCTAGTGAAATTTTATTCCCTTGGACAATTCTCAATCGAGTAACTTCTTCATTCAGACGTACCTACTTTTACACTCATGTGCCAGTTTACTGTGTTCACGTATGTTGTTTACTAATCTCTCTCTCTCTCTCTCTCTCTCTCTCTCTCTCTCTCTCTCTCTCTCTCTCTCTCTCAGCTATTTTCCCGAGTCTTCTCTATTCTAGCTTTTATTATTAATGTACATCTTGCTAGTTTTCCACAGACGAGAATGTTACTGTTTCAGTTCTGGCAAATGCCCTTGGAAGATAAGGAGTTAATCCGTTTTTCTTCCTACTCAGAGTGAAATATTCGAGCAGACTAGGGTCTCCAGCCATGATAGATAAAGCATACGGCCTGGAAGAAAAAATCCTGATTTCCATACTGTTGGTTTTTACTTGCAATATCTGTACAGTTGTTTTTCTTCCCATTTCTGTTTCTTAGCTTTTGTTGTTTTTCTGTCTGTTATTAATGCTGTTATTTGCTGCAATAATAAATCTTTCTTAGCTTTTTTAACGTTGTCGTTTTGTCCTTGTGTTGATCCATCAACGCAATCCTCAATGCTAGCAAGTCCTCTTCCTCCTTTTCTTTACACATAGAGTTTGTCTATGCTATCTCTCAAATGTAAAGCCTTGTGCATAGTTATCAAGTTTCTCATTCTCTATCCCATTTTTCTGGTTTCCTTCCTGGTCCATTTTAAGAATGGCCCTGAATATCTTACGAGAGGGACTGTGCTGGTTTTAATCGCTTTAATGAGGTTTCTGCAACAGAACTTAGTTCTGAGAAGCTTTCATATTCTTCTGAGGTATTCGTTTCTTATTTTTTCCTCCATCACGTTTTGTTTGATGGTGTCTGCTTCCAACATTCGTAAATACTTGTAACTGTCTTTTCTCCAAGCGTCCAAATTCTTTCCTGATTTTTTTTTTTCTATCCAATGCACTGTTGCTTTATCACACTTTTCAGTATGATCCTACCGCATTTTTCTATGCAAAATTCAACTCCTATATATATACTGGCTGTATTTTCTTATTATTTGTACCAGAGTCCCCTGTTTACTATTCATTTTCCCATATACCTTTTTATCTTCTATGTACATTAGGTGATTAATCTTTATGAGGAATTTTGAAAATTTGTTGGCCTTCTTGCGCTTTTTAAGCACGTAGTTGATTGGTATCCTTGCTGTAAAGAATGGCATTGGTGATAGTCCATCTCCCTGGAATTCGCCTTATTTGATTATTACCTTTGTTAGTGTTTATTCTCACGCAGTCAGTTTCACCCTCCAGTTTTTTATCGTATTCGGGATGAAGTTTATGATTTTCTCGGATATTTTTCTAAATTTTCAATCACTCTATTATCCAAGTTTGTAGAACCATATTATAAGCCTTCAATCTATGGCAAGACTACATTTTTCGCCTCATTCTGGTTCCTATTAAAATGTGCTAGTCTATATATAGACGGTCATTTGTTCCTCTTGCTCCCCTCTTTTTTGTTATTCCGAAAGTAGTCCGTGGCATATGAGAAATAATAGGTTTTTTTTATCTTATTTGTTCCGTCAACATTTTCCACATCATGGGGAAACTCGTTATCGGTCCATAGTTGCAAGAGATGGTCTCTTTCTGGATGTAATTCTGAATCAGGGCGTTGCGTAAGGCACTGAATACTGAATCACAACGTGAGTTAAGAAAAGATCAATGAACAATCTGACTCCTCCCTCTCCTTCTCTCTATCTGTCTCTCTCATACTTACAGCCAATTTTGGATCTTTTGAGTAATAAAGTTATATTTTTATATAAAAGGTATTATGCCTTTTCCTTATGCCGCTATGTAGCATTATTATTGATTGAATGTTCAATACTGAACAAACGAAGAAAGCGGCCAATGAAGGAAGGGATAGGGTAAGAAAGAGAGACAGAGGATACAAAAAAAATGAAAATGAAAGAAAAAAAGGATCAGAAAATACAACAAACTTAGAGAAACCCATCGCAGAAAAGAAGCGAAATTAAAAAGTAAAAAGGAAGAATTCAACACATCGAGAAAGTCAGGGATGAAGAAGCTGAAAAGAAATTGGAAAAAAAAAAAACTTGTAAAAAGACCACAACGAGGATGGAAAACAAAAAGACATTAACGAAAAAGAGAAAAATGAAAGTTGTGAGAAGATTTCAAAATCGGGACATTGCTCATTTCTCAAATTCTTGAATGTTTTTGGTTTTATCTGTCTTTCAAGGTTTTAAGAGTTCGCGTCATGAGAACTTAAATAATTTTTTGAAAAATGGAAATCCTAATGAGTCCTGTATTTTTACATATTATAGTTTGATACCGACTATTTCTCTATGTTAGATTTACAGGGGTTTGGAGGAGAAAGAAAGAAAATATAAAAGAAAGTTTGTTGTCTGGACAATAGAAATAGAATATTCTGTGATATTTCAAAGAGGATGACAAATTTGTCATAACGAATTCTCCAATAAGTAGGATATAATCATTTTCAACTTTTTATATATGGATTTGAATACTAAATAGGAAACGTGGGTTTTCAAATAGTACATTGAATTTTTTCAGAAAGAAATGTGATAGTAAATATTACAAAGGTGTAATAATTTGATATTGAAATTTCTTTTTCTGGTTGGGTTCGATTCCAGTGGTTCGAAAGACTTTGATGAGACTGCAGTATATGGTTAGGGTGTGGTTAATGATCTTTTGGACCCATATTTAGGTGAGTGGGATAAGGTTTATTACAATGTTGGTCCGTGTTTGAATCAAAAAGTAACGGAAAGCTTATGGAAATCGGACGTATTGTTGGTTGTCTCTCAAGAATGGGGTAGAACATTTTTGTGTGTTGGTCAGAGGCCAGACTAATGTCTTGTTGAAAACGGAATGCTTCTCACCCATGTGTTGGAGGGAGTAATTAATAAAAAAAAAACTTAAGATGAAAATTAAGCTGTGCGTACGCCAAATCTTGAGGTGTCCCATGGTATGCGCTGAGGTTCCAGGGAGAAATATAAATGAAAATATGGACGAATAAAGAAGTATGTTCGTTAACTATGGAAGAAGAGAAAGAAGATAGACCGACGGGCAGTGGAAAAAAGTAGTGAAAAAAGGGTCAATAGACAAGGGAGCAGTTTGTGTTGTTTAGGAAAAGGATTCACAGGAAATTTTGTCATACCTTTGGAGGTGCACTGAAAACGTTGACTGCATTTTCTTGGTGGGAATTGGAAAAAAGGGGCAAAAATTATGGCTGGATATGAGCCAGGCTTATTTTGTGGAGTTACTTGTTTAAAAATGGAAAAGACTGTGTTCGAAACTATGTTAGGTTATCCGACTGAGAGTAAGAGATACAAAGAGAGAAATATAGTGATGTACAGATGTAGAAAGAAGTCAGAAATTAAGAGATAAATGAACAGTTGAACAGGGATAAGAAAAAATGTATAGATGTATATAGAAGTGACGGTTTCATGAAGAACTTTTATGAGTTATGGAAGTTGAAAAGAATCGAAGGAGTAATTCAGCGTTGAAAAAAACAGTTTTAGGATTTGAAAAAAGAAAAGAGAATAATTACTTCGTCCTTGAAAAAAAAAGACTAATAAATGTACGAGGAAAGAAAAGAAGAGAAAAAAGAGAATCGATCTAATATACCAAAAAAATTAAAAGGAAAAAAAAAGAGACGGCATGACAAGAAAAAAATATTGGAAAAATATGGAAGTTAGAAAGAAGCAACACTGTATTAAGGAAAGCAAAATTTCTAGGATTTGAGAAAAGAAAGAAAAAAGAGAAAGAGTCAGTTAATACACAAATAAAACCCGCACCTTTGCATAAGAAAAGAAAAAGGCAGAGAAGGCAGAGGAATCTTTTTTTAAAGAATAGACCTGACATGAACCAGAAAATATTTTGTGAACTTTCTGAAAAAACTTTTAATTGTAAACATTTGGTTGGACATTTTGTTTTGACTGTTGCAATTTCACAGTATATTACTTACAAAATATTTTCCCAATCGCTGAAAGGTTTGAAAAGGAATAATTGAATTTAAGGCGACATTTCTGAATTTTTCTCGATTCACTTCGTGAAAATTTTCCTCAGCCATTGATGTGGTACTTTAATTTTAATTTTAATTAGATTTTAATTTTGGTTTTAGTTTTAGTTTTTAGGTAAATGAGGTATTTTTTAGTATATTAAATCAGCTTGCTGTTTTTCGAGCGGGTTTAGGCTGGTTTCGAAACCAAGTTAGTTGAGAATTACGAACTGTAGGCCATACGACTTATCCCCAAAGCAAACCGCTTACCCATCATCAACAGATAGAATCAAGCTCTTTGGTAATTTTCCTTTTTTTCTTTTTGTTTTTTTGTTTTCTCGGTCACACTTTGAATAATATGAACTGCAGATAATGGCAGCTTTTCTGTGTTCAAACACAGTATGTTTAAAATCAAGAAGTTACATGTGTTTTTTCGATAGTTTTTGGAGGCTGTTTTCACTAGTGCACGTTTTTCTCTTACCGCTAAAGTTTCCCATGGGACTTTATATTTAGTTTTGAATTTTGTTGGAATGCATTTCGCTGCTGCCTCGAGGTGCGCATTGACGAAATTTTCATATTCGTCGTTTGGTGTACTTTTTTCCGTATTTTCTTGTAGTGTTTCGAATCTGTTTCTTAATTCTAATACGTATTTATCTCTTATATCTCTGTTGTTCAAAAGGGCCCAGTCATAGTGTTTGGTGGTCTCTGTTCGTTTGGCGTTTTTTCGGAGGCTTAGCCGTATTTTTCGCCGTGACTATTCGGTGATCGGTGGACACACCCTCGAAAGAGGTGTATGCCTCGCAATTCATTGCACTATTTTTCCATTTCTTGTTTATAAGAACGTAGTCTATCTGAGCTTTAGTATTGTTCGCGTACGTGTATGTCCATAGTTTGCCCTCCCTTTTTTGGTAGTTTGTATTGAGGCATGCTAATCTATTTTCTATCATGAAATCTGTTAGATTTAATGATAAAATATTTTCTTGATAAGTATAAAAAATGCTGAATAACATTTTAAAGAATAAAATAGGATAAAAATTGAAGGCTCTTGGTTTTAAGTTGCCGATACTTTGGGAATATTTTATGAGACATCCGATATCTGTTTTTTTTTTTTTTTTTGAGGATCATAACGTTAGATTTACAATCTTGAGTGTTTATCCTGTTTTTAGTTATATCCCATATGACACTTAATATTGCATATATATATATATATACATATTCATTTTTCTTTCTGTCTGTTTGTCTGTCTGTCTGTCTGTCTCTCTCTCTCTCTCTCTCTATATATATATATATCAGTCCGCCAGGTTTCGATCCAAGTTTCGGGAGTCAAGCCTATCTAGCCACACTCGGTACATAAGCGTTTAAATTTCCTTCCCTTGCGCTGGTTTCCTCGTGGCATAATCTTAGATTTGCGTTTCAGTCAGCCAGGTTTCGATCCCAGCTTCGGGAGTCTAGCTTGCCTAGTCACACTGAAGAGTTCTCAGAGAACGAAACAGTTCTATCTGTGGATGACAATATTTATATAGATATATAAACCTTTTAACAAAGAATGTGTACATATGTAGATGTATGAGCGTGCGCCTCAGTGTGTGTGGTTTTACTTCTGTTACAATACAGAAATCGACACTAATTTAAAAACAGAGTTATGATTAACCTTCAGATTTCATCTTTTAATTTTATAGCCAAATTTCAACGCTTCTAATTCTAGTAATCAATCTTCATCAACCGTGGGATTACTTATTTTTGCAATACCCTATTGCGTATCATATATCACGTGATATCCCACAGGGAGGAGGAAGATTAATACTATCCTCCCGTTTGAATTGACAGTATCAAACCGTCAAAAAAGTGACCGTTGAGGAAGAATGTAGGTCACAGAGGGGTATCAGCAGGTGTTGGTACTTAGTAACCTCAGGTCGCCGGACACCGGAAGGGGAAAGAGAGAGAAGCCAAATGATTGGCTGGGACACCAAAACGGAAGTGGGGACTCCTTCCCCTCAGCGGAAGTAAATAGGAAGAAAGGCAGTTTTTGAGCAGGGTTCGTAGCGGGCAGACGAACCATAGCCATTTTATTCCAGGTGGAAGACCAAAGAATTACTGAGAAAAGAGGGACCCCAGGTTCTTTAAGCCAGTGTAAAAAAATAGAACAAAGTCTATTAGCCCGTGAAAGAGGAAAGATTATCCAGCGGAACCCCGTCGAAAAATAAGATAAGTAATTTTGGGGACATTTCTCCTTTATACCCAAATTCTGTATACCACTCTCTCTCTCTCTCTCAATTTGAAGAAAAACAAAAGTCAAGAAAAGTTTCTATTCGCCTTATGTTATCTTGCTTAGAATTTTCCTATTAATTCCTAAAATATCACACGGGAAACCGGAGTTGCCGACTACTACAATATAATATTATTACGACTAAGACCTATAGGCCCGTATTCTTCCATAGTCGAGGGGAAGGAAGTTTAGCGGACTGATGGGTGTGTGATAGTGTGAAATTTGGAACCCCTTGCCAGCGGCAGTCAGTCTGGCTCTAAAAATTGATCCCTCACGTAATATGCCAGGTCTTATATGCCTGAGAGAAAAACTCTGAACGAGGACTTATTCTATAGGGGATCAAGTGCCAACCTGCCCCGTCTTCACACGAGCAAAAATAAAGTCCCGTTTTGGGATTTTAGTCAATTTGCCGTCACACATACAATAACGTACCATACCAATTATTTTAAAGAGCTAAACACTTTATATTTAGTTGCAATCGCAATGTTTTAAGAGCTATGATATTAATATAGTTCAAAATTGATTAGATGGATTAGATTCTTATATGAAACGCTTAGGTAAGACCCTATTCCTGTGAGCGTGAACCTCGGACTATGTAATAATCCCTACTTTGCAAGCATGATGTGTCAAAAAATGAATCTCCAAGAATTAGCAAAATGAAACGTCTACACACTCCTCCGAGCTGGAGCCAAACACCTGGGTGCAATGTAATGTCATACCCGGGACACAAACTGCAGCAATGCATGATGCAAATAATATAGAATAAGTGATACTTGAACAGAATTGGCTATCAATGAAAATTCAATATATATATATATATATATATATGAGGGTCTTTTAAAAAGTTCTAAGCCTCATACAGAAGTACCACAGCTGAATATTTTTGTTCCGGCATCAGAGTACCATTTCTGGTAAAACGAATTCAGAGTGAGGAACATATGACGAATGTAAAATTTGAGTTAGGCTTAGCACTTTTTGAACAAACCTAGTATATCTATACATATGTGTGTGTGTGTGTGTGTGTGTGTGAATGTGAGTGGGTGAATATATGTGTGTGTGTGTATGTGTAAAATTATTCCGTTCACTCTCCAGATAAGAACAAGTTTCATTAATTTCCTTTTTTATTGGGTAATAAAATTCTAAAAGTACGTCATCAACTAGACACAGTTCAGCTACCGGCCATATTACTACAGTATTTCCTTTTCCCAGTCATTATCACAATGTCGAATTATTTTGTATGGCCGATTAGTATGTTTTGAAAAGTATCTGTTACTTATTGGGCACATTAATAAAAGTACATAAAAAAAACAATTCCATCACATCGATTCATTCATTTTATTTCTACCTTTGACTAAGGAAAACAGGGTAAATTCATAATACCATTTTAATAAATAAATATACAGTCTACTTGAAACATACGAGTGGTAGAAAATGTTTTTGGCAGACCAAGTTCAAATTTTAGACAAGACTGTGTTTTACTAATTCCTCTAGAAAAGGTATGAATCCGTTTTCTCTTTTTTTAGCGATAAGGAAATACAAGTAGTAATTTAGACCAAACTTTCTAGTCTTATTAGTTTAACGTGTCTAGGAGGAAGAAAAATAAATTAAAACCTCCTATTAGAGTGGCCGGGTAACTTTCTGTCGAAGAGTAGTAACCCCAAAAGTTTGAGTCCTTAAAGCTGTTCAGCCTTGTAGCCAATGACTTTCTCGCAACTCATGCAGTTATACTTATACCAGCTGTAATTCCTATTCCAATTGCCCGACTCTTTTGATAACATTGGTGCCGTACCAGGTGGTGGCGTGTTTCAGTGCCACATCTGTAGTCTCGTAAGATCCGGAAATCCCATTTCTAAATCACTATTGCCTGTAATTAACAATGTTATTTTATTTTTATACTTATTTACAAATAATCTTAACAACATTATTTATCCATTACTATCGCTGAAAATTAGCAACTTGTAGAACTGTTAAATAGAAAATTACAATATTTTGCAACTGTTTTACAATCAGGACTCAAAGGTGGACGATACAACTGCCATTTGGGTCCCAACATATCTAAGGATTAAATAAAAGTATTTGAAAACTGATTACTCTTGTTCTGGAATATGGTACCATGGATTTTACAAGCAAGATGTCGCCTGAAAATTTCCCGGGAAAACAGGTCATTTTTTTCACTTCACTGACCCAAGAAAAAATAACTCTGTGCTGAATAATTAAAGTAAAGTAAAAGATTATCAGATTGGGATTTAAAATGAATAATTACATTTCATTGATGGTACGATGATATCATAGATTTGATTGACAGGTTGGGGACATTTTGAGGGATTGTTTCAAGAGCCCCAATTATGACTGGTATCACAATAAACTTCATGCATCCCAACTTTTTCGTTTTCTGGTAAGTTCCAGGTATTTATTGCGTTATTTTGATTCCTTATTTTGACCCCATGATTCTGCTGGAGCGACAAAATCCACAATGTGACGCTTTTTTTTTCTTGATGATTGCTAATACGTCTGGACTTCTGGTCAGGATTGGTTAATCTATTTTTATCTCAAAATAAAAAAAATTATTGTATAGGTCTTATCCAGGACTGGTTCCTTGTGACAGCATTGTCAAATTTTAGTTACTAGCTCAATCTTTAGTGGATCACCTTCTTGGATTCGGTGTCTGATCTTGTAATCTTTTTAGGCCAAATTCTGACCCATCTCTGCAATGCCAATGCCTGGAAAACATTTTTCTGATTACTAATCCAATGAAATTTTTAAAAAAGATGCATCTGTGTCAATACTACAATATGGATACATGGCATAGATGCTGATGAAACGTAGGGAGAAAAGGCTAAATCGGAACAAGGCAAGAATGAAACATTCTGTTTTGAACAAATCCTCGAACAAACACCCAACTAAACTGCAGTTTTACCACTACTTACCACCCATCTCATACATCATCCACATATGATGAACAAGCAATGCAGGGAACTGCTATAAAAGTAAAGACGAATTCACTAGTAACGTTTTCTTATGGACTCCTACAGATGGAAGTGCCAGTGTTTACCAACCAGTAAAGAAATACTTACATTAGGTCCGTATGGACATAGGATGCAGTTAAGATCTACCTAAAGTGATGGATTACATGGACGGATGGCAAAAGAGAATCATGAAATTCCGTGCTGTCCGCCTAACTTGATTATATATATATATATATATATATATATATACTTTAGTTGAGTCCGTTACTCGGAGTTTTAATGTTGAACTCTGAGAAGCAGATTCAGTGAGAATATAATTTTGATCTTACCTCTAATGTCTTTTTATGAATGGGTTCTCACTAACATTTTATCTCCATTCATCATTAATATATATATATATATATATATATACAAAAGAAAATTCAATTTATATTATGCCGTTATAAATTTATTTCGTCAATTCGTTCAGTACGAAATGCCTCCAAAAATTGCAAACAATTTTGATGGAAATATTAAATACAGCTATTTTGGAGAAAGAAAATTTATCATTAATTAAACATTTAAAGATTTATACTGAGATAATGCATACTAAAAGATTATGCTAAACCCAATTTAACCCAACACATTATTATCCAGTCGTAATCCCGTTATAATACCCGGTGATAAAATATTGTCCATGTTATCAAGTCTTCATAATCCTTAATTCTTCATTTCTCAAAAACTCCTATTTTTTTATAATTTGACAATCTAAATTTTCATATCCTTCACAATTTATCAGTTAAAATCATTATCGTTTAATCTTATATATTTTAAAAGTTCAAATATCAAAGCGATGTCGTACATTACAGTGATTATTATATTCTTAAGAAGCTGCTTATGTTGGTAAATCAATTAGTCTTCCAATTTAACGGCTAATATCATAAACTAATATCTTATAATCTATCTTAAGACTATATGTAGTTTCTAACTATAGATGAGATGTCATAAGTTTCTTTGTTTACATTCTAATTGATTAAGGGAATCCTTCTGGAGTAAAATCCTTTTCCTCAGTGGTTAATTTAATTTGATGTATTGTTAATTACGTATCTAATTAGCTTTTCCCAAGTGCAATTAGTTCCATTAAATCTTTTAATTACCAAATCAAAGTTGTTAAATCTCTAAAAAGAAATTAGTCCACATTCTTCGATTTAATATTCGAATTTTTAATATTATATTTATTATTAGATTAATCTGAAATTATAATAATATAATTAATATTGTAATCTTTACTTAAAACTTATCTGTTACACATTCAAAAATGTTATTTTAACTACAATTTATCCGAATTATACATCAAGGTTCATACAGTGATTTTCATCATGCTTCATCATCGTATATTTTTTAATTAAAACCTATTTTTTTAATTACATTTGAAAATTAATTAATTTTTAATTCAATACTTGTCTAGTGTCTTAGTATTTCCATATACTTTTTTTTTTCTCTAGGCATAAATTAAATTGATCATTTAAACTATTTGTTGTCGAAGATTTTTTTAATAATTTTCCATTTTATGGGTGGGGTTAATTCATGCACCGCAAAAATGATCGTCGAAGTTATTTGCGTGTAAAATTTACACTAATTAATTTGGGAAAGGGACTAGTCCATCATTTCTCTCTCAGCTAGGGTAAAATAGCAGGATAGACTGTGTTTCTCACCTCGGTAAGGTTCCTGTTCTGATGCACTGCTAACAGTAATCAGTTCATCTGGAATGTATGGTTGGTTCTACAGAGGTTTTCAACACAATAAACAAATCAATTTTGTAGATAGTCAAATTGTACACGTCTTCATCAGAACTGGTAGACCTTCATATGTCGAGACCAGCGAAAGAGTCCATCACACACTCTCTCACACAATTACATAAATTTGCATATATATATATACATATATATATATATATATATATATATATATATATAGCTTGGATAAAAATCGCTTTTAGAATCAGTAAATGGACCAGAATAACACTGGAAAAAACATTACTTCATATTTCCTTGAGGCTTTAGAAAAAAGTTCGGTCAATTTTTTCTACATCTGTATGGAAAGGATTATAGAAATGGAGTGATAATGTGATTAATAGTGCTCATTGTGATCTTCCTTTAATTGGGATTACATATATATATATATATATATATATATATAAAATAAAATTTCTGAAAAATATTTGCGCACCACTGTTCTGTTATCAGCAAATCAAGAAAGTAGGTCTAGTTTTGAAGAGGCCTTCACAACTATAAACAAATCACTTCCGTATGTAGTCCATTAGTTTACATCTCTAACTGAACAGCTTGGCCTTCAGACATCAAGATCAATACGAGGTAATAATAATAATAATGATGATGATAATATATATATATATATATATATATTAATCAAGTCGGATAGGCTCTTCGTGTCTACCAATTCCCTCCTCGATCCGTTCAAGTCATTGCATGAATTCCTTGACTTTCGGATGGAATGACTGATGAAGATCACCATCTTGAGCCAACTTTGGTGAAGTGAATGATTAAATGTCGAATATAGAAAGTCATATGTATATACATGAAAGCGAGAGGACGAGCAAGAAGGTGGGATTTTTATCGAAAATTGTGCATGATTAGAATTTTCTAAATGTAGATATGATAGATAGGGCAAGAGAATTGATAGGAAATCTATAATAAACACTTTAAAATGAGGTAGTAATATTCGAAGTTGCTCTTGTTTAAGAAAGACTTGTTAATCTCTACATCAAGGACTTCAAGGATTTGGAGTTTTTATTTATTTTTTCTTTATCTTATATGAAGGTGTTTTTCTTAAGAATTTTTTGTAATTAGGGTTGAAAAGGTGAAGTGTTAAATATTTTGACAAGGTTTTAGTAGTCAAGCCAAGTTTGGTAATTATTTCATTGGAGAAACATTCTCCAAGTGAACATTTAAACTGGTACAACTCATTAGTCGAAGTGAGTTAACTAATCAAGAGAGAGAAGTTAATGACGAGGTTAGCTATGTCGAATTTGAGATTATAATGGATGAGGTTTATTTTATTGTGTGTCGGTAGGGGAAGTGATATAATATATTAGAATTTTTAGTGCCGTTTCATCGAGTTTGTAGCATTTGTGCTTTTGGTTGCGAAAAAATAGTTTAATGTGTAGTTTGATGTAACATTATTTCTAGGGCAGTTAGCGTTGATATTTTTAATGGTGTGTTTAATTCGTTCGCTAAGAACGTAGTTTCGAATTAGTTGTTAAAAGGCGTTAGTTTAATGCTTTTAATTTCAGTAAAGAAAATAGTTTGAAGGATGATGTAAGCTTGTACGATATATTAGGTTGTTAATTTCTGTGTTTTTATATTGTTCAAGGCATTCTCGTTTATTATTGAGAATACAGGGATTAGAACTTGTAGGGTTTTTTTGTATGGAATATAGTGAAAGTTTTGCTGTTTCTATCGAAAAATGGGAGCTCGTTATTTGTTTTTCGAGGTACTAGGTAAAATATGGAAAAGCTTTGGGGGGTTTGTAATAGATAATATAGTTCTTTTGTGTTATTGACAAGAGGGAGAATATCAGCGACATAACACAAGCAAATAGGATGCTTCTTTTATATACTTGAATACATTTTAAAAATCAAAAAACTGACAATACCCCGCACAAACTATTACGAATGCGGACTACGCCGATGACATAGCGCTGCTGGCAAATACGCCCGCCCAGGACGAATCATTCATGCTGAGCCAGGAGAAAGCAGCAAGCAGTATAGGTCTCCATGGCAATGCAGACAAATCAGAGCACATGTGCTTTAATCAAAATCAAACAAGAGAATCTCCACCCATACAGGTAGCTCATTGAAACTAGTGGACAAATTCACCTACCTCGGGAGCAGCGTCTCATCTACTGAAAATGGCATCAATACATGACTAGGAAAGGTATGGCCAGCTATCGATAGGCTATCGGTCATGTGGAAGTTAGATCTATCCTATAGAATTAAACGCAATTTTTTCCAAGCAGTGGTCATGTCCAAACTATACTATGGATGCACCACATGGATGTTGACTAAGCGCATTGGGAAGAAGCTTGACGGCAATCGCACAAGATTGTTACGAGCTATATTGAACAAGTCCTGGAAGCAACATAGCACAAAACAGTAGCTGTACGGCCACCTACCTCCCATCTCTAAAACCACGCAGGACACTGCTGGTGAAGTAAGGGCGAACTCATAAGGGACGTTCTTCTGTGGATTCCTTCACACGGGTGAGCTGGTGTTGGACATATATATTTCCAAGATGGTCGTTGAATGGAATTTTAGTTGAACAACTTAGAAATATCTTCCTAAGAAAATTGTTGTTTATTTCTAGACGAGGATAAGTCAGGTTATTGTAAATGCTTTGCAAAATATTTCTGTTAGTTTCGTTCACGGGAAAAGTAAGGCTATGATTTGGTAGTTGGGTTTAAATGTTTGTAAAATTTGAATGACTTTATGGGAGGATTAGAGGCTGGATTTATGTGACATGTGGTGTGTAACTCCGGTAAAAGCATGTTGATATTAGAGATAACTGGTCAAGAGTGTTGTTTATAGATTTTGACTGTTCCGTATATATATCCAGGTTTACTATCACCAGTCTTTGATTTAATCGAATGTGCCTAAATGAAAGTACGCTGCCAATGTATATATATATATATATATATGTGTGTGTGTGTGTGTGTGTGTGTGTGTGTGTTGGGGGCAAGCATTTCTTCCCTTTTCATGTGTAGATTTAGTTTTGGCGAAAGAAAATGTCATTTCTGAAGATGTCCTTATAACAGAAGCGAAACATATCAATTAAAATTTCCGTAACACAAGCACACACACACACACACACACACAGAGTCAGACATATGCACACACACAAAAATGTATATTTAAACTGATGCAACACTTTTAGCTTTAGGGATGAAATCTGGTAAATAATGTTTTTTAGTGTATTTCTTTGATTTCCACACGTTTCCTAAAACATCTATTCTTGGGACTAGTTATCCCGTTTTAATCTACTTTCAATGATGTGCATTTTATGCGATGAAATTAATAAAAAAGCAAATTTGTAATTCCCATATAAAAGTATGTTCTGTGAGCTGGAAGCAACTGACCCAAAAACATATTAAGGGAGATAACTGCGTTCGGAAATTTGATCTAGTAAGTAAGGGGTTAAATTTATCTGATTCCTTTTGCTCAGCTATCTAAATACATATTCACACTTGTAAAATCCATCTTCATCTAGTTTAGAATAATAACGGGAATGTGGATCTACATATTTCCATTTACACTCACAGATATGATGACATCTCTCCACACATCTATTGACATACGGTCATTAAGTCTGCGAAGTACTATTCACCCGTCCGAAAGCACACTAATTCACACACACACATACGCGCACACACACACACAGAGATAGAGAGAGAGAGAGAGAGAGAGAGAGAGAGAGAGAGAATATGATATGCATACATATCCATGCTCACGCATGTATGTTAGTAATCACATACACACGCACATATTGAAAAAACTTACGATCTCATCAATCCATACAAAACAGTCCGACCCATTCAGTCATATACTGGCACACAGCGCGTACCTTTCTTCTACGCTTTCCGGGGAAGCTCCACCCCTGCAAGCTAACCAGTCAGTCAACAAAACCGCCCGCCCACCGTTTACATCCTCTTTCACTTCCGGTTATTGGAAGAAGAAGATATGGCGTCTTCAAAATATAATTTAGCCATCAGCTGAAAACCTTTTTTTTGCCTTTGACATCAGCTTAAGAAAATGGTGTTGCTCCAAGTGAACAGACTGTTTAAGGAGTAAAGTGTTTTTTTTATTATTATAGAGTACCGAAAAGGAATGGGGCGTGTAGTTGGCTTTCGTCCCCGTTTAGTTGGTTAAGTTAGGGATAGTTATTGAAAATTTGGTGAGTCATGACAATTATCATTTTAAGGAGAATAAAAAACGTTGGATGGGCATAAAAGTGCTAATGTGTTTAACTGGAAATTACACTTGCGGAGGTTCAATCCGAACTTTTTAAAATCCTTTGCTTAAATTTTTGTTATTTTTGTATTGCTTCAATTATTTGTGACAGATGTTTTAAAGATATCATTAGTAATACTAGGAAAAATTAAAAAACGAATGATTTTATTATTTATTGATCAGAGTAACTGGGAATTTCTCAGCCCAACTAAAAAGAGAGTATACTGTTTTACTGAATTTTTAAGGAGTAAAGAAACTTCAGAAAGGACATAACATGTGTGATGAACTACTTGAAAAATAGATTAGAATGTTTGATTTATGGCTTTAGAGTCTTCTTTTTTCGATTAGAATAATAGTTTTTGCGTTTTGTGTACTAGGATGATCTTCAAAATCAGAAAAAATTGCTTCAAATGCGTTTATTCATTGACTGGTTGCAACTACCTCACCAATCAATAAGATAAATTGATCGATCACATCGAAACATTTTGTCAAATTGTTTGAAATCAAAATATGTGTATGCGTTTTTTTTATTTTCAAATTTTCTAAATTCTGCCGACAAAACATTTTCATTAATTCCTTTTTCACAATGCCAATTTGAACATTATTGATAATCACTCCCCTCTGAATAAAATCAACGTAAAATGGAAGTGTAAGGGTTAAGTAACTGTATGACAATTCATTGAAAAAAGCATCATGTGATTCTTCTGTCATTAATGCTCTAAGCGCAGCATTATATGGCTCACTGCATAACCGTGGGTTGATGGTTGAAGTCAATGGTTATTTTATTGATCTTTAACAGGAAATACTACCCTTGGCAAAAATTATGGAATTAGTACACTTAGAGGATGTTAATACAAGATAAGACGCAAATATTTTTTATTTAATTGCTGAATATTCTGGCTTCATAAAACAAACTAGATTAAATTATTTTAATTATTCGTGTAATCATTTTTCAAACTATGCAGAAAAATATATTGTGGAATATCCTTTTGTGGATAACGATATATTAACGGTTGTAATTTACTAAGCATTTTACTTAGATGTGGCACAAGGCCATATGAAAGCGGCACCCGATGAGACTCGAACTCACTCGCGTAGGTTTGCTAGTCGAGCTTGCTAACCATTACACCACCAGAGGCTCCAATGATATATTAATGGTTCAACGTATTTTGTTTCAGAAATATTTCAGAATGTTCCGGAATTAAAGAAAAAAATATTATTCCTCTTATCAGTTATTAATTTATTTACTTCTAAAAAGACACTCACCAAAAAACAAAACAAAAAAACAAACAAAAAACAAAAGAAAACCCAAGTGAACATCCTTTAAATGTTCTTGTTCAATAGTTGTTCGCAAGGGAAATATTTTCACAAATCTTTGAATAACACTTTTTAGTTGAAAGGTTTGCACAGGCCATTATGGATTCGAAACATGTGAGGTAAACTTTGATTTACTATTTTGATAACACTTCCAAATAAGAATATGACTTCAACTTTTCCATCTTTTTAATTAATTTTGAACAAGATTTTGAAGGATAGAATGTGTGCGTGTGCGTGTGTGTGTGTGTGTGTGTGTTATCTTTTATAGTATATTTTTAATCTAATTATGACAGAAAAAAATAAATCAGATAAAGGATATTAAAATAAAGAATTAAGAAAAAATAATGACTATAATAAATGAACAAAATAATCAAATTAAACTCATTAATGATTAAATTAAAAAGAAATAAAACTTCGCCAATGGTCCGGGAGACCGGGGTTCAATCCCAGGTCGAATCATACCAAAGACTCAAAAAATGGTACTTGATGCTTCCTTGCTTAGCACTCAGCACTATAAGAGGAGGATCAAGAGTAAAGTGGATCAATCCTGGAAATGGAGTAGCGCCCACCCCTACACTTCTGTGTAGTAGCTATTGAAAAGGGACCTTTCGGTTCACCCTCGAATAAGGTCGCCAACTTTACTTTATAATTGATCAGTAATTATATTAACGATTTAAAGATAATAATGATTAATATTATTAACGTGGAACAATTGAAAAGGAAATTGTCGGATGCATACTTTTCCCAAGAGTCGAGGTGTCCATTTCATTCGACGATATCTATTACACCACGAGTGCTTTTGGATTTCATGCAAGAATAACAAAAATCTATTTGAGATAATAAACTGCTACTGTGTTTAAATTTTTATCGGTTTCATTATTGTTTCATAAAATTTGGGAGCATAACGGTTCAACAGACTTTGGTTTGGTTTGTTTGTTTTTATTTAATGGCATATCAACCTTTTTAGGTTATTTAATGCCAAATCTATTCTCCTAGAAAAACAGTTGTGGTACTATTTAACCCATAGCTGGGAGGATAGGGGGTTCATACCTTTCCCAAGGGTATTTGCCCGAAAGTGAACGTAATAGCGCAACTGGAGTACGAACTCGCTTACTACGATTCTGCAGTCCATCACTTTAACAATTACACCACGAGGACACCCGCCACAGACTTTGGAATAAAATAATTCTACAAAAACTGATATGCAGTAAAACGACACACATAGACACACATAGACACACTCATATATATATGTATATATATATATATATATTTGAGTCTGTGTATGTATTTTCTCTTCCATTTTGGTTAAATAGTAGGACAGACTGAGCTCTTTAACCTAAGTATGGCAACCAGTCTGGGAGAAGGAAAACTCTGAATTCAAACCTGTCAAACTCCGCTTAAAAAATTTGAGCTTGTGACCGCGTCCTACTCGTGCATAGAGGTTGGGTAAACATAGACATGAAATCAAAACTGCTTCAACCAATCCAGGTCATGGTAAACTTAGGGGTAATGAAAAAGTAGGAGTGACTTCATACTCCTTGAAACTCTTGATTATAGTCACACTACAGTAACTAGTTTAATGCGATACACATGATTCACTTTTAGGGGAGGGCACTTAACGCCACGATATATATATATATAAGACATGGGGACTTACCTCTTCAATATATATATATATATATATATATGTTGAAGGGGTCAGTTTCCATGCCTTAGTGGTTAACGTGCTGGAATGCGACATCAGAGTTTGTAAGTTTGAAATATTTACACTTTCGGACAATATCCTTTGAGAAACGTTTGACCCCCTTATACTCCCATCTATGGGGTAAATATTATCAATAGTGTTCTTCTAAATGGATGACTTTGGCATTAAATAACCCGCGAAAGTTAATGTGGCATTGAACAAGGAAACCGAAACCTTTTTTATATATAGAAAGATATAAGGTATAATCTTTTTAATAAATGTATATAACGTATATACGTACTTACACAAACAGAAAACAGACACGCATATCGCATACACCAATATGTGTGTGTGTGTGTGTGTGTGTGTGTGATTATTTTTATATATACATCATTATTTATTCATGTCTATCTTGGTATGTGATGCGTGAAGAGAAGAGATTCGAAAAATAAGATGGAAGGAAAGATCTGTGTTCGCGTGCGCCAAAGAGAAATAAAAGATGTAAGTATGAATGTAGTTGCCACCCTTATATCTTCCTGTTCTTTTCAACTCAAAAGAATTGTTGAGAAAAAAAAATCAGAAAAAAGAAAAAGAAATCAAAATCCTCTTGTCTACCACCTTTTAACCTGATGCGTTTCCGCAGCACTTTATTTGTGAAAAACGCGACAAAGCACGCCTCCTGTCTGTTTGGATTTGAATCCCATTTTAATAATGCCAGGAAACAACACATGGCTGATGGCAACAGTTTCCACCCGCCATCTACCACCTCTCCGACGGGTGCTGCTGAGGCAAACTATAAGTCGCTTAGTTGCAGACACGGACAAGAATCGCAAATATGTCAAAGTTAATTTTAAAAGTGCGTCAAAGCTTAAGATCAAATTCATATATTAATTACGAAAATGCTTATTATATAAAATAATAAAATTGAGAAGATATCATTTTGTACAATATAATTAACGACAATGATAATCCAAGAATTTAGATGAAAAAATACCTGTCAACCAACCAACCAACCAATCTTCCTTTCATATTTTTTTGTAAATCCCTTCATTTCATATAAATATAGACGTATTAACCCACCCACGGATCGAATGTGACATAAGGTTAATTTTTTGAGGAGTAAAGCTGGTTTGAATTTAGAGTTTACTTTTCTTTGATATGTTGCCGAACCATGGCAAAAGAACCTAGCCTATCCTATAATTTGACCATAGCAGGGATGAGAAAAAATTGATTCATTGCTTTCTCAAGGGCCTACATGCAAAGCGAATCACCGATTCCATTTCAAATGACGATGCGTTGTGAAAGCCTCCTTCGAGCAGGATTCGACATGAGGTCAATCTCTTTAGCAGAGTTTGACAACTTTGATTTCAAAGTTGTACCTCCCCTAGACTGGTTACCATGCCAAGGTTAAAGGCTCAGTCTGCCATACAATCTACCCATACCTAAAGTAATTAGCGTTATATGAAATTCAGACACGTTGACATCCTACGACGATATCCATCACATCAGCAGTGCTTCCATATATATATATATATATATATATATATATATATATATATGTCCGGTAGCAAAAGCTGCTTGGTAGTGCCGGGAGTGGCAGTACCACCTCGAGCTACCGAAACTGTGTTATCACCCTGGTTGGCAGCTGAATATACAAGTGAGTGTGAGCCCGTATCCCTGCAAGAGTTGTGCATCATATAGATACATAGATTATTCAGAATAATATACTTGAAATAGATTATCTATTGTTATAATATATCATATAATAAATGTTTACGTATTATATATTACTGCAATATACCATATATAATTTAATTTATTATACTTCAAATAGATTATATATTATTATAGATAATATCGAAGAATATAGTTAAAATGAATTAACTCATAGAATAAAGAATTCTTTATTTCAGTTATTTTGTTCGGTTTTATGTCTTGCTTAACGTTCTATTACAATCATCAATGTTATTGAAATAAACAGGAAATATTAATTAGAAACCTTCACTCTCTCCGAAACAGAAATATTTTGTCAAACAAAAATTACCATTACATATATATATATATATATATATATATATATATATATATATATATATATATATATATAAATGAAAAAGTCCACAAATGTTTATTACACATTTAGTATAGAGAATTTCATTATATCATGAATGAAATAATAAAAGCCGATATATCAAATTTGAAATCATTTGCAGACTCATTTATTTCGAAATATTTTCTATTTTCTAGTTGGGTCAACAACCACAACAAGGACACTATATATATATATATATATATATATATGTGTGTGTGTGTGTGTGTGTGTGTGTGTGTGTGTGTGTGTGTGTGTGTGTGTGTATAACCGAGGAGAAGTGGTTGCTCATAACGACTTTTTTAATTACAAAATAATCATACATAAGTTAAATAAGTTACTGAATAAATCAATTTTGATTTCATTTGAATGACAATCTCCTGCTGTCCCTGTCTGTGTTAATCATCTCTATATAAATATCTAGATGTCCAATATAACAGTCAGCTTAAGATGCTTTGTTCATTGTAGTGGTTAGTGAGATCGTTTATCATCAAATTTTCCATATTTTTAACCCTGTGCTAAACTAAGCAAAGCTTAGAAAGTGTCAAATATCGGTTCTCTGAACTGAAAACGGATTTCTCACTTGGAAACTAAACCAATATTTACGAGGAAGGATCAATAAATACGAAGCCTCATAGGAAGAATTTTGTTGAAGTTTGATCCGAATTGTTGTTTATAGAATATTTGATTAATAATTAATATTTACAACTTAATAAATTGCATTAACAATGAAAAGGTTTATGAGGTTAGAATTCTGGGGGACTCAGTAAGATTCAAAGTTGTTTGCTTACTTGCTATTACTCTATGTCAAGTAGACAGATATGTACCCAGATTGCTTTTGTCATTTGTGGTAGTCTATAACTGAACAGTTGTTTACTTGTAAAAGAAAGAAATTAAAATGGCATACATGCAATGTATATAAACGTACATGATAACATACACATACAACCAAACATATATACAGAAAAAATATATCATGCACGTATGCTCATATGCATAGACAAGCATATATATATATATATATATATATATATATACATTTATATATAAATAAAATGTATCCTCACTCACATTCACACACACACACATACACTTTCATACACACACACACACACTCACACACACACACGCATATATATATATATATATATATATATATATGTGTGTGTGTGTGTGTGTGTGTGTGTGTGTGTGTGTGTGTGAAGCATATATATATATATAACGCACCGAATATATTCGCGTGTTCGCATGTGTAGATATCTTCTGCATACACACACATACACACACATATACACACACAAATAAACACACATAGACACACCTATAGACACACACAGAGACTACCACACACACACACACACAAATATATATATATATATATATATATATAGAGAGAGAGAGAGAGAGAGAGGGATGCAGACAGAGAAAGTACCCAAAATTCATATATTGACGTATAAACATCTAATGTATATTCACTAGTTTATACACGCATATATATTGCCGTTTTATTTTTGTTTAACATATGAATCTGACTTTCTGTGTGTGTGTGTGTGTGTGTGTGTGTGTGTGTGTGTGTGTGTGTGTGTGTGTGTGTGTGTGTGTAATAAAGCGCACTCTCGTATTTTACAATATATATATTACAATATTTACAAATATATATATGTGTGTATATGGGTGTTCGCACACAATCATACGTATACACACACTCATACACCAATATGTCAACATATAAACACACAAATATATCAATCGATACACAAGCACATCTATAGACACACACACACTCAAATAAACACACACACACACACACACACATGGATAATTTATTAAGGTGAATAATATTTTTGAAAAATGATATAGATGAAGATGTGTGTGAATACCACAAATAAGTGATTAAAAGCTTTTTTATCGTTTTTAAAGAGTATAAAAACTGAACGATATAAAAGGTGTGTTTTTATTTTCTATTTTTTTTATTCATTTTATCTATTTATTTATTTTTTTTACAATCAGTCAAAGCGGTGTGATTTGTATGATGTGGGAATCACTCTGATTAATGAGTCGTGTCACCGGAGTCGTTCAAATACTGACACTCGTAAAAGGGAATTCAACACAAGACTGATCAATTATCAGCTTTGTAAATTTTTTTAAAATTAAAATAATATGTATATATATATATATATATATATATATATATATATATATATATATACAAACTAAAAAGGCACCCTTTTCCATCTGAAGTATACCTTGCAATATATATATATATATATATATATATATATATATATATATATATATATATATATATATATAATTTTTTTTTAAATATACCATCTGACTTTATTGTTATGTATATGCATAAATGAATGTAAATTCATCTTTGTGAGTCTGTCATATGCCAAAAGGCCCCTTTTAAAATAAAAGCGGTGGAAGCATTAAATAATGTTTTGAAGTGGATATGGTTGAAGCAGTATTATCATCAAAGTAATTGTTGAAATATAAGAATTCTTATGAATCTACAAGCGTAGAAATCCGACGCTAAACGTTGTTGTCATATAATGTTACTTTTATTGATCTTATACAAAATGCGTTTACAGATATTTGTTGGTGATATTAAATTCTTGAATCATTATTATTATGCTGCGGATTTTAGATGTCAATGATTATAATCACATGAAACACGCATCCACACAATAACATTGACAGACGGACGGACAGATAGATAGATAGATAGATCTATCGACCATGAATTCCTGCACAACGAACAATTTATTTAATAAAAGTTAATTTTTTTTTTTATCGAAGACACCTGGATAACATTAGTTTTAGTGGAATATATTAGAAAAACGGGTATTATTGGGGATTATCTATTACCGAAATGTATGAATTTATATAAGACGTTTGTGTATTTTTGGGTTGCTATCTTAATGATTATCGTAACCGAGTTTCCATTTTTGAGGTTTGATAATAAATAATACCTAATCACCTCCTCTAGGATGGTATAATATTCTCCACTAAATAAAAAATAACTCTCGTGATATTTGGTTTAGGAAACAAAATGAACATTTTATAAAAAAAATGATTGGCAATAACAGAGACCAAATGAGAATGAGAACAAATAGATTTATCAATGCGAAGGAACAGATAGATAGATAGATAGATAGATTTAAATAAACCCATATGATAGATTGATTTTAGGGTTATTTATTTACATTTTTATATCGATGTTTCTTAAAAGTTGTTTCTTTTCTTTTCTTTTTTTTTTTTGCACATGTTCTCGAATACAATTAATTTCAAAACTGATTTATCTAAGCCATAGTTGGGACTCTAACATGTACTACACTCCGAAGCAATGAAGAGGTGGTAGACACTCTAGATTTACAGGACTAATGTCTGACTATTAGAAGATGAATAAACATGAAAAGACTTAGAAGAATAAAAAAAGGCTGATATAAAATGCAAAGGTAAATAAATAAGTTTTAATAAGGCTACTAATTACTCTCACACATAAACATACAAATACGCGAGGGTGATGTCACCGTTGTTGTAGTGGCTAACGTCGACATCGTAGTAAGCGAGTTCGATTTCCAGTCACGCTATTATATTCACTTTCGGTTTTATACTCTAAGCAAAAGTATGAGCAGCCTTATCCCCGCCAGCTAGGGTTTGAATAGTACTACATACGTCTTTCTATTTCTATTAGGATGGCTTTGGCATTAAATAACCAACGAAGGTTGATATAGCATTAAATGAAGAAACCAAACCACACATATACCCCTTCGTTGCCATTACACTCTGGTCTAATTTGATCCGGAGTGATAGTAGCCATTAAATTCCAAATTATGGGTTAAATAGATCTCTCTATAATGATATTAAATTGCATAAGCATTTAAAGTATTGATATTGCTACAATGTATTTGTGTATTTATGTATTATTTATCAGTTTAAAATGAATGTTTTTGAATAGTATATATCAGGAAGCTAATTAAAACGGATTAGGCAAAAATTACCTCAAACGTTGACATTATGTAATACAAACAAACATAGAGTGTACAAATCTCCCTCTTTCTCTCTCTCTCTCTCTCTCTCTCTCTCTCTCTCTCCATATATATATATACACAAGTGTCGTTCAATGAATAAGATTTCAAGAGTGCTGGCCTCTTCCCTAGGAATCTATTCCTGAACTCCCTTAAAACTTCAATATAGTAACCCTAACCCTAATCCTTTGGCCAATCAACACTGGTGTATTGACTTCCTTACTCCTCCCATGCCTTTCATCATCCCTCACAGACTCCCTGCCTTCCTTGAATCTCTTATGCCACTCAAAAACTGATGCTCGTTTCATGCAAGATTCTCCAAAAGCAGTCTGAAGCATTCCATTCGTTTCTGTGGCATTTTTTCCAAGTTTAAAACACAATTTTATTGCATATCATTCTTCTAAAGTGTCCTCACATCCAGATTGTATTTTTTAAATTCTCCAGCTGTGACAATCAGGCTTTAGTTGGATGTATTCCAATTCCCGCTGTAGCTATTCATTTGAACCTGAAATCAAAACAATTGGTCAGTCATCTCATAAGATGAATAGCAATAACATACTGAATTTTCAATCGTCTACAACAATTTTAGATACCTGTTCAAAAAAGTCTGGAAACGTATTGAATTCAACACGTAAGAAGGTAAATCACAAAATTTGTTCATGCATATTTTTTTTTCGTCATACAACGTGTGAAAGCACGTGCGATACCCTGCCCTCATCAGCCGCCAACCAGAGTGATAACACAGTTTCGGTAGCTCAAGGCGGTACAACCATTCCTGGCGATATCAAGCAGCTGTTGCCATCGGACAGGCTATTAAAAGAATTATATATATATATATATATATATATATATATATATATATATATGTACGCCAGATCAATCAGTAGCTGAGACTACATTAGACGTTCATCTTCATACTTAGTGTGCAGTTCGGGATTTTAAAAAAACGCATTTATTTTTGGCCTTTGACGTCATTACGCGTTTACAGTAACCGTTTCCTAGTGTTACGCAACCACACGGTGATGGTGGTTCCGCGTGCATTTCATTCATGCTGAAAACTTCTCGCTTTCGACCAAATCCAACTTGATGCTTATTGCGCCGCGGTCTGAAGACGATTTGAGGCAACTTTCAAACTGCAGCCAGTGATTCCTATTTTTGAAAGAATCGAAATGACTGAGTGTCCTAGAAAACCACGATAACCAACCTCAATAGGAATCACATGGCATATCCAACCTTTTTCCACGCAGTATCCACAATATTACAAAAAAAATATTTATTGAAAATGTAGTGATCTAACTACTCAGCCACAGAAAAGAAGCGACACATGGATCCTTTTTAAACAACATTTTCCTTCTAGAGTGGTAGCCACGGCAAGGCCAATACGTCCAGTTTGCTTTACAATTTTGTCACAGTTAAGAGAATATATTTATGCTTTTCTTAAGAGTATCAGTGTGACTATATTTAGTGTATAGTAACATATACAACAGTATACATAAATCCGTTTTAAAATTACTTTATATATATTAAAATCGAAGTTTGTTGATAAAGGAAAATGTTCTGGGACGACACAGGAAATTAACAGATTAATATCTAATAATCTGATGGATTATCATATTTTGTTAGCAAAATAAATTTGCGTTTTTCATGTTTATTTATAATAACTTATCATTGCATAAATGTCTAACGTAATTTAAAATATACATCCCGTTTTAAAGGGTTAAAACTCCATAAAACCTTGTGTTTCATCTGATAATACATTAAAAAAAATGACTTGAAATAAATTTATAATGGAACTCATATATATATATATATATATATACATACATATCGAGAGAGAGAGAGAACGGGAGGGGGACTGATTGACTGAATGAAAGAATGAATTTGAGACTTATTTTTTGGCAATGGTAACTGAAACATGAAACTGAAAAAATTGACTAGTTTATTTTTATAAAACTTAATATGATTAGAAAAAATGTAATTATTTATATTTTTGTCTCCACGCTTTGAAAAAGTTGTTTATTTTTTCAAATCTCTCAATGAATTTGTTCACATTTATTTATCTGTTTCGATCTCAGTCTCTTAATATCTGTATAAATATTCCAATCATGAAGTCCTTTTGTAATTCTGTGATTAACGAGATTCCCTCACAATCCGAAATTGCTTGTGAGATTGTTTCAATCCTCGTTGGATGCTACATTAATAGTTTCCCGATTAACAAATCTCAAATTGAAAATAGTAAATATACAATTAAATGGTTGTTATTCTTACTGAATCTAAATCCATAATTTAAGTGCGTTAGGAAGTTACTATAAATAGTTTTTCTTTATTCTCAATGTGTACCATACCCATGATACGGATGCATGAAACGTACATAGAATGTTCATAACATATATACATAGAATATAGGAATCCCGAAACACGAAAAACACTTACGACTTCAAAAAATTTACGATTACAAAAAATTTATACAGAGTAAAATATTCATACATTATGTTTTTTGTTATCAAGGAGTTGTAATTTTATTTTTCGGTGAAATGCTTTCAGAGCAGCAGAGTTTGATAATAAATGATTGATAATACATATTTTCATTATATAATGTTACCCTAAAAATACAAAAATTCTGATATATTTAGTTAGAAAAAGTTAACTTTTTACAAAAAAAAATCTTACTTATTGATTGGATGTAATCTATCTATCTATGTATCTCAGAGTATATATATAAGAAAGGTATGCATCCAACTATGAGTTAATAACAGGGCAGATTGAGCTCTTTGACCTTGGTATGGCAACTGAACTAGTAGGAAAACTCTGAAATCAAACCTTTTAGACTCTGCTCAATATAATAGACATTGTGTCACCTCCTGCTCATGCGGGTGAGTTTGAAATTGAACTGTTTTTGTATGCTAAAAGGAATTGTTTGAATTAGAACTATTTGACTTAACTGAATAACTTGAAAAAGAAATAAGTTTGAGAATTAAGTTGTGTACTTATGCTACACTGAATTGTTTGAAATAGAACTGTTTTTTGTATGAAAATGGATTTGACATTAAATAACCTACAAAGGTTGATATGTTATGAAACCCAAACAAATAAACAAACAAAAAGTGATATAATTCCAAATATTCCTATCTCATAGACAAGTAATCCATGCAGAATTATATATTCCTGTTAATAATAAATATTTATTTACACACATTTATATGGTATCAGGTATTCTCGTCTGATAAAATTCGATCCTCGATAGATGGGACCGTAATAAATACTTCCTCTCCGGGTCAGAGTGGGTTTGGAAGTAATGGAAACAAAGCGTGACTCCACACTCCCCAAATGACTTATCTCTCGGCCGAGGAATTCAAAGAATTTTATTCCCCACCGACAAGGCAAAATAAATGTTTTAAAATTTTCCATTAGTCAAATTCTTTCAATCTCCTTCATTTCTTCAAATTTTATTTTCAAGTTGAATTTTCAGTTTATGGTTGTTTTACGGCATATCAACCCTTGTAAGTGATTTAATGACGCATCCTGTTTATACAGATGTATTAAATATATATGATTAGGAAACAAATAGTTTATAGGTAACATTTTTTACCCGACCCAAGGTACATTTATTGGCACACAGTTAAGTGGTTTCAAGTACTGCTGTCTAACTCTAATAGTTTTATTCACACACAGTTGGATACCTTCAAATATTGATATCTAACACTAATAGTTCTATTTACTGCAGTTAAATGGTTTCCTGTAAATGACTGAATAGTTCAAACAAGTACAACAATCTGAGTCAGGGTAGACTTGAGAGAAGAGACGAAAAAAGGGTTCTCCACATTCCCTCAAGCAACAGCACTGAAGCCACTCGATCGGATGCTTTAATTATCCAATTCACTCATTAGTGGAGTAGAGTTGCCCATCTGCTGAAATACTGTCGGCGTATTCAACAGCCCCAGTTGATATTTCGAATTGAAGAAACCAGACCAAGTTGCAGTGAGCCAAGTCTGGTGAGTATGGAGGTTGCTTTACTCTCGCTAAAAGAAAAGTAGTGACAATGTAAAGAATCAAAACTACCAATTAAAATGTACCAAGAAATGACAGGCAACGTCTCGAAAACATCATTATTGTAAAAGTTGCCCTGCTGAACTTGAAATTTATAAAATAAACGTATGTCAAAATAAGGAGAGAACATAAATATTTTTTATTTGTGCGTATGTGCTTGCATTGTTATCAACATCGTTATCAACAAGTACATATACGAGGATCATTAAATAAGTTTCCAGACTTTTTTCGTATGGGCACTTTTATTGATAGTACACACATGACACTCTAGTCCCCTTCGAAGTAATCTCCTCCGGCGGCAATGCACTTGTTTTACCGTTCCAACAACTTCTCGAAGGCCCCATAGAAGTCCTCTTGTGTGAGCGTGTCAATGACCTTCGTCACAGCCTCTTTCATCTCCTCAATTGTCTCATAACGACAGCCTCTGAGCTTAGGGAATAACCAAAAGCCACAGGGAGCAAGGTCTGGGCTATAGGGACGGTGAGGAACTGTCTTGATGCCCATCTTGGTCAAATAGTCTGTGACATGGAGTTGTGGACTGGTGTATTGTCCAGGGGGGAAGATTTAAAGAGTGCTGGCCTCTTCCGACCGAATCTCATCCTGAACTCCAAGTTTAAAACAGAATTTTATTGCATATTGTTCTTCTAAAGTGTCCACACGTCCAGATTGCATTTTTGAAATTCAACAGCTATGACAATCAGGGTTTTGTAGGGTGTATTCCAATTCCTGCTGTAGCTGTTTATTTGAACTTGAAATCATAAAAATTGGTCAGTAATTTCATAAGATGTATAGCAATAATATGCTAAATTTTCAAGAGCCTACAACAATTTTAAATACCAGTACAAAAATGTCTGGAAACTTATTGAAGGCGCCTCGTATATATATATATATATATATATATATATATATATATATATATATATATATATCCTCATGTGACGCCATCAGCACGGATATTCCTGACCCTGTCATGCCACACGTCCCTCTCGTCCATTGCTTTCGGTAGATCCTCAGGGCTACTTCCCGTATCGGCAGAGAGCTGTCGTATGTAGGTTCGGGATGGACGTCCTGCCTTTGCTCGTCCATGTGAAGGGGTCCACAGAAGTACATCACTCACAAGCTCGTTTCTACTTCTCCAGAAGTGTTCCGCGTGTTTGGTTCGACTAATTTTTATAGTTTTCCTGATGGGTGGTTGGTGGTCGTATAGCTGCTGCTTTGTCGGGTGCTCTGTCCAGGGATGGCAATTACACAAGAGTGCTGCAAGCAATATTGAAGAAGTACTGAACTATATATATAATCTTGTTATACTAAGCTAAATTGTCATATTACTCGAAATATATGTATATATATATAGATAGATAGATATTCATTGAGTTAAGCGAAATTTATGTCATATTTATTACTCGATATATATATATATATATATATATATATATATAATGTTTCAAATAGAAAATATCGTTTTTATTTATTGTTGCTATTGTTAAGTTTAATTTTTCTTTGTTTTGGCCAACTTGTTTTTACACAACTTTAAATTCTTTGTTGCTCTAGAAACCGTAGTTAGAGATTCACCACTCTGTGACAGTTTTCGATAAGATATTTTGGATAAAAAGAGTAAACGCTTGGACACGCTTTTGAGAACTTTTGGAATTATTTTTGGATCCTCTACACCTCCAGCATGGGCACCTCGGGTGGTGTAATGGTTAGCAAGGTAGACTAGCAAACCTACACGAGTGAGTTCGATTCTCATTGGGTGCCCAATTCATGCGGCCTTCTGCTACATCTAAGCAAAAAAGCTTAGTAAATTACCTCTACACCTCCAGCATAACTAAATTTATCAGCAAAACGCGATAGTGTCGATTTCATAAATGTGATGCACCGATTTAATTGCATGCTGTTGAATAATAATGACCGATAATGAAAAATATATGAAAAATAGTGGTCTCCAGCTGAACACTTGCTCTATCAAGTGGGCTCATTAAGTTCATTCTGTTTATTGCTGTTTCCGTGGAATTAATTAGACGCATTACTTTCGGAGCAACCTTGTATCAGATTATATATACTGAATGTATAGAAATATGTGGAACAGAAATATAGGTACATATAAGAGTCAGTTTTATTGATTAACTGATTATTACACGCATAAAAAATAAAACATTGTCCTTTTTCGTTAAAGTCTGACATTGTCTTCTTGGTGAGATCAATATTTCTTGCTCAATGCTCATTCTTACAAAATATTGATAGTTACAGCTTTCGTATAGTAATTAAATCGTATTGATTCGGCAAACCTATTACCGCCATCTTTGATGTGCTTCTTTCCTTTTCTGTTTTCGGCATGTTCATTGAAGTGCATCGGTGCGCATGTCTGAATGCATACAACGCAAGTCGATATGGTTGCACACCGTGAACCTCACACATTACGTTCAGCTCATTCACCAACTAAGTAACAGAAATGACTAACAATCCTTTGCTTTAATGGTTAATAAAAAAAAGGCATTTAAAACACCCAGTCGCACCTTCAACATAGTTAAATAAAAGGGACTTGGAATACGTATCGTATATGACAAATGTAAGGCGTCCTTATAATTTACTGATAGTATTGTACTACAGTCCTCATCTTGCTAGTTATTATATAAACTAGAAAGGGATCTAATCCAGTTGGGTCTTTTTTGGGGCCTGGTGTTGAGAAATCTAAAATTCCTGACGAACCAAGGAACATTACTGATGAAACTTCCCAGATCCTCAGTCAGATGTGTCTTAATGAACGAATAGTCACAGTGTTAACCTTTTTCCCGATGTCCCTTGTAGTCAGTAACTTTCTCCAAATATTTAAAGCGACTTTTTATTCTATCCAGAATGGTAGGCCATTTCTGCCGTTTATTTCTTAAAGCAGGACATCTCACACTTTTTACTAGATGCATATCATGTAACCAAATTTAATTCCCATTCAATTTCAAGTAAATTAATTGTATGATACAATTTCTTCTATGACAAGAGAGATTGATTTTAAAATACTTTCGTTTTCAAGATAAACATTTTTTACAAAATACAGGAAGTAATTGTAAATGGAATATTGAATCCTATAATATCCACAGCAGTTCATTTCTGATAATAAAGAAACTGATTTAACAAGTACAGATCTACTTTTCGATCAGGGCAAGATTTTTGTAAATAATAATTTAATTTAAATTCCATTAATCAAAAATATGTTTCCATGGATAAGAATTAAAATTTCTGACATTGTATCTTAATATCAATTTTCATAATTTTCTTTCTTTTTACACTCCGCATTTTTATTCTTCTTATTTAAAATTCTTTTTCTAAAGACATCTCGTAAACTATTATAAAAAGAGATTTTATAGGATTCAGTGTTTTTATGAAATAATTCGCTTAAAATAGAATTGTTAAAAAATGTTTTTATTTTGTGAAAATATGAGTATATGCGTCGTTAACAACGCCGGAAAGATACTGATCTTTTTGGTCAGAGACAGATCATTCCTTCATCTAAATGACTCGGTTATAAATGACACATCAGCAGGAGTCATTACACAAAATCTGGCATTCAGCTAAGTGTACGATGTCTGGTAACTAATCTACATGAGACAACGATTTTTGTTGTCCTTTTATAAAAAAAAAAGATTTATGAATACAAACTATTAAACACCCTCTATATAAACGCCAATGCTTTTATTTGCTCACACAAAATTCTATTCACTACAGGGATCTACATGGAACATTTTGAGAATCCGTTGCTCATCGGATATCTTGAATCCTTTTCTAAATACATCTTTTATCTATTCCAGTGAACCAGAGTTTTCCAAAATCGGCAGAGATTAGAATACGCTGAGAGGTAAGATCATCCCGAAAAGACTGTTCAAAACGAAGTCCAGTATTAAGGTTTCAGTTCTGAAACTGAGGTTTCGTCGTTGCTTTTACTTCCAGGTCCACTCAGAGCAAAAATAAGAACACCTGTTAAATTCACATCAATGGGTCAAATCAATCCGCTTAAATATTTTTAATATTAGATTGGATAATTGAAACTTTATATCTGTGTACAAATTATTTTTACCAAAAATTGTTATTTGAAGGAATAATTATTTAAAAACGATTATTATTAGTAACTTGAAACTTCATAATTTCTTGAATACTTGAAACTATTTAATTAATTCTATAGAAATAATTAGTATTTGAAGGATGTACTTGAAACCATATAAGTTGCCGATCGTAGTTGAGGGCAACCAGAAGGCTCCCTTTTCAATAGCTGCTACACGGAGGTGTAGGGGAGGGCGCTACTCCTTTCCCTGGAATTGTGAAAAATATTTGTGTTAAGAATAGTTATAAGCTTTAATTGTTTACAAATTACCATAATTAGTTATTTGAAGCTATATCATTACTTGCAAGTAACCCGACAAAGGTTGGCGAGTCGTAAAACGAATGAACTAATCATAAACCAGAATATATGACTTCCATGAACTGTCTGGCCTAGGTATTGAACCAATGACCACTAAGTAACTAGAAACACTTTAACCGACGCCTATATTCCCTCCAGCAACTAACAGCTAAAAGGCAAAAGACGACAGAAACCTCAGGATTTCGATTCAGATTACAATTTTCGTTGCGGAAGAGATAGTCATGGTAATATGGGATTGCTGATCAATTTCAGGCTCTTGATCACCTAATGTGTTAGAATTATTTGATAAGCTCAACGAATACCCAAGAAAGACGCAAAAAGACATAATTTACGTCATCATTTAGTCGTGATAAGTTCGTGTCTAACATCTTTTATTTCATTGACCTCTTAAAATCAACTAACCCTATACAATTTCATCGTTTGATTACGTCGCGGAAATCTTTGTTTTGAACATAAAGCCATTTTTATCCTTAGAGTGTTTTTACTAGGGCTTTGGCCACTAGTGTGAAATACAAACGTATCACATTGACAAAGTGAACTTTCTTAAAGTAGTCCTTAGAATACTTACCAAATACTAAGAAATACAGTGGTAATTTACTAAGCATTTTGCTTAGATGTGGCACAAGGCCATATGAAAGGGGCACCCAATGAGACTCGAACTCACTCGTGTAGGTTTGCTGATAAAGCTTGCTAACCATTACGCCACCAGAGGCACCTATACGAAGAAATACAGTGAGGATCTAGCAAAAGACTTTGGCTTATAATTTATATTCGTGCTATTCATTGGGGTCGATACAATCCACTAATGGGAAATGTGGTCGTTTAGGTGAGATTTTAATTTGTAAATCTTCTGTTTAAAACATTCACATTTTGAAATTACGAATTCATGAAAGATGCAGCAATAACAGGTAATACAAAATCCGATGAGTGCATCCACATCATTAAAAATACAACCAATATATATATATATATATAGAGAGAGAGAGAATGGTTACTTAGGGTGGTGCGTGTTTGTGAGAGAGAGAGAGAGAGAGAGAGAGAGAGAGAGAGCGGAGATGCAAGTTAGTGTGAAAGTAAGGACTATGTTCTAAAGAAAGGACTAAAAGCAATAAGGGTTGTGCATATATAAAACATTTCAACATATTATCAATGAATCAACGAATAGCTTATGTGGAATTTTATAATCACTTTTTTTCCCTTAAAAATCAAATGTGGAGGGAAGACAGAAGATTCTTATATGCCTACCAGATAGGTGTAAAACAGTTATTTTGTTTATAAATTACAATTAAAGCATTTTATTTATGATTATCTTTCATATCTATACTTATATATACTGCTACCGGCTTGTTAGCATATGTCTGGAATAATGGTTAAAGTGCTCGTCAATGGGCCGGGGGGCAGAGTTCAATCCCAACTCGAGTCACACCAAAAATGGTACTTGATGCCTCCTCGCCTAATATTCAGTATTATAAGGTACTAATAAAAGGATTGCAGCAATCCAGGGAAAAGAATATCGCCCTCTCCAACCCCTATTGAAAAGGGAGCGTTTGGATCGACCGGTTTGACTTATATTGTAATTTAAGTATTTTCTTATTAGTTGAACATTTATTCTTAAGTTATTAGGGATTTAATGATTTTTGTTGTTGGTTATATAGTATATTCCACAACATTATTTGATTTATTATATTCAATTAGAAAAAAATTAAATAAAGCAATTGCATTTAATAACAGTTGTATTGCATGTACTCATAATGTTTTAGGACAACGTTTCGTCGAATCTAACGGGTCGATCTCTGTCGTGAAACTCATAGTTATGTTATGAATTGAATTACTCTGACCAGAAAATCCGGTGAACACTTGCGCGCGACATACAGAAACACTGGATAGCAGTTTCGACCTTATTAGGCCACATCAGCAGTGTATACCGAGATCTCCCCCACTGGAGATCAAACCAGCGCCCACAGAATGCAGAACCGAAACTCTACCACTGAGCCCTCGATCCACTTCACACACAAATACTGCCAAATCAACTCGTCATGGTTATTGCGCGGCCAATAAACCTAAATGTGTCTTTCATGTTACATCCGTATGCTTTACAGAGGACACATTCACTTCTAAGGCCAAGTCTTCCCAAGAGGATTGGAATTACCACGACTAGTTGATTTGGCATTACGTGTGTGTGATGTTGATCTATGGCTCAGTGGTAGAGTTTCTGTTCTGTGGTCGCTGGTTCGATCTCCAGTGAGGGGAGATCACGGTATATACTGCTGATGAGACGTGTTCCGTATGATACGCGAGATTTTGCCGGATTTTCTAGTCATGGTAATTCATTAAAATGGTAATTGATTTATAATATGATTCCTCTATTTAAAAAAAGAAAAATGTACATCGTAGGTATATATCTATAATTTACTCACTTTTCAGTAAGATTTACTTTTTTAGGATTATCAATATTTTTCTTACTCGCTATATTTTAACGAATGGCAGGCATTCTTATATATATATATATATATATGTATGTATATATATATATATATATATATATATATATATATATATATAAATGAATAATTTTCTCCAAACCGAGCTCGGCAACATAGATGAAGTGTAACACAAAATAAAATTCCAAACCCAAAATAACTAAAAATAAAATAGGTCCATTTCTTTTTTTATTTTCTACAAGATACCATGAAATGCTCGAAGTGGTTTAAAAATATCTATCTTTCTATCAATCTATCTGTCAACTCATGTCTGTTTGTATCTATCTGTCAGCAGATGGCTAGATTGATTGATTGATTGATTGGTGTTTTGAAAATATATTTGAAAAACCACATTTGCGGTAGTTTTTCAAATATGTTTGATAAATAATTGATGTCACCCAATAGTGAAATGCTACCATTTAAAAAATCAAACCAATAGATTCCCCTCATTTCACGACATAATTCAAATGTTGACGTGTTTGAACTAAGGTACCAAAGGTAGGTGTCTTAGTTTGTCTGAAGACAACAGCACCTTAATCTTATTTTTGTTCATGATATTGACAAGAGAATGATCGAAAGTGCTTGTACCTGAAAGAAAAGATTAAAGAGAGTCATTGCACTAGCTAAAAATGTACATAACTCATAAAACATAGCACATTTGGCTTGCTTACTTAAAGATTTCTCATTCCCTTTTGATACCTGCATTGAAAAATTAAGATCTAAAATATTTGACTTCGGGTTACCATCACCGCCCTTTTAACCTGGACCACATACGTTCCCTTCTAAGGAAACAAGAAAATTTGAATAAAAGAAAAATTAATTAGGGCCTCCTTCTTTGCACCTGCATACATATGCATGCATTAATACATGCACACACACAGAAACTCACCAATAAACACACACATAGATAGATAGATAGATAGATAGATAGATAGATAGATAGATAGATAGAACTTACATAACCTTACTTGTTTTCCCATTCAATGAAACTGGTTTTCGCACGGGTATGCGCTCACACACACACATACACACACACACGTGCCTGTGCACCAAAACAGATGCACAGGCACATAGATAGATACAATGTATATATATATATATATATATATATATACATATATATAGAGAGAGAGAGAGATAAAGAGAGATAAAAAAAGCTTTCTGTGCTGTTCATATTCAATAAGACTTCCTCCCACACATACATATTCAGAGGTGCGCATGCACATACTTATTCCCACGCAATGCATATATACATGCATAGACACATGAATACATACATATATTATTACCTTCCGTTTAAAAACTAAATACGATAATTTAAAAACTTAAACAGCAGTAGGCAATAAAACTGAGTTTAATACACAAATATTGTGGCGCTAATATAAAAATCGCGTAAGTCAAAAGAAAATGAATATAATCCAACAACCTTCAGCATTTTGTCTGTTTGATAACAATGGAGGATATATATATATATATAGAGAGAGAGAGAGAGATAGATAGATAGATAGATAGATCGATCGTAGTCACTAAGTGAACAGCACAATATTTAATCTTACATTAGCTGTATTATCGATATTGAGCATTTATTTAGAACAAGTTAGAGGATTCTCATAAATCTCCAGGAGTGCTCAATGTATGACAATTAATATATAAATTTCATACTGAGCTATTCCATATAATAGAAGAAAATCAAGAAACCGTCATTTGCCTATAATAAGTTTATTTCAGCTGGCAATTCAATAAGAATAATAAAAAAAAAATAATTTTTCTTTTTTTCTTTCCATTGTGTGATGACTGTTTGAAGAAGTTAATTTCGCTTATATAGTTGCCATCTAAATTAATTCATGATAGCCAAATGATGTGATGCTGAATTTTTCATATATATATATATATATATATATATATATATATATACGTGTGTGTGTGTGTGTGTGTATGTATATATATATATATATATATGTATATATGTTTATATATATACATATGACTGGACATTGATTTTATGGTTAGAATCTTCGCCAATGGCCCGGCAGCCCTGGGTTCAATCCCAGGTCGAGTCATACCAAAGACTCAAAAAATGGTACTTGACACCTCCTTGTTTATCACTCAGCATTATAAAGTATGGATTAAGGGTAAAGTGGAGTAATCCAGGAAACGGAGTAGCGCTCGGCCTTACAACTTGGTGTAGTAGTTATCGGAAAGGAAGCTTTCGGGTTATCCTCGACAACAGTCGCCAACTTTACTTTTTCTTACTATAAATACATATATACACATATAAACACGCACACACACACAAACACACACACACACACATACACACACACTATATACATATATATAAGCTTTTTGTGATAAATAAGTATATAATATTCTGGAATATAAAGATAGTCGGATAGACAGATACGTTTGATACCAAAAACATTTTCATATTTCATAAAACCTTGTATAAAATCAAATTACAAAATGTGGGAGGAATCTACAATAAACAAATTATTTTTCAAATATGACTCTTAAGCATCGATGTACCATACAATTACTTTCATTTATTCATTCTTTAATCAGGACGACATTAGATACCAATTTTCGTTGAAAACTCCGAAATCTGATGTCCAGTTTTAAAAAGCGTTATGATAATAATGAGGAAAAGAAAAGAAAATTAATTACGAATGGTTGGCCAGGAAATAAAATGTTCACTTTTTCTTTCTTTCTTTTTTTTTTAAATAATCTGTTCGAAGTAAAGAGAATTTCTGAAAAGAAATTTATATTTGAAATCGAGACCACTCACTATCAAATAATGTTATTTTGTTCTGCTTATTATCAAATCTAAAGCTGAACTTCTTTTCTGCCTTACCTCCATCTCTCCCAGCCGATGCAATCCACATTAACATTCAATTACCGGACATGGTACTCCAAATCTTTGAACAAACAGAAAAATGTGATTTCCGTACCACAGAGGCTTATATTTCAATGTCCAGCCTCATTATCCAAACGAAAAAAATTGTTATCCAAAAAAAAAAAAAAAAAATCATATATGACCTCATTTAATAATATCAAGACTATTTATTAAGCTTTTTAAATGCATATTCATACTCAAAGAATTCTTTCAAAACATTTTTTAAAAGCATTTGAAAATTTTTAAATTAGTATTGCCTCCAAAAGAAGACAGCAGTATTTGTATTTTTTTAAAGGGATTATCGAACAGTTATTTTGTGTTGAGGTTTTTAAAAAAAGAAAAAAAAATACAAGTAATTCACCGTTACTCGCCACGTCTTTTTTTATTTTAATTCATTTTTCTTTTATTTTCCCATCAATAAGGTCTGTACTGAACTTTTATTTTCTGCTGCTTTTGAATTTGAAGAAAATGGATAGTCGTGGTAAATATGTACAAAGAGAAAAAGAAATGATAAAAAGGAGTTAAATGATCTACGTTTATATATATATATATATATATATATATATATATATATATATATATATATTGTTTTTTTCTTAATATATATATATATATATATATATATATATATATATATATATATATATATATATATTCGGTTGCATTAGGATAATAAATTTATTTCCATCCTGTTAAGAGCCTTGATATGAAACAGACATCCTAAAATAATGCTTAATAGGATTTCATCAGATCCAATAGAAAAAAAATCCTATTGGATCTGATGAAATCCTGTTAAAAATTATTCAAGAGTTTTTGTTCCATATCAATGCTCTTAACAGGATGGAAATAAATTTATTATCCTAATGTGACTGAATATTGTTTTCTTTTCTTGAAATAAATATTATTTGCTTTGTGAAATTATTTATATTGAGCTCTCTACCAGGAATATTTAAATATTCGAAATTTGAATAATTTATTTGTCCTGACGGAATTATTCCTTACTCCTGATTTACTGAAACGAAGAATACCTCATATATATATATATATATATATATATATATATATATATATATATATATATATATATATATCCCCAAATGCACACACACACACATACATATATATGTGTGTGCATGTGGGGGGGAACGGTGTGTTTGTGCGAAAAACATCAAAAATTCTCTTTCAAATTTATACATAAGAAATGCACTGTTATATAGACAGTGTCCCCAATAGGAATAGCACAATGACCTCCATTGAGTATAGATATATTTTGAGATTAAAATCAGAAAGTATAATAATAATAATAATAATAATAAGAAGAAGAAGAAGAAGAAGAAGAAGAAGAACAAGAAGAACAAGAAGAAGAAGAAGAAGAAGAAGAGGAAGAAGCCTAAAAGTTTGATTCTTAAAACTGTCTTGGATTCTGAATGGGTAAAACGTTGGGACGTGGAAAGAATGTACCATCTCCTTAAAGTCAGGACATCTGTCCCTCAGGGGCAAATACAAGCCCATGATTTAAGAAAAAAAGAATTTCCTTGATTTGATGTTTATTACATTGACTCTTAGGGGTAACATATGGTGTACTTGTGAGAAGTTTTCATCTTATTTCTTGTCGCTTATCAAGAGAAATGATTTTCTCTATATAAGAAAAATGACATCTGTCATAGAAACTGTGACCGAAGACTCTGTAAAATGTTAGGATACTGAAATCTTTTATTTAATTATATATATATATATATATATAGAGAGAGAGAGAGAGAGAGAGAGAGAGAGAGAGAGAGAGTCATATACATGCATCAACATATAGAACGCACCCACACACTAACCCGCACACAAATGCAAATCCATAAAATATAAGATACATACATTAATATATATATATATATATATATATATATATATATATATATATATATGTTTGTATCTATATATATATATGTATGGATGTATATATATATATAGAGAGAGAGAGCGAGAGATGAAAAGAGAGAGAGAGAGAGAGAGAGGAAGGAGAGAGATAAGGGAGAAGATCAAATCTCATACAATCGTCCAACATATATTTATATAAATGTATAGCTCGCTGTGTATTGACTGTGTGTGTATGCTTGTGAGAGAGATAGAATGAAAGAGAAACAGACAGACAGACTTATTATAGACATGGACACATTTTTCAGCAACATCAACTTAAATACACACACACACACACACGCACACACACACAAACATATATATATATATATATATATATATATACATATATATAGAGAGAGAGAGAGAGAGAAAGAGAGAGCAAGAAAGATCACTCTGTCTTTCTTTCTTTAATTCTCTCTCTCCCTCCCTCTCTATCTATCTATCGATCTATATATATATATATATATATATATATATATATATATATATATATATATATATATATATAATGTAAAAGGTATCTAAAATCTTATTTTCTATCCATGTAGTAATAGGTATTTCATATTTGAACGCATGCATGCGTGTGTACATACACAAAGAGAGAGAGAGTGAGAGAGAAAGAGGGAGTTGGGAAAGAAAGAGAACTGTAGACATCTATATGGGGCGAAGTCTTTAACTGCCTTAGGGTGCAAAGATTCGAGTCAATTTGTCATACGGTTATATACCATCTATCACATTTACTTCCTGATATACAACATACTTCTACCCCTTAACCATTCTTCAATTCTTTTTAAATGTCTCTTGATGTCTTCTCTATTAATAGTTTTTGTCGTCATTTCTCCCACCAATATATATGTTTAAGTGTTTTTTGTTCTTTTTATAAATATTTCACATCAGTTAAAATGTTCCTTAAAGAGAATCTCGGAAATTTTTTTGTTACATATTTGGAAGTCCGTTTTTATTGGCCACTTTCGAGCCGTCATATTCGTCTTTGGAGATTTTATTTCTCTTTGTGAATTTGCATTCATTTCGTATTTTTACTTTCCGCCTTACTTACTGTCTGAAAATGTCCGTGAGGGTTTTATCATATCCTGTTAATTTCCCATATTTCCTATGCAAAATTAAAACAATTTTATAAGTAAACAAAATGAGAATATATCAAGGAAACGTGTGGCATTTGGGAAATGCTTTTAATTTAACAGAGGTTGGCATTTTAATTGTTGGAAGGCAAATATATATACATATATCAAGCAATTATTTTTTAGAACAAAAGATGTAGTTAATAATCTAACAAGCTATCTTTATATTGCAAAATTTCTCGATATGTTTGTCAACATATGCAGATATATATATATATATAGAGAGAGAGAGACAAAAAAGAAGTATATATAAACAACTATTATTAAAAAAGAAATTCTTCCAAACTAATATTACCAGGATTTTATTATTTCTAGTGGAGGAGTATGCAATCAAAAAAGTTGTTATTAGGTGTTATTTATTATCAAATTTATCATTGGACCTTGAAAATAAATAGTATGCATTTTTAGCAATACAAAAAAGGTACTCCGCTTATATGCAATCTTATTTTCCGTTATACATATGCTCCAATTCTAAATAGGTTTCATATTTTCAAAGTTGTAGACTTTAGTGAAAAATAGTACCTAATAATAAATGTTTTCAGAGCATAAGTTTCCGTTAGAAATGATAAAATTCTGTTATATTTTGTTTATAAGAAAATTAACTTTATATAAAACATTGTTGGGGTGAACTTATTTGTGTGCAATATCATCATCATCATCATCATCATCTAGCTAGCACGGATATCCCTGAACCTCTCTCGCCACTTCTCCCTATCGTTCATCGCCTCTGGCAGGTCTTCAGGGCTACATCCTGTATCCTCACAGAGCTGCTGTATGTATGTTCGATCTGCTTTTGCTCGGTCATCTGTGGGGGTCCATAGGAGTACATCACTTATGAGCTCGTCCCTGCTTCTCCAGCAGTGACCTGCATGTCTGGTTCGTCTAACTTGGATAGTTTTCGTGATGAGAGGCAGGTGGCCGTATAGTTGGTGTCTTGTGGGGTGTTGCCGCCAGGACTTGTTCAATATTGCTCGCAATATTCTTGTGTAATCCTATTTACCAACCCCTCCGCTCGGGCAGGATATGACACAAGGTCAATTTTTAAGCGGAGTTTAACAGGTTTGAATTCGGGGTTTTCCTTCTCCTAGACTAGTTGCCTCACCTAGGCTGAAGAACCTAGTCTGTCCTACTATTTACCCATAGCTGGAGGGAGAATAATTGGGTTCATACCTTTCCCAAGGGTATTAGTGCTATGTGAAATGCAATCCAGGATTTGAACTCGTGTCGCCGTTTCCATTTCCTGCGACGATAACCATTACTCCATGAGCACCTCCTTAAAATTCTTGTGTAATTGCCGTCTAGCTTCTTCTCCAGCCGTTTTGTTAGCGTCCAAGTAGTGCATCCATACAGCAGTATCAACACGACCGCTGCCTGGAAGAAACTGCGTTTCATTTTATCGGTCAGGTCTGATTTCCATATGATCGATAGCCTATCGATTGGTGTCCATGCCTTCGTTAGCCGTGTGTCGATGTATTTTTTGGTTGATGAGACACTGCTTCCTAGGGAGGTGAATATGTCTACCAGTTTCAGACAGATTCCGTCTAGTGTGGAAATGTCGCCTGTTTGATTATAGCACATACATTCAGTTTTGTGTGCATTGACATGGAGGCCAATGGCTGCGGCGGCTCATTCCAAACTATGCAGTAGTGTTTCGGCTTGGTTGGGTGTATTTGCCGGAATCGCTATGTCATCGGCGTAGTCAGCGTCAGTAATTGTTTTTGCGGGGTACCCTCTGCTTCTTTGCTTTGTCTGCTCGAAGCCGTTTGCAATCTAGCGAAAATAGTACATGATACGGTGGTTATTTAAAAGAGAAAGTGTAAATATTTTTTGTGAATAAAGCAAGTTCCTGTCAAATTTTCAAATGATAATTTCGTGGGATCTTTGATCGACCTGAATGTTATTTTTTAATCAGCTAAATTCTTGAAATAACCGAAGTACCTATGCATTCCTAATGAGAATCCTTCCTACTTTCCTGAATAGAAGTAACAATATAATTATGGTCACCTATTACAACGAGAGTACAGAGGGTTCATATGTCATCTAGTATGATTTTGTGCGAATTTTACCAGTGAATTAAAAAATATACAAACAGTAATGAAAATGTCAAGAGAGGCAAATGTTGGGCTCCGTTGGTAGGGCTTAGAATATGTTGACTACATCCTCAGTGGAGAAGCCAGGGTCCCACCATCACTCAAGTGGTGTTCAAGCTATGATAGTGAACTGCATCCGGTGGTGAGGCTTCACTTCTTGACTTCTGGCTCTAAGGAGTACTCCTTCATTGCCCAGAACTCTCAGGACCTCATTATCCGTAGTTGTCCCAACTATGAATAAACATACCTTTAAAAATTATTACTATTACACAGAAATACTTAAACCATATCATTTTGCGCAAATTATTTGAATTAAGAAAGATTAATTAAAGTTAAATTTGTTCACAAAGGATTTTTATTATCATTAATTACTTGAAGCAATATAATAATGTAAATTGTTAGTATTAAATAGGATTACATGAAACAATTTAACTTTGAAAACCAATGATCATTATTCCTATTGTTAAATAATAATAATTACTTGAAAGTACATTATTGCAGCCCAGCCGACTGCATCTCTGTACAGAGGTAAGCCGCCCTCCGCTCCCGCAAATAGTTTCCTGGATATGACACTAAACGAATGGTGAAGCTCCAGTCTAAAAGCTTTGGGGAATGTTGTGAACCCCTGCAGTGCCATTACTCCTAGGCCCACTTTGACTTGGAGTGTCAATACCCTTTAGTGTCAGATCTACAGATAAAAAGGAATATTTAATCATTTACTATACTTGAACAATTTAAGTGTGTACTTGAATATAATTATAAATACTTGAAACGATTAAACTGTGTGCCAACAAATGAGCTCTGGCTTGTTAAAAATGTTACAAACTATTCGTTTACAAATCATATGTATTTAACATTTATGTATAAACCGGATTCGGCATTATATAAACTACAAGGACTGATATACCATAAAACACAGTCAACCGACCAATCATATGGTTACTTACAAAATTCTAAGTTGGGCATTAAATAACCCAAACAAGTTGGCATGCTGTAAAATGAACCATCCAGCAAAACTCTATATAGGCTGGTGGTATTTTAAAAAAATATCTGTCTTTGAATAACTTTAAAAATGATCATCTGATAAGGAAGTTTCCTATATAAAATGTCGGACATACGAATATTGTTTATGGAAATATTGGCCAATTTGATATTTCAGTTCCGTATTGGCCCTTTTGTTTTTTTGTTGTATTTCACATACAATTATATATGGACTTATAATCTGCCGCTATTTTTGTACGTTAATTGTTCTGAAACTACACTAGTTACCCGGTTAACAAATGATAAATCTATTTCATTGAATAACAAATGATAAATCTATTTATCAGTTTTCATATCGATTCACCGAAAAAAATCTCAACTTGTCTAAACGAAAGAATTCTCTCTCTGTCCTTTCTCATTGTCAGGAAATTCAAAATTTCTACACTAGTCTTGCCTCTAAAATCCCTATCTCCTGTTTCTAAACTATCACTTTAAAACAAACCGTTATATTTGTCGCCATGCTTCTTTTGTGTTGTCTCATTGGCTCGTATAATAAAGTGAATAGAGTTCCTCTCACGTTTCCCTCTCCCTCAACGAGCAGATATTATAAATCCGTTCTCTCACTGGGCAACACACCCTACACTAAATCCAGAAATAATGCCAATAAATAAAAGACGATTCTATTTTCCCAAATGGTAATATCAGGAGCAGCACTGTAAATGGTGTGAGGGGCACTGGATGGGGGTGACAGCCAACAAGTGAGAAAGAGACGGAAATTGGACTCTGATCTGAGGTGCCTTTAGCTGGTCAGCAATTGTCCCAGACGTATTTATACTCCAAGTTTGGCAACATATCGGCCTCCCATAAATAAAAAGCTTCTGTCTGAACTGTAATATATAATCTAAACACTCCTTCTTTTAAACATGTTCACCCTATTTATTGTGAATATAGAGAAGAGAAATTGAGTTTTATGTGTACCAATATACACGCTTGTTTGTAAATGAGATAAGGTATTAAGGTGTATTTCTGTAGATGTACACAGTCGGGAGATATCAGTGAAAATAGGTAATGGACGTTTTTCTGTCATCTTTGCACAAAAGGAAGAATATATATTATATAGAAATAAGGCGGATTGAATAAAAAGCTTACAGGATGACAGTGTCCTTCTTTTTTTGTAATTCCAAATCATTCCCTCAACTAGAATTTCAGTATCATTTCTTTTATAGGCAGAGTAGTACATCGCACCAACACGTGCACTCACGCTTAGGTAGATATAATAAATGTATTGGATATACACAGGTATATATGCAGCTATCAATTATTGGTACATTGTTTAACACATACACACACACACACACACACATATATATATATATATATATATAATGTGATGCACCTTAGGAAATGTACACAGAGACTCGAGTTCAAATCATAGATGAGGCTTTTTGCATTTCATACAGCGCTAACACCTTTAGGAAAAGTATGGATTCTCCCTCTAGCTATGGATGAATAGTAGGGTAGACTGAACACTTAAACTTTCTATATCAACCGGTCAAGGAGAAGGAAAACACTTTAAATCCATTAAATTCCGGATTGACCTGCTGTTGTATCCTGCTCATGTGGAGGACTTGGTATATATATATATATATATATATATATATATTAAAGAAATAAGACCAACACACTAATGAGTTTCACGATCTATATCTTCTGAAGTCTGATCGAATTTCGTGAATAGTCAGTTTTCCTGGCTTTACTGCCATTTGAAATTAATGTAGCAATGTATTAATTTCAATAATTCATCTCTATATATAGCTCTGTATGTGTGTGTCTTTGTTCACAATTAGATTAATAGATTTTTTACTTAATTTCAACATTTATTTGCATCAAGTTTAATTCTATCTTAAAGTTTTGTTAAAGACGATGGAACACTGTTTATTACTTTTAATTTTATTTTTTCAAGACACGTAGTTATTTTTCTCGTGTCGGGATGTAGATGGTAAATGAATTGTCCCATATCTTCTGTCCATGAGCTTTCGACCTTACTTTTGGTCGTCATCAGGGTTAGTGTAGTTTTGAGTTCACTCTTGAGTTTTTACTGCTTTAATTATCCCTAACATTTTGTTTTAAATTGTCAGTTGGAACGTTTTCAACCTTTTGTTTTAAAACGTTCAGTTGGAAAAATGTTTACTAATAGACTTAGTGATTTTTAGTTATTAAAACCACTTAATATGTTGGTGCCTGTATTAAATGCTATTTTTTTAATGTTTTTTTTTTTGTCTTAATGCATATTGATTCTAGGATTTGTAATCGTTTTTTATTATTGTTTTTAAATATGATTATTGTATTATCTGTGAGAATCTTCCTTACATCGGAAAATGTAAATTAGTTAGTTCTATTGTTGTGTTTTATAATTAAATGTTGTTTTATGGTGCTATTTTCAGAAAGGTGATAAGTAAGACGACGAGATAACGTTGTGGTTGTATAGCCAATGTAAGAATTATTTTTGTTTTTCGGGAGTCATTCTCGAAATGGACATATAAATTTATAAACTACATTGGTTTGGTTTATGTGTATTTTTGCAGAATTCTTTACGATAAGGTTTGATGTTTTAAATTTAGATAAGTAGATGATAATTTTCATTTGTATTTGCTTTTCGATAGGTTTCATGTGTTTTTTTATGATATTGGTTATTACTTGTCCGTCTAATTTATATTTATAGTGCATTTGATTTCTGTGATATAGATTAATTCTGTTAGTGTTGTTATTGTTGGTAGTGTTATTATTTTTGTTAATGTTTTAAAGATACGGTTTTATTTATTGATCAACTAGTTTTTTAGAAAAATTGTTAGTAACAAGGGTTTGTTTTACGTTCGTAAATTCTTTCTTTAATATTGTTTTCGATGAGATGTAAGATGCTCTATGAACTAAGTTTTTTTTATAAATACTATTATATACTTTCGTGGACATTCACTGTGGTAGTTAAGTAGGGTGGAATTGTCTTTGGTAGGCTTTTTATATGGAGGTGTAGTGAATTTGTTATTATCATTTGAATCTGTAAGTACATCAAGGAAAGAGATGTTTTCTTTTTATTAATAATGAGCTCGGTGGTAAAGTATAGTACGGAGATCTTTGTAGAGTTTATTTGAGTTTGTTAATTTCGTCTTAGGAGTATATTTCGATGAAAATGTCGTCTATTTAGTAGACTTATATGTTGGGTTTTGTTATTGCTATTTTAAATATTTTATTTTCGATGTTGTGCATGTAGAATTTTTAGATGGTGGGACCAAGAGGCGATCCCATCGGAATATCGTCAGTTTATATATATATATATATGTGTGTGTGTGTGTGTGTGTGTGTGTGTGTGTGTGTGTGTGACCGGGAAGATCACAGAATGGAACTATTGTGGTACAAGTAAGGAGGAGTTTTTCCAGAATTTTCAGTTGTGTAGCTGGAGGGTAATTAAGGGGAGATTATAGACTTTTTCTATTATTAATTTTTTGGTTTCGTGAACTGGAACGTTAGGAAAAAGATTTTCCACATCGAGTGATGCGATTATGTATTTTTTGGTGGTTGGTTAGAGTTTGAAATCTGTATAGATTCATGTGTTGATTTGATACTGTATTTATTTTGGATATAAGGTACTATTATATTGTTGAGGATTTTTTATATGTGGTATAAGGAGTCTTGAACAAATAAAATAAGAAATAATGAACAGTGTTCGATCGTCTTTAACAAAACTTACTTAAATACTCACTTGCTGCCTAAATATACACTCTTCAATATATATATATATATATATATATATATATATGCGAATAAGTAAGTAGATATACATATATGTGCGTATGTGTTTAAGCATGTTTGTTAGTGTTTTCATTATATATATGTATATATATATATATATGAGTGTGTGTGTGTGTGTGTGTGTGTTTTTCTGTTTGTGTGGGTATGTTTGTACGTGAGTGAGAGCATGTGCATAAAAGAGAGAGAGAGAGAGAGAGAGAGAGAGAGAGAGAGTGAGAGAGAGAGAAAGTATGTAAGCGTTCGCGTATAAATGGATGTGCGTCGTTATATATGTTTGATGCTTTGAATTATAGCTAATCGAAAGCGTGAAACACTAGGTCTGGACCTTTTATCCTATTTCATACGTGAACTTTTAATCATATATATATATGTATAATCTGAGGTGAAAACCCAAGGGATAGAGGTATCCAATTTGAGTACCCAATGTCAACGGCTATCGACGTATAATTAATTCGTGATTTAAAATATATTGAAACTCAATGGACAGAGCAAAAAAAAAAAATACTCAAATTGGATAGTCCTTTTCTACTCGGATTTTATGAAAATATATAAAATCCCCTTCTTACAAGTAGAGCCCTCAGCTGGATTATATAATTATCTTGGGATTATATATTTTATTTGGGATTATGTAAATTATATAATTTCTGATTATATCATTAATTTGGGATTAAAAAACCTCGAATATAATCTATTTGGGATTAAAAATACATCGGAATTCAACGTGCAGAGCCAAAATAGTGCTTAAATTGAATACTCCTACCCCTTTGATTTTCTCCTCGGATTAGTCTAGACAGATGATAAAGAGGTACGGGGCTAGTGTGTCTCCTTGTAGTACTCCTGCAACAATGTCGAAGTATTCCGTGTCTCCATCTGGTGAACGTACTTTCACTTTGGTGTTTCTGTAGAGAATCATTATCGCTGCTACGGTTTCTTTTGGTAGGCCGTATGCTAGTAGGATTTGCTCCGTCTTCCCTCTGTGTATGGAATCGAATGCCTTGGTAAAGTCGACAAATAGTAATGTCGCCTGTAAGTTTTTTGCCCGAACGCCTTCCAGGATTCTACGGATGGTCAGTATTTGTGAGGTTGTGGATCTATTTCTCCGGAAGCCATTTTGGTTTTTCCTAAGGATGTTGTCTATTTTGGGTTCTATGCGGTTTCGTAGTAGGGCATTGTAGATTTTGGCTGCTATGGATGTAAGTGTTATCCCTCGGTAGTTCTTGGCTAGTCCGAGGTCGCCTTTTTTAGGGAATGGAAGGATGCATCCCTTCGTCCATCGTTCTATCCTATTTTGACTATAGACTGCATTGCATTGCCGGAGCAGTATATCGTCGAATTGTCTCGTCTTCCACACTTCTGGGGGTATCTCGTCTAGCCCCGCCGCTTTCCTATTTTTAATTCTTCTGAGAACCGAGTCGAGTTCTTCTTTGGTGAAAGGACCTAGTTTTACGTCTAACTGCTTACTAATAATTCTGATGATCGGTTCATCCGTTATTTCCGGTGGGTTTCCTAGTAGATTTTTGAAATGCTGTTCCCACAGTTTTACTCTTTCTTGTTGGCTTGCAGCTTTCAATTTTGCTTTGGCTGTGCTCTTCCTTCCACTTACTTCGTTTATTGTTTGCCAGGCTATCCTGGATTGCCTATCTTCCACCGAGTCTCTAATCTTATCTATCTGATTTTGTACGTATTCTGCCTGTTCTTTTAGGTATATTCCTGTTAATTAATGTTGTGCCTTTTCTAGTTTTCGTGCATTTGTGTTTGTTGGGTTCTTTTGATAGCTTTTGGAGGCAGTCTTCACAAGTGCACGTTTTTCTCTAGCCGCTAGCGTTTCCCAAGGGACTCTATATTTAGTTCTAGGTTTTGTTGGAATATACTTTTCTGTCGCCTCAAGGTGTGCTTCTACAAAATTTTCATATTCGTCATTTGGGGTGCCTATTTCTGCCTTCTCTTGTAGTGCTTCGAATCTGTTTCTTAATTCTAATGCATACTTATCTCTAATATCTCTGTTGTTGAGTAGGGCCCAGTCATAGTGCTTGGTCGTCGCTTTACGTGTGGCGTTTTTTCTTAGGCTTAGTCGTACTTTGGCCGTAACTATTCGATGATCGGAGGACACACCCTCGAAAGAGGAGTATGCCTCGCAATTCATCGCACTGTTTTTCCATTTCCTGATTATAAGGACGTAGTCTATCTGTGCTTTACTCTTATTCACGTATGTGTAGGTCCATAATTTCCCCTCCCTTTTTTGAAAGTTTGTATTGAGGCATGTTAATCTATTTTCTATCATGAAATCTATTAAATGCTGTCCATTCCTGTTAGACGCGCAGTGTAGGCTATATTTGTTGTGTCTGTTTTTCCAGATTTGTGCATTCATATCTCCGCCAATGACTAGCAGGTTGTGTTTCGGAATGCTACGTACTAGGGAGGATAGATCTTCGTAGAAGGTGGCTATTTCGTTTTCTTCGCTAACATTGGTAGGGCTGTAGCAGGAGATAATTGTTGCTTTGGGGTTGCCATTAAACGTTGCGGCCATCATCCTAGGTTGTATTCTCTCAATGCTGTTCAGTGTTTTTAACGCTCTTGGTCCTAGAAGTATTCCAACCCCTCCTACCGATGCATTGACAGAGTTTTTCCATGCCGATACAGTCACCAGCTAGGACTTCGATCGACAAAATCAGAGAAAATGGCTTCGAGCTGACCAAGAGAAGAAGCAAAAGGTACCCCGCAAAAACAATCACGGACGCCGACTACGCTGATGACTTGGCGTTACTAGCGAATACGCCTAATCAAGCAGAGACACTACTGCATAGTCTGGAACGAGCAGCAGCTGGCATTGGCCTCCATGTCAATGCAAACAAAACCGAATATATGTGTTACAACCAAACGGGCAACATTGCCACACTAGACGGAGCCTCTCTGAAACTAGTCGACAAATTCACCTACCTAGGAAGCAGCGTCTCATCAACCGAGAAAGACATCGACACACGACTGACGAAGGCATGGACAGCTATCGATAGGCTCTCGATCATATGGAAGTCGGACCTAACTGATAAAATGAAACGCAGTTTCTTCCAGGCAGCGGTTGTGTCGATACTGCTATATGGATGCACCACATGGACGCTTACGAAGCGGCTGGAGAGGAGGCTGGACGGAAATTACACAAGAATGTTGAGAGCAGTATTAAACAAGTCCTGGCGACAACACCCCACGAGACTCCAACTATACGGACACTTGCCCCCCATCACAAAAACTATACAAGTTCGACGAACCAGACACGCAGGACACTGCTGGAGAAGCAAGGACGAGCTCATAAGCGATGTACTCCTATGGACCCCCACTCATGGATGTGCAAGAGTGGGACGACCAGCACGAACTTACATACAGCAGCTATGTGAGGACACGGGATGTAACCCTGAAGACCTGCCGGAGGCGATGAATGAAAGGGAGAGATGGCGAGAGACGGTCAGGGATATCCGCGCAGGCGGCGCGACATGATGATGATGATGATGATATATATTGTTACAATTAGAGTACTCAACTGGATTATCTATACAAAAAAAAAAATTTGGATGTAACTATTGCTTCTGAATGGAGAAATTTACCCCAAATGTTTCCATGAAAAATATACTCTTTCCATCTGAGAGACAATTTATTTTATCTTTAACTGATAAAATAGTTGAATTTATTAAGAGAATTCAACAGAAAACATTCTTTTTTTACAACCCAGGAAAATAAAGAAAAGAAAATTTAGATCAGTGAAGATTCCATCTAGCAAGAAAATGTTGAAAAAATTTGAAGAACATTTATTTAAACTGGTTAAAAAATCAAATTTCGAATTATTAATGATGAATATGTTGACATTAACAGTTCGAATAAGATATGAATAAAAGCTGAAAAATCCAGAAACCTTTATGAAATTAATCCAATATAATATAAGAAAATATTATAAGATAAAATAACAAAGAAATATAAATTAAACCAGAATAACATTGTGGATCAAATTAATAAAGCTACATATCATTTCACAAATAAACTCAATATTAAAAATAAATTCAGAAAAATAAATAGAAAAGATGCATATATCATTTTTATCACATTTACCCAACCCCTCCGCTCGGGGCAGGATATGGCACAAGGTCAATTTTTAAGCGGAGTTTAACAGGTTTGAATTCAGAGTATTCCTTCTCCTAGACTAGTTGCCTCGTCAAGGTTGAGGAACCCAGTCTGCCCTACTATTTACCCATAGCTGAAGGGAGAATAATTGGATTCATACCTTTCCAAGGGGTATATCATATATCATTTTCATGGATCATAAACAAACCTTTGAAAATAATGAACAGCCTAGATTAATTAACCCTATAAAAACAGAGTTAGGTTTAATATAAAAAAAAATATAATAAAAATATTATCACTAAAATCTTGAATAATTCAAAATACATTCTGTGGAAGAACTCATGAGATACAATTGAATCTATTAAGAATTTCAAACATAAGAGTAAATCTAACTTTATACAATTTGACATCATAAATTTTTACCTCTCCATAACTAAAGGATTGTTATTACAAAGTATCAGATTAGCACGGAATCATACTGATATAACTCAGGTGGAATTGGATATTATATTCGCATTTAGGAAATCTGTACTCTTTTACAATAACTCTACTTAGGAAAAGACAACGACTGATAATTTTAACGTTACAATTGGGTCATTTGATTCTGCCCAAATTGCAGACTTAGTAGGATAATACATTTTAGATACATTAGGAAGGTTTTGAAATTTGATTCACGTTGGAATTTATAGAGATGATCGGGTAATTTCTATCCCTAATAGTAATCGATCCCTAACATCTAAAATAAAAAAGAAAGTCATTAGAGCCTTTAAATATATTGGGTTAAAAATCGAGATTAGTTCTAATTTGAGAATAGTTCATTTTTTAGATGTAAGTCTCTATTCAAATGTCAATTCTTATAAACCATTTAGTAAGACTAATGCTATACCATCATACATTAATGTTAGTTCTAACCTCCCTGCATCCATAGTTAAACAAATTCCTAATGCGATTAATATCATCTTCTAAAATCATAGTTAATAATCATAAGGAATTTTACAATGAAGCCATACATAACAGTGATTATAAAAATGAGCTTAAGTATTTAGAAGCCAATAGACATCACAACAATAAGGGCAATAATGTAAGAAAAAATAGAACTAATAAGAAGATGAATATGGTCAATAAAATAAGCAAAAATAGGAATACAAATAGACGTAGAAATATTATCTGGTTTGAGCCTCCTATTTGCAAACTCTCTAATATCAACATAGGGAAATATTTCAAAGATGATGACCCCCTTAGAAAAATAATTCATAAGAATGATATAAAATTAGTTAATCTTGTACTAACAATAAATCTAAAACAATTGACAATCACAACAAGAAATTAATATATTAGCCGGACTGAAATAACAATGACAACTTAAAACATTCATGTAATTGTAAAATAAAAAAAATGAATGCCCTCTAGGAAACAAATGTAACATCGATTATATCATATAACAAGCCAACATTTCAACTAAAGAAAATGATACTAATGATAAGGCATACATAAGTATGATAAGCTTAAACTGGAAATATAGATATTACAACCACTAACAATTTTTAAATGTCCAATATAAAAAAATCAAAGTGCCATATCTAGATATTATTGGTATCTGATAGAACTACGACTAATACGTATTTAAGTTGGAAAATAATTAAAAGATCCTCCGCGAAAAACAGTTTACAAGGTAAGTGTAATTTACGCTTTGAAGAGAAAATATGTATATTGAAATATTTTAATGGAAATTTACTAAATACCCGAACAGAAATGATATCCGCATGTAGACAAAAATAACTTCTTAGTGTAATTTAAATTGAGATATTAATAACATTAAATAGATCTAACTAAAATTAATTCGGGGATTTATATCTTTTTAATTCTATATTTGAATATTGATCCATAATTTTTAAAGAATAGATTAGATAATAAATAATTTAGAATAGATTATTCTCTTAAAGTATAAAATTAGATTTAAAGGATAAAGTTTAAATATATGTTTTTATAAAGAGATGATGAAATAATAAATTTAAAAAAATAATATATAATTGGTAAAAAGATTGATATAGCCTTATAACATGAAGGAACTGTTCCTGTACAACACCGCTTATATTACACTGTTTTTTCTATATGTAAACAAAAATTTAAGAAACTGATATTTAATTTATTTCTATTATAAGTTAGGAATTATTTATTACATGAATAAAATATCAATTACATATCTGCTTATTACGATAAATTTAACATTCGATAAGTTAATTTCTTCCTAATATAGAAAACTTGAATTTTTATGATAATTTTAATTATAAGAAATATACTTTCGTGAATTAATATCAGCATCAAATATTTATTATTTCAATGGTAACACGAATTACTTTATTTGATATTCATAAAGCATAATAGTTTCAACGGAAGTGTGAATACATATTTTATCCATAATTTTAAATAAAACACTTGCTACAATTTAATTTTTCGGAATTGTTTTTATTTTCTATTTTCAGTAGTATTTAAATTTGGGGTGGGTGGTTTTTTTTTTTTTTTAAGGAATATATAAATATTGTATAAAAATAGATATATTTCAACCATGAATATTTTTTCTTGATTAAAGAATGTGATTAAAAATATATCAAGAAGCTTTTTTAATCAAAAAAATTATTTAATTCAAAAATTAAAACTTTTTTTTTTTAAATCCTATTCTCGCCAGAAGCGATATAAAACACCCAAATATTTTTTTTTCTTTCGTGCAACATCTGTGATGATCATCACGGCTAAAAATAAATTCATAATGACACCAAATAGGTGAACTTTTTAATTTTTTTTTTATATAAAAAGTATATATATATATATATATATATATATATATATATATATATATATAGATATATATATATATATATATAATGCACGTATATCAATCAGAAATAACAATTCTAAGTTTTCATGATACTGAAACCCTTCATTTTTTATATATATTACTACCAGCTCATTGGCCTAGTGGGTATTGTGTTCGCCAATGGTCCAATGGGATCAATTCCAGGTCGCGTCATACCAAAGACTTTAAAAATGGTGCTTGATACGTACCTGCTGAACACTCAGCAATATAAGGTACGTATCAAGGGTAAAGTGGAGCAATCCAGGGAAAGGAATAGCGCCCTCTGCTACACCTCGGAGTTGTATTTATCAAAAAGGGAACCTTCTGGTAGCCCTCGACTAAGCTCGGCAACTTTACTTTTACTCATATATATATATATATATATATATATATATATATATATATATATATATATAAATATATATATATATATATATATATATATATATATATATATATATATATATATATATATGTTAATTACATTTGTTATTTATATTTTCACTCATTTTTCACTGGAATTGCTGCAAAATTTATGGTAAACGTACAAGAGTAAGAATACGTATTTATAAGTTTTAAGACCTGGCAAATTTTATGATAAATATATCAATATTCAAATCATTATCAAGAAAACATGGCTTAAAAGTAAAATAAAATAAACCAAAAACAAAAACAAATAAAGAAAAAAAAGGATAGATTTGTCGAATTCTAACTGGAGTTGTTGGAGTAAAGGTTCACTTATAAATCTTTGTGTGTTCAGCTTTTGTAGAATGAAAGGAGAGGGAAAGGGAAAATGGTGAAAGACGAATGACACAAGCTAGTAAAGAAACAGGCGGAAATACCTAGAAACGATCGAATCGGATGTTGGACGACGTCATTTCTGGCAAGTTCTGGTTGATGGCTTTGACTTCGAGCCAAGTTTTTTTTTTTTTTTTTTTTCTTTTTCACCCATGCTGACTCGTTTATAGGACAGTGACATCGTTGATTACATGACTTCAAGCAAACAAATGCTTTTGTTTCTCCTTCATTTATTCCAATGCTATGAATCAAGAACGGACGATTTGGAACATCCTTACTTGGCGTTTGTAAAATAAAAGAAATACGTGGTGCCTTCAATAAGTTACCAGACTTTTTTTGTACAGGCATTTAAAATTGTCGTAGACTCTTCAAAATTCAGTATATTATTGTCATACATGTTATGAGATGACTGACCAATTTTTATGATTTCAAGTTCAAAGGAACAGCTACAGCAGGAATTCTAATACACCCTACTCAAGCCTGATTGTCACAGCTGGTGAAGTTCAAAAAATGCAATCTGGACGTGAGAAAAAACAATATGCAATAAACTTCTGTTTTAAACTTGGAAAAGAATGCCACAGAAACGTATGGAATGCTTCAGACTGCTTTTGGAACATCTTGCATGAATCGAACATCAGTTTTTGAGTGGCATAAGAGATTCAAGGAATGCAGAGAGTCTGTGAGGGATGATGAGAGGTGTGGGAGGAGTAAGGAAGTCAATACACCAGAGTTGATTGGCCAAAGGGTTAGAGTTAGGGTTACTATGTTGAGGTTTTAAGGGAGTTCAGGAAGAGATTCCTAGGGAAGACCCCGCACTCTTCAGATCGGCTCAGTGGCATTTCCTCCAGGACAATGCACCAGTCAACAACTCCATTCTTGTCAAAGACTATTTGACCAAGATGGGCATCAAGACAGTTTCTCCCCCTCCCTATATTCCAGACGTTGCTCCCAGTGACTTTTGCTTATTCCCTAAGCTCAGAGGCTGTCGTTATGAGACAATTGAGGAGATGAAAGAGGCTGTGACGAAGGTCATTGACACGCTCACACAAGAGGACTTTCATGGGGCGTTCCAGAAGTTGTTGGAACTGTACAACAAGTGCATTGCATCTGGAGGCGATTACTTCGAAGGGGACTAGAGTTTCATGTGTGTACTATCAATAAAAGTGTCTATAAGAAAAAAGTCTGGAAACTTATTTAATGATCCTCGTACTATTACTTTTCCTATTTGGAATTTATCTTTGGGGAAAAAAGGCAAACAAACATCTAATCCTCTCTAAAAGTGCCTGGAATCGGTGTTTCATGTTCAGGCACAAACCAAGATGTTGAATGCATATTTTATACGTTTTTTTACCTGCGGGATTGGTTTCACGCAAACATTCTCTGTCATCCACTAACACTCTGTTTGGGCTTGTTTGTTTTTTACGTGTTTTTTCAACGGCGTATTAACTCCTGATGAGTAAGTAAAAGCTTGAATTTGGTCAGTTTAAAAATATTAAATTGCAATCATAACTATTTTCAATGTTCTATTGCTTTTTTAAATTTAAATCTTTTATCAAAAAATATTTGTTTTAACACATATCATTATCATCATCATCAATTCGTGCTAATTGTATGATATTCCCTGACTTTTTTCTATCACCATCCGTCCCTATGGTACATCCTTCCCGGCAGATCCTCCAGATTGAATCCAGAATCCTAACAGTGCCGACGTAAGTTCATGCAGGTCGGCAAACACTGATGCATCCATATGTAAAAATCCATAAAATAACGTTCCTTATGAGTTCGTCTTTACTTCTCCAACAGGGCCCAATATGTCTTATTTTGATGATTTATGAGATGGGAAGTAAGTAAGTAAAGTTGTCTCCCCTTAGTCGAGGGTAACCCGAAGGCTCCCTTTTCGATAGCTCCTACACCAATGTGTAGGGGAGGGCGCTAATCCTTTCCCTAGATTGCTCTACTTTACCCTTGATCCGTACCTTATAATGCTGAGTGTTAAGCAAGGAGGCATCAAGTACCATTTTTTGAGTGTTTGGTATGACTCGACCTGGGATTGAACCCAGGTCTCCTGGGCCATTGGCGAACACTCTAACCAATGTCCGAGTGGCCATAAACTTCTGTTTGATAGTGTGCTGCTTCCAGGATTTGTTCAAAATAGCATGTAGCTTTTTCTTTATGCATTTCTTCAGCTTTTATTTTGATGATTTATGAGATAGGTGGTAAGTGGCCATAGATCTTCAGCTTGGTAGTTTTTTGCTTCCAAGATTTGTTCAAAACAGGATGTAGCTTTTTCTTTATGCATTTCATCAGCCTTTTTTAAACACAATTATATGGTTTAACGTGATTACAAAATCAGATGGATAAGATTTGAGACTCGGTTGAAGATAGAAAATCTAGGATAGCATGGCAAACGGTAAACGAAGTGAGCAAAAGGAAAAGCACTGCGAAAGCTAAACTGAATGCTACCAGCCAACAAAAACGAATACACCTATGGAAACGTTTTCAGAATTTACTCGGAAACCCTCCGAAAGTTACACATGAACTAATCACGGGAATTATAAGTAAACAATAGAGACATCAAACTAGGACCATTCATCCACGAAGAACTCGACTCCGAAAAATTAAAATAAGAAAAGCTGCAGAGCTCAATGAAATACCCCCTGAAGTATGGAAGGCCAGACAATTCGACGACATACATCTCCGACACTGTAATGCCGTATATAATCAAAACCCTATTGACAGATGGACGAAGGGATGCATCATCTCCTTCTCAAAAAAGGCGAATTTTGATTAGCCAAGAACTACCGAGGTATAACCCTTATATCTACAGCGGCCAAGATATACAGTCCTCTACAACACAACCGCAGAGAACCCAAAATTAATAACATACTTAGGAAATGGCTTCCGCAGGAATAGATCCACGACGTCACAAATTTTGACTATCCGTCGAATTCTTGACGGTTTACGTGCAAAAATGACCTAAAAGCAATAATATTATTTGTCGACTTTACCAAGACCTTTGACTCCATTCACAGAGGAAAGATGGAGAAAATTCTACTTGCCTACGGCCTATCAAAAGAACCCATAATGATGCTACATAGAAACACAAAAATAAAAGTTCGTTCCTCGGATGGAAACAAAGACTACTTTGACATTGTAGCAGGTGTACTGCAAGGAGACACATAAGCACCATACCTCTTTATCATCTGTCTTGACTATGTACTTAGAACATCTACCGATAAAATCAAAGAAAATGGTTTCAAGCTAACAAAGGAAAGAAGCAGAAGTTACCCCGCACAAACAATTACGGACGCCGACTACGCCGATGACATAGCGCTACTGGCAAATGCATCCCCCTAAGCCGAAACCCTGCTCCATAGTCTGGAACGTGTAGCTGCGAGCATAGGCTTCCATGTCAATGCACACAAGACGGAACATATGTGTTTTAATCAAACAGGCGACATCTCCACACTAAACGGTAGCTCACTGAAACTAGTGGACAAGTTCACCTACCTAGGAAGCAGTGTCTCATCAACCGAGACAGACATTAACACGCGACCGGCAAAGGCATGGACAGCTGTTCATAGATTATCAGACCTGACCGATAAAATACAACACAGTTTCTTCCAAGTAGCGGTATGGTTGATACTGCTACAGGGATGCCCTACATGGACGCTAACTAAACCTATGGAGAAAAAGCTTGACGGCAACTACACAAGAATGCTGCGAGCAATATTGAACAAGTCCAGGAGGCAGCAACTCTAAAAGCAGCTGCTGTACGGCCACCTACCATCCATCATGAATACTATCCAAGTTAGACAAACCATACATGCAGAAGTAAGGACGAACTTATAAGTGATGTACTTCTGTGGACCCCTTCGCATGGACGAGCAAAGCTGGACGACTAGCTAGAACCTACTTACACCGATACGGGATGTAGCCCTGAAGTGATGGAAGATAGAAAAGGGTGGCAAGAGAGAGTCAGGGATATTCGTGCTGCTGATGATGAACGTATTTATTTTCTGTTGTTTGGTTTAGTTCGGATTATTCTTTTAACAGCACGTCAACTCCTTATGGGTTACTGATGCCGAAATTTGATTAATTCATAAATGTTAGAATGTATTAATAACTATTTTTAATATTCCATTGAATGTTTTTAATCAAATTATTTGCTTGAAAATGAATTTACATAGTTATGTGTCATCAAGATTTAGTTTATTTGTTAATAGGCATATTCATTTCTATTTTCAGCGTTCCATTGCACCCTCTCTTAAATTACGATGATCTGTTCATCAACAATTACTTTTTTTTCTCACAATCATGATATCATATTTCCTAATTTAAATAATCTGCACACCGTTGTATAGTTTCAAGTATTAATAATATTAATAATTTGTTTTTAAAAATTAGGATTTAAAGTACATATTAATATTCAATTATAACATTTACTCGCAAAAATACTTGGTTTCAAGTAACTATATTAATAATACCCCTTTATCATCATCATCATGTCGTGCCGCTAGCACGGATATCCCTGACCCTCTTTCGCCACTTCTCCCTATCATTTATCGCCTCTGGCAGGTCTTCAGGGCTACATCCCGTATCCTCACATAGCTGCTGAATATTTTTTCGAGCTGGTCGTCCTGCTTTAGCTCATTCATATGTGGGGGTCCATAGGAGTACATCACTTATGAGCTTGTCCCTGCTCCTCCAGCAGTGTCCTGCGTGCCTGGCTCGTCTAACTTGGATACTTTTCGTGATGGAAGGCAGGTGGCTGTATAGTTGGTGCTTTGTGGGGTGTTGCCGCCAGGACTTGTTTAATATTGCTCGCAACATTCTTGTGCAGTTGCCGTCTAGCTTCTTCTCCAGCCGTTTCGTTAACGTCCAAGTGGTGCATCCATACAGCAGTATCGACACGACTACTGCTTGGAAGAAACTGCGTTTAACTTCAACCAACCCCAATTAATACGATCTTCACATATTTACATATCAAGGATTTCTTAGAAGCAATGGGATCAAAGAAGTATTTCACACTATACATTATTGGTGCTTCACTGATTAGTGTAATCCCTTTGAATTTCCTTTTTGATGGGGTCCTACTTCTATGTCGGGAATGCAGTCGACTTATGTTAAGTGCCACCAAAAAAGGCATAGGCTTGCATCGTATAAAGCCTTATAGTCGTTTGTTAAGTATAGATTAGTTTTGAATAAAGCTATAAATAAAAGACACTCACTGTTCCCGTCCATAGATCTACTAGTTTACCTCGTTGTACCAACCTAACTATATTTCAGTCTAGTTCTGTAGTTAAAATTAAATTGTTGAAACAATTCTGGCCCAGTGTGATTTAATATATATATATATATATATATATATATATATATATATATATATATATATATATATATATATATATATATATATAAGTACCTGATGATTGCTGTTTTGCGAAAAAACACCATGAAACCCAGGGATCGCAGTCTAAATTCCCTGAATTAAAATATATATATATATATATATATATATATATATATATATATATATATATATTATCACAGTGTTAGTTGTCAATATCTCACTTCGTGGGTTTTTGACAAATGAAATACGATATAGTTTGGAGAGTGCACAATATTTGTGATAGAGCTATTACGTATTAATTAGGAAATATATATAATTTTTTATATATGATATTTGTAAATATTTAGTAGCATGGAAGAATTCATGATATTAAATATAAATAAAAACTAATATATATTTACTTATCATATATATATATATATATGTATATGTGTGTGTGTGTGTGTGTGTGTGTGTGTGTGTGTGTGTGTGTGTGTGTGTTTAAATTGAATAGAAACTTAATGTCTACATATTCCGTCTTTGATCTGTTGAAATCTTCGTGTGAGTCCTTTGATTTTGTGATGAATTTAGAAAGGCACATTATGTTTTCCAAGTACTTTAAACCTTAACTTGAGCCATTTTCGAGGGAGCGAATAATCATGAGATACAATGAATAACGAGTCATGTATATTTATAAAAAAGTTGTAAAGAACAAGTATAAGCGGAATTTATGGAAGATAAGAATTATTACAAAAACTATGAAGACTGAGGGAGGAGAACGTGTGTAAATGAATTCTACGTATTTTAGAATGTCTGCTATATTCGAAATTGTCTTGTTTAAGTAAGTTTTGTTTTTCTTTATATATAGGGCTACAAGAAAGTTGTTGTTTTTTGTGAAAAGTGGAGGTGTTTTCAGTTAGAATTTTTCTGTAATTAGAGGTTGGACACGAATTTGTTTTAAGGTGTTGAAACTTAAATAACAAAATAAAACTTTTGATATATTATCGAAAATTCAACACATTTAACCTCGTCATCAATGATAATTTCTTTTCACCGGCTAGTTAACTCATTACGACCAATATAGTATACCGGTTTAAATTTTCACAAACAGAATGTTTCTCCCATAAAATAAGTTCCTATATTGGCCAGACTTCAACAACTCCGTCGAGAAGTTAATTCTTTACCTCTCTGACACTAATTCCATACCCGCACAACAAAAAATACATATTATATAAACGATCTATTAGGGTCTACAACTATGAAGCACTTGTTTGCGACTACTTTGACGAACGGCACATAGGGTACCTGTATAGGCAATGTTACTATGTTGCCGAGAGTGTGTATTGTACAGCATAAGCTATGACACATTCATTAATTCATCTGTGATGGTTGTTCAGTAGGTCGTAAGTACATTCTCTGTTTCAAGCTTGAGCTCTGGCATGACTCGCTGACTGGTGAGGAGGAGATTGCGACGAGGGCAGATGGAGGATGCTCTTAGGAGCCCTCAATTTGAAATTCCCACATGGGTGGTGAGAGATAGATGTCCGGTAACATAACAATTGCAAATAATTTTCATTTTCGTGTAGACATAGCAGTCCTTTTTAATAATTGAATAGCTTTCTTCTGCTGAGGAGGTGGGGTGGTAATAAAAGGTGGCTAAAAAGCTAAAGAGTATATATTACTGTTATTTTCTTTGTATTACTTGGTTCTGTGGCATATCACCTACGGTAAATCGTTTAATACGAAATTCCGTTTACATCTATATATCAAATATATATGATTTGTAAATACAATTTGTTGATAACATTTTTAAATGAACCTAAGATCATTTTTCCCACAGTTAAATGTTCCAAGTATTGCTATCTAATACGAATAATTCTATTTACTATTAATCATTTCTTGGCACACAGTCAAATGGTTTCAGGTTTTGCTAAATAACAGTCACAATTTAACAACGGTTAATTTTTGCGCACATTTAAATAGATTAACATGATATATGAAAGATTAGTTTGTCGGTAACTCCATTTTTAAAACAGTTAAGATTACTTCGGTTGTACACTTGTATTGTTATTGTTACAGTTAAATGGTTTCGGTTATTGCTATTATTATCCAATATTAATCATTTGTTTTTACACAGTGAAGTGGCTACAAATATTGCTATTTAACACTAATTATTCTCTTCCAACATCCGTCATTAGTTTGCGTATAGTTAAAGGGTTCCAAGCATTGTGGTGTATCATAAACAATTCAATTAGACAATAGTCATTTGTTTACACACAGTTAACAATTCTATTTCGACTAATTCAGTTTTAGCATTAGCCATTTGTTTGCATTCAGTTCAAATGTCAAACAGTTCTATTTGACCCATAGATAAGACCCTATTAGGTTCTACCGCTCCGGCATAAAGTGAACCTGGCAGCGATGACAATCAACGGGTTCTTTACATGTCCCAAAGCTGCAGCATTACTGGACCCTCACATCAGATTGTTTATTGCTAAATTCAGGACACTCGTTGAAGCAGTTTGTGTATTCTACAGCCCCAGCCGATTGGGTTGTATCATTTTGTGCGAATAGCAGGGTATCCAATCACACACCCGGATTTCCAACAAATGAAAAATCATGAAAAAGCATATGATAGATGCACTTACTAAACCCTTACCCATTGTTCTCGATGAAAGAGACTCTTGTATATATATATATATATATATATATATATATATATATATATATATATATATATATATCCAAGCTATGAGTAAAAACGTGGCGAAGATTGGGCTCTCTAGCTTTGTTGGGTCGACAAACCTAGGAGAAGAAAAATATCTGATTTCAAAATCTGAGATTGTTGCTGAGGATCATCAGTGGCATATTGTTGAACCATTCTTCTCTTTTCAGCTTATACAAGAAGTGTGGTTGGTCAAACACAAACCTTCACCACGTTAAAAAATCACTTGGGAAGGTAGTCCAACAGTACTGAACTGTTGAGCCCTCATACGCTGTGAGTACCGAAAGAGTCCATTATATGTAGATATTTACATCTAAAAAAACTTTTTTTTCTTCTTTTGCGTTACAGCACTCAACGAGAAGAAATTGAGCCATGTATTAATGCTAAAATCTTAAAATCTCTTAAAATAGTAAAAAAAAAAAACAAGAATTTAAGAAAGATTTCACGCACCAACATTTTCTTCATATTGCTGCCAATTTCATGAGCTATTCTCAATCACAAGACACGTAATTTGATTTCTTTCAAAAGTCGAAATCGAATTTATTTTCTCTTTACATTTTCTCTTGTAAACACTTTGTCACCCGTCCAGATTTAGTAAGAAAATGTAGTGGGGTCTTTTGGACAATACATTTTGCGTGCGCTGACTGTAATTTTGTACCTCAGACTTTATTGATGGAGGAGTGACAGGGTTGGCACTTGCAAGATATAGATATAAATAGAGAGTTAATTCGACTTTTGAAAGGCATCAAATTACGTGTCTGATGATTGAGAATGCCTAAGATATATTTGTGTATAAAATCCTTTGTAATCAATTATTATTGACTGTTTCAACGTGACTTTTTTCTTCTACTAACCCTGGTTTCCCTACAAAGGTTTCATTCAGCGGGAAAACAGATAGATTCATGTCTTTCACAAGGGCTTTAATTTGAAGTAAAAAGCAAACAGCTTTGTCCAGTATTTGAACTCGACTTACTGATACCATTTTTTCGAAAAGAAAACCCTTTCATCATTTTGACATTGAAACCTGGTTAGCTGCAAGTGAGAATCTTGGTTTGGTTTTATTGTGTAATGCATGAACACCGGCTTGAGGACCGGAGCCAACTCAACGAAATAAATTTATCTGGTAATATTACCCTTATATTAAAGTACAGGTTTTGGGGAGGTGGTGAAAGAACAGGTTAGATCAGCAGTACTCTTTTCAGGAAGGCTTATCTTTTATGGCATCATTCATCATTGCATTCACAGAAGATTCTGACTTGTGGACAACACTCACTATCAGAATGAATTTGGACGCCTATTTGTTTTGATTCTTGCTAATAAGGTCAGGTAATACAGGCTCCGGTAGAATGATCAGGTTGATTTGGAATGTCAATAAAAAATATAGCATCGCCCTGTTATCTGGGGCTGTAGAATACGCTGACTGCACCTCTGAAGAGAGGTACCTCCCCCAACGAGGCTACCTGTTGGCCGTGGGTGGCGACCCGTGATGCTTAAGGACGGGATCCAGGTGGTTGAGCAGTACTTGGCCTAAAAATCGAGAGGTCAAGTCTCTTGCAACACACCACTTTGGCCCGTACTGGGCTAGACGGGCGGTCGGGGAGGCCCGATCCGATCAATCGGCTGGTCATGACAGTACTCAGATTTTTTTTAAAAATCTAAATGAAGACGATGGCTGTAGGGTCAGTCATGCTGTGGAAAGACTCGTAGTCCTTTCTGTCCCTGGGGAAGTAGTTATCTTCGGAACGAAAACCCAGGGACAAAAAATTAATTTGTCTATCACCAGCATGAGTATACTGAACATGTAGCCCTGGTGTTGCTTGGCGAATGGGTTTTCCCCTAGGCACATCCCCATATGGGTCTCCGAGGTGGGTGGGGAGTATTTTCAATGAAACTCATCCAACACTTTTATGGCTTCTGTTAAAACAAAAACCCAAGCAAAAAGACCCCATATTGAATGTGATTCGGACAATTATGAGCCATATCCAAGGTTCATCATTCTAGAATCAAAAGAAAAACTACCGCTGACAAAAAATATCCCCCTTCATCATAGAAAAAAGTATTTCAGCTCTAATAACACCCAAAACCGTAAAAAACTTGAAAAATGGAACCATCCTTATAGAGGTGACAGAAAAAAAAAACAAGCTGAAATAATATTAAAGCAAAAAAAAATCCACAACATAGACATAAAAGCTTACCCCCATGCGAGATTGAACACCTCTAAAGGGGTGATAAGAAATGGAGAGCTATCATTATGCTCAATAATGGAAATTAAAAATGAACTAAAAAAACAAAATGTAATAGATGTCAAAAGGATAACAATCAAAAAACAAAATGAAATAATTGAAACCAATACCTACGTTTTAACATTCAATAATCCAAACCCCCTGTAGAAATAAAAATAGGCTATACAGTGGTTAAAGTTGAGGCATATATCCCAAATCCTTGAAGATGTCATAACTGTCAGATATATGGACACCTGAAGGAGCACTGCACAAGAAAACAAGTGTGTGTTAAATGTGGAGAGCAGGAACCAAACCACAGAGAGGAATCCTGCAAAAACAGCCTAAACTGTAACAATTGCAAAGGGAATCATAGAGCGGACTCCAAGTACTGCAAAATCTGGGAAAGGGAAAAGGAAATTATCAAAATGAAAATCACCAAAAACATTACCTTTCCTGAAGCAAGAAGACTCATAGAAAATCCTTTTAACAAATTAACTTTCTCGCAGGTAACCAGGAATCCCTCAAATCAAGTAGAAAACGAAGCAAAAACACAAATAAAAACAATAAAAATAGAAGAAGAATTAACAAATTTAATAAATGACCTACATGAACAAATCAAAACCCTTAAAACTATTATACCCAATGTACAACTAACTCCAACTGACAAATCAAAAAACATCCCTTCAACCTCTAGCCAAAAAAATGAAACGCTAGCGATCAAAAACAGAAACCGATCAACCTCAAGAACCAGAGAAAAAGAAGAAAAACAAAAACCTACTCAACACACCCCTACAAAAACCAAAAATAAATCCAAAAACATAGAAAGTATGGAAACCGAAATGGACTCGACACCTAAAATTGAAAATACGAAAATTAAATAATACACCACAAACCCAAGACACACACTACATAAATAGTTATGGCCAAATACAAAAAAACCCACAAGATAATCCAATGGAACTGTCGTGGCTACAAGGCAAATTACAGTGAACTCCAGCTGTTGATAACTGAACAAAATCCTACCATTATATGTCTCCAATAAACATTCAAAAAACGCAATGATAAAATAAACATGAAAAATTATGAGCAATACGACTACATACATGACACGGGACTAAGAGCTTCGGGTGGTGTATCAATAAGCAAAAACATCCCCCAAAGCAAAATCAACATCAGCACACCCCTAAAAACAGTAACAATTTCAGCAACTTTACACAAAACGACCGCCATCTGCTCTATATACATTCCACCTCAAGACCCTATAAACGAAGAACAGCTAAATAACCTAATAAATCAACTCCCTAAACCATATATATTGATGGGAGATTTCAATAGCCACAACATTTTGTGGGGTAGCAGGACAACGAACAAAAGAGGTCAGGCCCTTGAAAAAATCATTAATAACAACAACCTATGTCTCCACAATCGGAAAGCTCAAACCCACCTAAGCTCATCCTCAGGTACATTCTCTGCTATAGATCTAACCCTCAGCGATCCAGCCACCATTATAGAATATAACTGGAGGGTACATGAAGATTCCTGCGGCAGTGACCACTTTCCAATCATAATAGAAAATACTAAACCAGGAAAATCAGACCCACAAACAGTCTCAAAAACCCCACGATGGAACTTCAAAAAAGCAAACTGGCAAGCCTACAAAAAAACTATGCCTTGACACCCTAATCCCAGAAACAAATACAAACCAAGAAGAACCTATAATACATTTCACAAACACCCTAATTAATATAACAAACAAAACCATACCTAAAACTACAACATCCCCAAAACATAACAATCCTTGGTTTACGGAGGAGTGCAAAAATATGATCAGAGAACGCCAAAGAATCCTCAGGAAATTTAAAACCAACCCTTCATCAGAAAATCTAGACAAATATAGTCAACAAAGAGCTAAAACTAGACGCACAATTAAAGAAGCTAAAAGGTCCTCCTGGAGAAAATTCACTGCAAAAATAAACTCAAATACTAATCCCAAAACAATTTGGAACTTTGTAAATAAAATATCAAATAAAACTGTCCACACTCCTATAAATCATCTCTCCCTAGGAAGCACAAAAGCTTTGAGTGAAAAACAAATAGCTAATCTGATGGCAGAAAACTTTGCCCAAGCATCATCTACCAAAAAATATTCCATCAAATTCAACTCCATCATAATCAAAGAAGAAAAGAACAAAATAAAGTTCACCTCTGACGATACTAAATGCTACAACCAACTTTTCACCCTAGATGAACTCCTAAATTCATTATCCAAATCCAATAACTCATCTGCTGGTCCAGATGAAATTCACTACACATTTCTTAAAGAATTACCTACAATTTCCCAGAAATATCTCCTAAACATATATAACAATATCTGGATCTCAGGCAATATCCCTACTTTATGGAAGCAAGCTACAATCATCCCCATCCTCAAAAAACAAAAAGACCCAACAAATCCCACCAGCTATAGGCCCATAGCCCTAACTAGTTGTGTATGCAAAACTTTAGAAAGAATGATAAATCAAAGACTAATATGGTTTCTTGAATCAAATAAATTGCCCTCAAACCTACAAGCAGGCTTCAGAACAAAAAGAAGCACAATGGACCAGGTGGTTCATATAGAAACCCTAATCAGAGAAACATGCATAAAAAGGAACACCTGGTGGCAGTTTTTTTTTTTATCTTGAAAAGGCCTATGACACAACATGGCCAAACGGAATTCTCAAAGACCTTAAAAACTTTGGGTTACAAGGTAGACTTCCCATCTTCATCCAAAATTTTCTTGAAGACCGATTTTTCAGGACACTGATTGGCAGCACATACTCTGATCCGAAGCCACAAGAGGTGGGAGTTCCTCAGGGCAGTATTTTATCAGTATTCTTATTTATAATAAAAATAAACAGCATAACATCCTGCCTCCCTCCAGAAATCAAAGGGTCATTATATGTATATTACTTCCTCATCTGCTATAATTCCAAAAACATGACAACCCTAGAAAGGAAAATACAACAATGCATAAATAAAATCCAAAAATGGATTTACAATTTCAAATAGTAAAACAAAATGTGTACACTTCTGTCAAATCCACAAGATGCACAACCACCATAAACTTACATTAAATAACACTGAAATACCCATAACAGATGAACATAAATTCCTTGGCATTATCTTTGACTCTAAATTATCATTTATCCCACATATAAAAAAGCTAAGAATAAAATGCAATCAAGCCATGCAACTATTGAGAGCCATAGCCCACATAGACTGGAGTGCTGATAGAAAGACCCTTATCAAGCTATATAGATCCCTAATAAGATCAAAACTTGACTATGGCTGCTTCATATACGGAGCAGCCAGAAAATCCTACTTACAACGACTGGAAACCATACACCACCAAGGACTTCGCCTCACTTTAGGGGCCTTTAATACTTCCCCAAAGGAAAGTCTATACATAGAAGCAAACAAACCCCCTCTCTATTTAAGAAGACAAAAATTAGCACTACAGTATTACATCAAACTCATCTCCTGTCCACAAAATCATGCTTATGACTACACCGGCAAAACAAAATATGAAAACCTGTATCAAAATAACCCAAAAAAAATCAGACCTTTTAGCTGAAGAATAAGTGACCTCCTCAATGAAATCAAAATCAACACTAAAATTGTACACCATACCATACTCTCCAAAACGGCACCATGGACCATAAGGCAACCAACTATAAACTTAGAACTGGCTAAGTTACCCAAAACAAAAACACACCCCATCACTTATCAAGAGAAACTCATAAAAATACAAAATAAGTTCCCAGATCGCTATCACATCTATACAGACGGATCCAAACAAGGAAAAAAAGTAGGTTGTGCTGCTATTTCTCAAAAAAGAAAAAGAAACCCTGAAACGTCTACCTAATGCAGCTTCAATCTACAATGCAGAAACCACAGCCATTGATCTAGCTATGAATATCATAGCAAATCATAAAGCTTCCAAATTTTTCATATACACAGACTCCAAATCAGTCCTGCTAGCACTACAGAACAGAGATACATCATCCCCCTTGATCACAAAGCTCCTAAACACACTAAACACCCTCTCTAAAAATAATAAAATCATATTCACCTGGATACCAAGTTACATTGGCATCAAAGGAAATGAAAAAGCAGACAAAGCAGCAAAAAAAGCTCTTCAAATTGATATGTGCAAATCAAAAATCCCATATACAGATCTAAAACCAACCATAAAGAAATTCATATCAGACACATGGCAGAAATCATGGGACAATCAGACCCAAAACAAACTCCATGAAATACAAGAAGCTATCGGAGAGTGGCCAACAGGCTACAGAAGTATCAGAAGAGAAGTAATACTTGCCAGATTGCGTATTGGGCACACCCACATTACTCATTCACACCTGTTAAAAGGGGAGGATGCCCCAGTGTGACCATCATGCAAATTACAACTCACAACCAAACATATCCTTCTAAATTGTAACAAACTTAAACATATCTGCACTAAGTACTATCAAGCAAGAAACCTGAGGGACATCTTTAAGAATACAAACCCTGAAAACATTTTTAATTTTCTAAAAAAAAGCAACTTTTTTAGCAAGATATAATCAAACATCTCTATAGAACTGCTACTTTAATGACTGAAATTCAAAATAACATTTTTTGGCATTAAATGACCCACAGGGGTTGATATGCCGTTAAACAAAACTCAAACTCAAAAAATAGCAATGGCGATCATTTTCGAAACTTAATTTTACTATAGACAAGAACCATATTTGCCATTTTGTTTTGCTATTTTTATTACTTTAATTTAAATGCCTGTTCTTATGAGCAAGACACTTTTGAAGTGAATACTTTTGAAGTTGAAACCTGAAGTTAAGACCGACTCTGGTAGAATGATCTTTTTGATTTGGAATGTCAATAAAAAAAAGGCAACATAGATGCCATTCAAAATTAATTTTACTGTACGAAAGAATAATATTTGCCACTTTCAATTTTCCTCACTTTGATTTAAAGTAATACTCGTACTCACAAATGTAGCAATGCCGGCGTCTCGAAGACGTTGACGGAGACGAAGAGAAAAAGACGAGATGACGACTAGATGAGTTTGTTCATTTTAGGAAAGGAAAAGTCAGACATGGGGTCATAGTAAAATCTCATATCGCTTTAATGCTGAGTCACAACTTCCTCTTGATCTGTCTCAAAAACAGGAATACATGAAATTCTGTTTCTAAGCAGTTCAAGAAAAACTCCCTTCGTTGATAAATTGAAGCCCACCTCCAGTGAGCGTGAGGAGTACCGCAAGCCATGGAATTTAGGATGCTATCTGTTACTTGATTAACTCCTCTTTTTTAAAAAAAAAATCCAAACTGCTATACACACCTGAAGACTCACGTTGAAATTCTGCGGTGCTCACTTTCTCATTGTCTCCCGTGTTGCTACGATTAAGTAACGAATCATATTTCGGCAGTTACCTGCGGTCTATGTGTAAAGGCTTGAGCCTTCAGGTCAACTAAGAGGAATAAATCATAAATCATTTGGTGAGCGAGCTGGTCATAAGATTTCAGCACGTTGCAATGAGTGAGCATCCCTTTTTTAAAAAATAATTTTCGTATATGTTAATGAGTTTGATTAATAAGTTGTCTCCCTTTAGTCGAGGGTGACCAGAAGGCTCCCTTTTCAATAGCTACTATATCGCACCTTATATTGCTGAGTGTTAAGCAAGGAGGTATCAAGCACCATTTTTAAAGTCTTTGGTATGATACGACCTGGTATTGAACCCAGGTCTCCCGGACCATTAAAAAACACTCTACGCACAAGGCCAATGGTTTTTATTTGTCAATATCATTTAGGAATATTGATGAGCAGAATATTCATTTTCTAATAAACTGTCAAATGTGAATGCGTGAGCAAACAACGAACATCACTATTACATTGCTGCAGTATTCCCCCACCAAAAAAATTCGTGAATTTTATGAATATTTTATAAAAAGTTAATTTTCTTCAAATTCAAAGATACAGGGATTTTTTTTCATTTGTCATGTAAGATACTACAGTAAAAACAGTTATTATTTGGCATTATTTATTGCTACACTCTACAGCATTGAAATTCTGGAACCAAACTAATGAATATGTTGTAGGCAAAAAAAAGTACAGCCATAAATTTATACAATTCTATTTTTGATTAGAGATATGGTGTATTTTTACTTTTGGTCATACACACTTAAGAGGTTATTGCATCGTGATATTTTGTTGATCGTTAGATTACAGCGCGTATATCACATGACCGATACAGTTCAAGTCCTAGTAGGTAGCAGTTGTGGTTAGTAGCATATCAGTATTAGATGAGCTGATAGTTGGTGCATTGGATCACTCTGTGTGTGATTCAAAGGTCACACAGGTGAACGTACAACATAGTCTAATTCAGGAACTAATGCTTTCCGAGTTTAAACTGGGCCATAACGAAAACAACCTAAATCATTTGCTGTGAGAAAGATGAATGTGCAATACAGTAACCAAATAGTTCAAGAAATTTGGTTTCGGTTTCAATTAACTCAGCGATCAGGCAAGGTCAGTCAGGTCTAATATCATGGATTCCGAGGCTGTGCTCCAACCGATAGAAGCAAACCTGCTGAGTAACAGTTGAACTCAACATGTTCAGTGTGCTCCTTTACCTTCACGATCTCAAGAAAAGCATACAGAGCTGCTGAATTGTTCCTCACGATACCAAGATACTGCAAAACTTTTGACTCATCCTCGTATTTGCAAATAATTTTTTTCCACTTTTTCAGTGTCAGCCATACGTATCTCTTTCATATGTTTGTAGTTGTGTCTGTCAGTTTTAGTAATTCTATCTTGCAAGACGTTTTTCCAGGCATCTTATTATTATTCCGTTTTCATATGTATTTTCCTTGCTATTTTTCCCCGCATAGTTGTTGAGCAGCATCAATGCGCATGTCAAGCAAAGACTTACGCTTCCGTTTTGATGCAATGTACACCAAGCTAGGGCTTTATGAACATATGACGTTGGAACAATAGACGAAGGCTTTTAACAAAGCTTTTTTTTTTGCTTGCCAACCTCATGATGTAATCACACTTGATCGATACAAACAGGGGATTTTAAATAACGAATCATTTATACTATGAACAAAGTTGTCAGTCTACGTTTCGCCCGCTGTGATATATATATATATCGGCTTGGCGAATGGAGAAAGTTTTCAGAAGATTTGACATGTAATGTGCAAGGTTTTACAGTTAATTGACAAATTGTTTAGATATTTTTTTTATTACGAAACCGTAAATGAATGATGCTTTCTGTAAATATCTTACTAGGGAAAATAAACGATTAATAATGATAATAATAAGAGAAATATGCTTTAAAGGTCGATCAAAGTCAACATAATGGCCTCATAATATGAAATAGGCTTTTATACACACACACACACACACACACACACACACACACACACACACACACACACACACACACACACATACATATATATATATATATATATATATTTGCGCACTAATTAGTATGAGGCAGAAGACATGTGTTGTCGTGGCCTTTTTCCTTCTTTCTTTCTTCTTTTCCTGTTATATGAATATCATTCACCCTTTTCCTTATGTAACGCATACGATCAATCGGTATGTAAAGATTGATATCTAAGTTATTTTATTATCACGCTCTTCGTGAGTTTTCATCTCAGTACAAAATAGTAGTGGTTTTTATAGTAGTCTGAGTGAAGAGAGTCTTTTTTGCACTTCACTGCTCCTGTCAGTGTATTAGCCAATCTTAGCTGTTGTGACTCTTCTCTGGTTCTCCTTGTCATTTACCAGGGTTTTTTTGCGGGAGGAATTGTCCTAAGATATACAAATTTGAGTGGTATAACTGTCAACTTCATATATCATAGTTTTTATTTTGTTTTTCAGTTCTCAGGAAAAGTCCTTGTATTCATCCAGTTTTTCGATTTTCTTTAATTTAACGCTCTGTCCTTTTTTCTTGTTAACTATGACAAGATCTGATATTCTGGACTTAATTTTATCTCAAAATTCAGTTGTTACAGCATTGTTTTGAAATGCTATAAAAACGATTCGTTTTCTTCTCTTTAGGTTTTCTCCGCGTAGTCATCTTTAATTTGCCTGCTTTAGTGTTCACATAGCTGTTTTTATTCTTTTGTTTTGTTTTTTTGATTTTTATATCTGTTTGTTTTTTTTTACTTGTTCTTTTGTTGTTTTGTAGTAGGCTTTGCCTGTTGAAATTGTTTAAATTAGTTACTTTTTACTCTGTTTTGTACATTCATCATATATATATATATATATATATATATATATGTGTGTGTGTGTGTGTGTGTGTGTGTGTGTGTGTGTGTGTGTGTATTTGAAATGAATCATATATATATATAGATATATTTGTGTGTGTGTGTGTGTGCGTGTGTGTGTATATGAAATGAATCATACAAAATATGAATATAGAAATATATATAAAAAAAAGTATTCAGCGTATTAGTTTATTCATAATTGAATATTAGGCCACGTTTCGGTTTTTTTATAAAACCATCATCAAGGCAATGCAAATGTGTGGTGTTGTATCTTCTGAATTACATTCAAATTTTAAAATGAAATATACAAAAAGCAATGTAGAAAAGGGGTTTTGCATTCTAGAATTATTTCTATCTATGAAAAAAAAAACCGATTTTTTTCAACTTATCTCCTTATATAGTTATTTTAGTGCTAAACATTTATTAAAACCATTAATTATTTTTATTTTTTTTAATTGTTTTTTCGGTTTATCCTTGTCTTTTAAATTCGTATTTTAAAGTATACGTACATATTTTTTCTCCCGGCTATTGGCCGGACATAGAATATACAGGAGAGGGGTAAGACCTCCGCCCCAAAAAAGATGTGCTGAGTATAGCACTAAATTGCATCTCATAGTATGGTTCCAGTTAAGGAAATCAGGGGAGCGTTGATTACCACTTTATTGCCATTACTTCCATGTCCACTCTGATCCGGAGATGTAGAAATTGTTTGAGTCGCATCTATGAGTAAAAAAAAACCTGTTTAAGAATTACAAACAGGAAACTGTAAACTATATGTATGTTTGGTTTGGTTTGGTTTGATGGTACATCACATATTGAAGCTCATTAAATCTAAATTTATTTTTATACATATCAACAGTTCTTTTTCAAACAATTCTGTTTTAACTTAAGCACACAGGTTCAATGTAAAAAACAGTTCATTAAAAACAGTTCAGTTTAGCATACAAAAACAGTTCTATTTCAAACAATTCAGATTAGCATAAACACATATTTGAGTTCTACTTGACCCATAGATTGGACCCTATCAGGTGCTACCTCTACGGGCCAGAGTGGACCTGGGAGCAATGAAGGGGTACATCGCATTCTTTAAAGCTCCTGCATTATTGGAACCTCACCATCAGATTGTTTATTATCGTATCCAGGACACTCGTTGGAGGAGGCTTACCCCTATGCAAAGAAGCAGTCGCTGCATTTTACAGCCCTAAGCCGACTAGGCAAAAAACTATTTGTATTTGCAATATTTACTTGAAGCTATGATTGTTTTCTAAGGATTATAACTAGTTATTTCAAACCATATAACTATGTGCAAAAAAATAATTATTATCAAATAGAAATGATTACTTAAAATCACATAATTATTATTATCATGTAGGAATAGTTGAAGCTATAAAAATGTGAATAAATTATTTGTATTTGATAGAAATAGTAGATAGCCTAACAGCTGCACAAAAATATAAATATAGAGGTCCAATGAATGCAATTCCCGAACTTCTAAGCATAAAATAACCCAAGATGAAGTGACATGCTGTTAAATTCAATCAGTAAATCATTCCCCTTTTAATATATATATATATATATATATATATATATATATATATATATATATATCATCAAGTCTCGCTGATAGATCGGATTTCCCAGACTCTTCCCTACTATTCATTTCTATGATCTATCGCTTCCGTCAGGTCTTCTAAACGACATCCAATGTTCGCACAGAGCCGATGTAAATAAGTTCTTGCTGGTCGACCAATTCTGGCGTGACCATGTGCAGGCGAAAACCAAACGTCACATATGAGATCGTCCTTGCTCCTCTAGCAATGTTCTCCATGTGTTATTCGTCTTATTTTAATAGTTTTTGAGATGGCTGGTAAGTGGCCGAACGTCTGCATTTGATTTTTATTCTAATTGAACATTAATGTATAATTATTTACTATTTCCAGTCAGAATTGTAATGTTTCTTTAAATATGAATTCCCACAAATATATCACTTCTACTTGCATCTCCTAAAGAAAGAAACGCTTGGTGGTATGGTTTGGTTTGGTTTCTTTGTTTAATGGCATATCAACCTTTCTGGGTTATTTTATGCCAAAGCCATTCTCCTAGAAGAACAGTAGTAGTGCTATTTAACCCATAACTGGGGCTTGGTGGGTATGAATAAATTCATTTTTAAAACTAGTTTTCCGAACAACAAATAGAATCAGCCTGTGAAATTAAGTTCCGTCCCCTGCTTCTAGTATTATACAATGTTATAGTTCCTGTGATTACAAACAATAGCAGCAATATTTTGAATCGAGGCTTCTATTGTGAGGCGGATTTCCCGCTCAAATCACATTCGCTTGCTTTTCGTGATGCTCTACATTTCAACAGAAGTGAATCAACACTTTTTTCTCTCTTAGCAACGCCCCTAAGCAACCAGCCGCTGCCATTTCAGAAACGCACCTTAAACCTTCCCCTTAAACACAGCTTGGTAGAAAAAGGGCTACATTTAACGTCATCAAACCTAATCACTGGAACGCTAACCATTCCATACGCCATGAATTATGGCAGACTCCATCCTTTCAAACGCTTTACTAAAACGACCATTTCTTCTTGTAGGACTAGGTTGTAAAGCCGGGTGGTGGGTAGCGGATAAAATTAAAATGGCAAGGAGTGTAAGAAATAAATGGCACTGTGGACGGTATTCTCTTGCGTGTAAACAGACACACACCCATGATGGTTCGTGTCAATGAACGCACGCAATGATTTTAAGCTGCAAGAAGCGGAAGACAAACTTAGTCTACTTCTGGCATCGACCCACATGTTATATTAGATTCAGGAAGAATAGTGAACACTGCCGGTTGATCATAATGTAACTTGGACTAAGCCAGGAGAAAGATTTTGAGGAAATTCAGACGCAAATCATTCTATGATCTGATCCTCAATCATATGGTACAAAGAACTTTATCACTCTAAGAAGTAGGAGAAAAGATATAGCATTGAATGATCGACTACACTGGGCACAAAAACAACCGCTTTTATCTGTGACAGATGTTTATATATATATGTGTGTGTGTGTGTGTAGAGATTGAGAGAGAGAGAGAGAGAGAGAGAGAGAGAGAATAATCCTCGTGGACTGCAATCGATAAGTTATCAATTATATGGAATTCTGATTTATCTGATAAAATAAAACAGGATTTTGTTCCAAGTTGTGTCTGTGTCCATACTCCTGTATGGATGCACCACATGGACACTAACAAAATTCTTTAGAGGAAGAGCTGGATGGGAACAACAGAAGAATGCTACGTACTATTTGAACAAATCCTGGAAGCTACACCCCAAAAATGAAATGTTTTATTCTGTTGTAGGCTTCTAAATTCAATTGAACACATTGTTTTAAACATTTCCCAAATTCATTTGATTATAATTTCGGGAAAAGAATGTTGTGTGGATGAACCTTAAAGTTTACTTATAAATTTTCTCACTTTCGGCTGCCTTCAACCTTTTGCCAACAACAACAACAATAATAATAATAATAATAATAATAATAAGAAGAAGAAGAAGAAGAAGAAGAAGAAGAAGAGTCCTGGAGACTTGAGGAGACTTGCTGTCACTCAGACTTCTGAGTGAACAATAATAATAGGTGCCCGTGGTGTAATGGTTATCGTCGCAGGAATTGGACACGGCGACACGAGTTCAAATCCTGGACTGATTGCATTTCACATAGCACTAATACCCTTGGGAAAGGTATGAATCCAATTATTCTCCCTCCAGCTATGGGTAAATAGTAGGACAGACTAGGTTCTTCAGCCTTGGTGAGGCAACTAGTCTAGGAGAAGGAAAACTCTGAATTCAAACCTGTTAAACTCCGCTTAAAAAATTGACCTTGTGTCATATCCTGCTCGAGCGGAGGGGTTGGGTAAATATGATAATAATGATAATATAGCTTCCATTGACATAGTTGAGGAGTCTTTAAAAAGTCTTTTAAAATCCTGCTATGGAAGTGGCAACTCTTCAATGCTCACTAAAAAACATTACTAAACTTAACCTCTGACAATACAAAATCGTGATTATGAATAAAATTGAGAGTCTCATCAAAAAACAAATGTACCCTTTTCCTTAGATGATTGTCACATGTAAAATATTTCAACTGTGAATAAGATCATCCACTGAATACTTTATTTTTTCATATTTGTACATTCACACACACACACACACACACAAACGCAGTTTCTTCCAGGCTGCGGTCGTGTCGATACTGCTATATGGATGCACTATTCGGACGCTGACTAAACGGTTGGAGAAGAAGCTAGACGGCAATTATACAAGAATGTTGCGAGCAATATTAAACAAGTCCTGGCAGCAACACCCCACAAGGCGCCAACTATACGGTCACCTACCACCTATCACGAAAACTATACCAGCTAGACGAACCAGACACTGCTGGAGAAGCAAGGACGAGATCGTAAGTGATGTACTCCTGTGGACCCCCGCATATGGCCAATCAAAAGCAGGACGCCCAGCTCGAACATACATACAGCAGCTATGTGATGATACGGGATGTAACCCTGAAGACCTGCCAGAAGCGATGAATGATAGGGAAACGTGGAGAGAGAGGGTCTGGGATATCCGTGCTAGCCGCACGACATGATGATGATGGTATATAGCACAATTTGATGGAAACTCAAACTTGGTTAAGTCGTCAGCTAATATATATATATATACTCCATTAAATTCGCTTTCATGCTATATTTCTCTCCTATACATATTAGATAATAAATCTATGAAAATGATTATTGGAATGTAGTGTAGAATTGGAATAAATTGTGTCCGTAAACGGATGGAAAAATAAAATGAATGATGTATGGTAATCCCAAGGGAATTTTTGAATACACGGCTGTTATAGTATTAAGAAGCCATATGGTTAGAGGATATTAGGAACATAGAGTTAGCAGTCAGTTGGCGTGTGGCGCACGAAAATAGTAACTGGCTATTCCACTTGTACTCGTTAGTTCCCTGTAAGGGTCACGGTGGATGAGTTCATCTAGGAAATAAATCGAGATGTGCTCCTGAAAGATGTTCAAAGACAGTCTGGGTTACAGCAACGAACTGGGAAGACAGAGAGACACAAAGCGACCCGAACAGGAACAAAGATGTCGACCGATAATTCACAAAGAAAACGAAAAACCAAAGAACGAATGAGGAACTGGGTGCTAAATGATTGTCTAGATGACCAACGTAGAAGATCAGAAATAACGATATGTAACTAAAGTAGAGCCCTGAAATATTATATAACAAATATATATTAAGTTATGCAAACATATACGTATAATTGTGTGTAGACAGTCAGTAATACATTAATTTCTTGTTCACAATGGCTGCTAGAAACATTCGAACAGTTTCCTTCGTTTTTAAGGAATAAAAATGTGTACTACAATTGTTTTTCGAAAACTTAACGCAAATTCAAATTTTTTTTTAATAGTATTAATGTGTTAAAATGATGCCACTGAAAAAATAGTGACAAAAATTAGTGAGTTTGTCAGTAGCACATTTGGTCAAACTAAATATCCTGTAAAATCTTTATTGATTGATAAAGGCATTGGTTTAAAGGAAAATGATAAATAGATTAATTAGCAATTATTAATGTTATTTTCAAGAAACAGTGGTAATTTACAAAGCTTTTTGCTTAGATGTGGCACAAGGCCATATGAAAGGAGCATCCAATGAGACTCGAACTCACCCGTGTAGGTTTGCTAGTCGAGCTTGTTAACCATTACACCACCAGAAGCGCCCCTTTTTGCTAACCATTACACCACCAGAGGCGCCCTATTTTCAAGAAACAGTGGTGAAAGATGAAAATAATTTTAGCGTGAAAGTTATACGATCCAACAATGAGTCAACTGCTTCTGTTGCGAACGTCTGTGTGGAAGGAAAGTCGCAAAAAGAACTCGACGAATCTTTTTTAATTAAAAAAATTATGATCTCTCTCTCTCTCTCTCTCTCGTCTGAGTAGAGATGTTATTAGTTTTTTAATACCTACACAGATATATATTTCATTTCTAATAGAACTTTTAGTTGGTCCATTTATTTGTTTATTAGTGTACTTATCTTGTTTTATATATAGATACAAGTATATATATATATATATATATATATATATATATATATATATATATATATATATATATCAACTATAAAGCTATATGATTTGCTATATCTATAATTAAATCGTTCTCACTATAGGTGATAGAATAAATGTAAATTTAAGTTTGAATAGTGTAGGCATTGTGTTATCGATGCTTGGTGACTGCTGGTTTCCTGCAAAAGCGATCATCAAACAAAAAAAATTCCATGTGGTGGTTATTCTTTTATTTAATGTTGTGTTGATGATAAAGGTTGTCTAGTAACGTAAATAAACTTCACGAACATATCATACACCAAAACATACACCAAAAAAATATATATGGGTAGATACTAACAAAAATTATTTAAACTAGACCATAATTCCCAGAATCCAGCACTAACAAGATTACCCTTTCCATCATGCCCTATTTACCAGTATATGCACAACACGTGGGAGCCTCCTGGTCTGATGATCCCATGGGCTTCAATAGCACTCGTATGGTATAGTACGTTATAGAAATTTGATGATAAATATGATCAGTTTGGCTTTAACATTGACTTAAACTTTTTCGCTTTCACCTTTCTTTAAAAATCTATTTCTTCGGTAAATCCACTCAGTAACCTCCTACCAAGACGGTATAATCTTCTTTCTGCTAATTATCTTTTGAAGTATATATATATATATATATATATATATATATATTAATCTAAAGACAAAATCACAGTAAATATCTTGATCATTACTGCTGTTTAGTTCTAAATAAGGTAAAAATAAATGTTTTGACGAAATATTTCAGCTTCAAGTAACAGACATTTTTTAAGAAACGAAAGTAATTCGTGTACCATGTATTAATTTCTTGTGATTAGAATCCAAAATTTTAACTTCCCGCGATTTCCATAAGAAAGTAATTTGAAATTTGTCAAATAACTTTAATTTCAATGCTTCTTTTAAAAACTTTCTCTTTGTTGTTTTTACCAGGCGGGTTTGACGAAACAATGTCTTATTGTTTGTCGCTTCGTCACCTGGGGATAACAATTATTCAGGCATAGAAGAGATACAAGTGTCAAACCTTAGAGGAGTTGACAATGAACGCAAAATATAATGAGCAACAGTTTCGTATCTGACAAAAAGAAGTTGCTTCAAGACAGAATTTTCAATTGCTGACAAATTGTAGTCTAATATACGACGAACACGCCAACAAAAACGATTTATTTTTTGTCATGTTTTGTTTCTGGTTGGTAATCAATCATTTCTCTTTCAAACGGAAGAGAATTAAGAAAATACAAATCACAAAAAGATGCTAGACGTTCTTTTCAAAGATTACAGCACAATTTCTCAGTTGGCTTCGGTTGTTGTTGTTGTTGTTGATGATGATGATGAAAACCATAGCCTTTAGTACAATGTTGAAAATTACTCTGTTTTCAAGTTGTTTATTAACATCGACCTGATTTGTGCCGAAAGAATTTTTGTATATATATATATATATATATATATATGTGTGTGTGTGTGTGTGTGTGTGTGTGTGTGTGTGTGTGTGTGTGTGTGTGTGTGTGTGTGTGCAAAGAAAAATTAAATTACAATACCCTGAAAACTTGTTTCAATTTATTCAAGATTTAACGTACTAGTAATACAGTCGTATTATAATAAATTATCACAAATACAGAAAAAAACATATGCATAGCTTATAAAATAAGGGGTGTATCAACAATACTCATACCTCATGTTATTACTTTGTATAATAATTCGGGGCACTGAAACAGGGTTGTATTCTCACAATAATGCAATATGGTTAACTAGTATCAGTACAATAACGTTACATGATGTCTAAGAGTTGGAAATTTCTTTGGTCTCTGAATTCACATTATTTCTTTTTACCTGTATTTATCCAGCCTCAAGCAGGATGCAACACAAAATTAATTTTTAAGAGAACCGCTTGTTCAAATTTCGTATTTGGCGATCATTAAGTTTGATTTTGAGTCACATTATAATTATAGAACTCATATGATAAATAATAACAAATAAACTGAAAATGTACTTCAAAATATCTAGACAATACTTTTATCCCTGGAAAAAAGCATTGATCTAGGTGAGCATGTTCAAAGATATCGCATTATTATTAATTTTTAAGTTCGATTGCAAATTACTTTATTCTCTACATAAGGGAATTTAAATGCTATCTTGCTAGGACTTCGATATTCATTAAGTATACACTGTATATAAAAAGCGGGTCATTTTAATATTAAACGCTGTTTTACGCAGCAGTATCTACATTATATGTCTACAGGGAAAATGAGTCTAAATGTTGTGACTATTCAAACTATTCGTTATACGTAGCTCTCACTATCAACATAGTATCACCAAAACTTCATTTTCGATACTCACAACTCTTTATTGCTTTTATTAAAGCCACTCTTATTCGATCAAAATGTTTTAAACTGCATCAATCTTTGTTGGCCAAACGCCACGTTGAATATTTGCCCTGCGCTGAGAAATCAATGAACGCAGACGACATATTAAGCCAAGCATTTTTACAAACCTATTCACGACTTACCAATGATATTTGCATCTCTGTGACAGATTAAAGATGAAATAGCCATTTATGTATTTGCACATTTTCGCAGCCATCTTGATCTACCGGGGTTTTATTGCATCAATTGGATATAAGTGTTGATAAAAAATATATATGTATCAACAGTAAATACTGACCTGAAAGGATTAGGCAAATATTTTCAATATGTCTCCAAATCATATCGAAGCACATGGAAGTTATGTAAAGATTTTTTTATTTTCATATTTTTTATTTTGTATCCTTTTTGGCATCGATATGCCTATTTGTAATTTTTTTTCATTTTTATTAAGTATATACATTTATTTACTTAGATATTTTCTCTTTCCAGTATAATTTTTTCGGTTCCTTTTTTACCCACCAATTTCTTTCAACTCATTTTTTATCTCTCGTCATTTTATATACTACAAACTTGCAACGTTCATACGAACTCATTCTTTATCTGAAGTTATCATGCTTTCTTCGTTCAAGTCCTTTAGCGATTCATATTAGTATCATAAAATTGCGGACATTTCACGGCATATACGCGTTTATATATTTTTTTACCATATTCCTTTTCTATTCTGTCTTTTTTAAACTTTTATTCTTATTATTGACTGTAAACTTATAAAAAGGATTTTCGCCAAAGTGACGCTTGAGTGACTCAAAATAGCAGACATCAACCAACCAACCCGAGGATGTATTACGCAGATACTTTGTATTGAAAACAAACTTCATTCGATCCGATATTAAAAAAAAGAAGATATTTGCTACAAAGTTCATAAGAAATGAAAGTTATTTTTTTATATTTAAAAAAAGAAAAGGAAATAAAGAAAAATAGATTCCTTTGCAAGTTTCTTCCAACGGAACTTGTTTCTAGTTTGGAGGGTCAGAGCCAATATTGAAATGTTGGTTCCTATAATCTCTTTGCTTCCCAGACAATCTGTTTGATGCTAGCTTACAACACCTTATCGCTATTCATTTGGCTCTAATTATTTTTACCCACAGTTATACATACTTTCCAATTTAATTATCAAGATCAGTATATATTAGGAAATCAAAGTGATCATAAATATTATGAAGAAATAGCTTATATGGATATGTGTACGGCAGTTGCGTTTTTTTCCAGAAGCATTTCAAGTTTGAAAGGCTATTCCCTTAGCTTAATCAGACAAAAAAACCAAAAGAGTAAGGCAGCGAGTGAAGATCGAACCCACAGCCTTTGCAAAATAGTTTTCTTTAATAAACAAATCTTATGAAACAAAAAGTTTTATCCACCCAGTCGACTGTATCACCCCGCCCCAAAGAAAGGACTGTCCCGAGTATGACACTAAACTGCATCTGATATTGAGGCTCCAGTTCTGGAGATCTTGGGAGAGTGGATTACCTCTATATTGCTATTACTTCCAGATCCACTCTGATCCTGGGTGGTAGAAACTCATAAGGTTTCACCGTTGGGTCGAATTGATCAGTTTAAAAATTATTCCTATTCGACTGGAATTTGTGATGCCAAATTTATATAAACTATTTTGATAGTATAACATGAATAGAATATATATGTTTACTAAGAAATATTATCATGAGTTACTTGAAACCATGAAAATGTGTGTAAACAAAGGTCTATTGTTAAATAGAAATGATTACTATATTTACCCAACCCCTCCCCTCGGGCAGGATATGACACGAGGTCAATTTTTAAGCGGGGTTTAACAGGTTTGAATTCAGAGTTTTCCTTCTCCTAGACTAGTTGCCTCACCAAGGCTGAAGAACACAGTCTGCCCTACTATTTACCCATACCTGGAGGGAGAATAATTGGATTCATACCTTTCCCACGGATATTAGGGCTATGTGAAATGCAATCAGGCTCGTCGAGGATTTGAACTCGTGTCGCCGTGTCAATTTCCTACGATGATAAACATTACACCACGGGCACCGCCCAGAAATAATTACTTGAAGCAGTTTAATTATTAGTATTAGAAATAACTGAAAACACGCCACTTTTTTACCAAAAAGTCTTAAGAAACAAAAATGTTCATAGAAATGTACGGTGAACTCAATTTCCAAAAAGATCTACGCATAGAATAGTCCTTGACAGTTTGCCAGGTCGTTTAAATCAATCATAAAGTTTAATATTCAATTTGGGATTTTCTTTTAGAGAAGTCACTATGTTTCATCGAAAAAAACCTGTAACTACCTTTTACTTGCATAATTACATGCAATATAAATTACGATAAAAAATATGAAAACTGTATGAAGAATTTTCTTTTAAAGTTCAATGAAGACTTCCGAACACTTAAAAAAACATATATAATTAAGTGATGATGTTAAGACGAATCAGTTTCAGTTTGTAAAAAGAATTCGGAAGTCAGTCTCGATTCTTTTTATGAAAAATCTTTGGCTAATCACAGGAATGTGCAAGTGCTACACATTTTAGATTAACTAGAAGCTTGACGCAGCTTTTTTCTAAAACAAAGTTCATCTCAACGAAATGATACAATGCGACAGCTTCTCAAAACTGGAATTTGTGAAGTACCTCTACCAAAGGGTATTGCTAGAATAAGTATGTTGAATGGTAAATAGGCTATTTTGGCGGGTTTTTTTTTTACAGCTTCAATCTCGGTACTTTTCGAACACACCACAGCTTCAATATGACCAAGATTTTGAAATAATATTTTTAGCGAGTTTGTATTTTACCAACCCGTTTGCCATGAGCAAGATGAGAAGTAAGACCAGTTTTTGAGCGAGATACAGCTGGTTTAAATAGTTTTCGTTCTCCTCTACCGGTTACGAAGAAACTTGTCTGACCTACTATTTGTCCATAGGTGGGAAGGGAAATAATTGGATTCATACCTTTTCCATAGGTATAAACTTATACGAAATGCAAACATGTTCTTCCAGAATTTGAACTCGGATCGCCAGGTACATTTCCTACGACGAAGAGCACTACCGTTCGAGGGGCCTTTTTTGCAAGTAAACTGTACTTTGATAGGGGCACGAATTTCGGAATCGGTGGATTAAGCTCAAACTCCAGCTGAGACAGCATAGGTTCACCTTATACAGATACCTTAAAAAGGCATGGAACCACTTCACTCCAAATATTATTAAATATCAGCCCAGTGGGAGCCCTTAAGAGCCCTTTAGTCCCGGCTCATTGGCTTAGTGGGTAGAGTGCTAACCAATGGTCCGGGAGATCTGGATTCAATCGCAGGTCGCGTCACACCAAAGACTTTAAAAATGCTACTTGATACCTCCTTGCACAGCACTCTGCGATATATGGTACGTATAAATGGTAAAGTGAAGAAATCCAGGGAAAGGGGTGGCGCCCTCCCTTACACCTCAGTGTAGTAGCTATTGAAAAGGAAGCCTTCTGGTCGCTTTCGACTACGGTCGCTAACTTTACCCACTTAATCCGGTAAGGACAGTCCATCTTGAGAATTTGATAGATCAGTTCAGTGATCGTTTTTTTCTACTAGTAATACCCTTCAATACAGTCTGCTACAGATTTCTTACAAAGAAAGTGGAACCGGGAAGTGACGCTCTGAGAAATGCCGTGAAGTTGAATCATGCAGCTGCATTTGTGTGTTTGTTAAAATATCAATGCATATGACACAAAAATGTTCATTTATTCTTCCACTTAAAAGTTAAAAACGATTTAGACCAGAACCTTTTCTTAAAAAGAATAGAGATATGACGGGAATGTCAGAATCATTAAAAGCATTTTTAAAATTTATATTATGGTCAATGAAAGATAATTTGTCATCGATCTATTAATCTATCTATACCAGACAACTAACAATTATCCAGCACCATTTGTGTATCTGTGTTCTGGTTTGATTTCTCTCTTTAATTGGATATCAACCTTTGTGGTTTATATAATGTAATAGCTATCTTTGACAGAGTAGATGTACGAAATAATGGTAGAGGTAAGATTTTATGGTAAAGATACCATTAAACCCCATAGCTACCGGGAGCAAGGGGGTTGTCCAAAATTCAACGTAATATGGTGAATTGGGTTTAAACACGTTTATTTCGATGTCGTAGTCCAGCACGTTAACCATTACGCCACGAGGACTACTATTATCTTTCTAGATATCTATCAGGCTAATGTTATATATGTGTGCCAGGTTCCTCTTATCTATCGATTTGTTTATCTATCTTTGGCTACCATTATCTAATACAGTTTGCTTATATCCATCTATCTATCTTGGGCTCCCTGTATATACCTTTCTCAGGTTGGTTGGTTGGGTTTTATGGCATATCAACCTTTGTAGGTTATTTAACGCCAAATCCACTTTTACGTAAATAATCAGTTCTAATTCAAAGAATTCAGTTTAGCATGGGTACACAGTTTAATTGTCAAAAAACATTTCTATTTCAAACTATTCAGTTTATTCAAACAGTTATATATAACAATTCAGTTTAGTGTAAGTACAGTTTCAATGTCAAAAAAACAGTTCAATTTCAAACAATTCAGTTTTGAGTAAGCCCGTAGTTTGAATGTAAGTGCGGTTTAATTGTAAAAAAATACTTTTATTTCAAGCTATTCAGTTTAATCAAACAATTCAGTTTAGCATAAGTATGCTGTTAGTTCTATTTAACCCATAGATTGGGCTCTATCAGGAGCTACCACACCGGGCCAGAGTGGACCTGGGAGCGATGGCAATGAAGGGGTACTCTGCATTCCCCAAACCTCTCGCATTACTGGAACCTAACCATCCGATTATTTAGTGTCATATCCAGAACACTCGTTGCGGGGAGGGAATGTTACCCCTCTGCAGAGAAGCAGTCGGTGTGTTCTACAGCCCCAACCGACTGGGCAACTACCTTTCTCTCTCTGTCTGTCTCTTTCTCTGTCTGTCTGTCTGTCTGTCTGTCTCTCTCTCTCTCTCTCTCTCTCTATATATATATATATATATATATATATATATATATATATGCGTGTGTTCGTGTATGTGTGTGTGTAATACAGATGATGTCACCTATTCTGATTTTTTTAAAGTTAATATTCATTTCTCCAAAGATATCTAGAGTGCATTATTTCTAATAGAATACGATCGAAACAGTTATTATTTGGTATGAATTATTACCAAATATGACTCCATTGACACTCTATAACCAAAAACAGAAATATGCAGAAATCCATGATTATTTTTATATATATTCATGCAATTTTATTTTGGTAGTCGACGTGTAGCAATTTTATTGAATCTACAAAATTACAAGTTCAAAATGATTTTTAATGTAGTAAGATTCTGGCAAATAATGAAGTCAAATCATATCCGTACGAAGAATATAACACTCAACGAGAAGTAATAAAAGTCTGTTGTTATCTTTTGTCTAGAAGAAACTTAGCTTTTTATAAGATAAAAAAATATCAGGTATGGCTGCATTTATTTACATACAAACAATAATCTATCTATCTATCTATCTATCTATCTATCTATCTATGTCAGCCTGTTTATATCTTTCTTTCGTTCCTTTTATTTTTCTTTCTTTTTTTCTATTCATCTATCTACCGAACTATCTATCTGTCTATCTGCCCGTCACAGTCTCTTTATATCTATCTATCAATCGATGGGAATATCTCGGTTCATTTTGTTAGCCTTCATTTAAGATCTTCATCTTCCTTGGAGTTTTTACATGCACGTAAATATGTGTAAGGGAACAAGTGTTCATGCATTTCTCTTCGTTGTTTTCGTTGTTTCTTTTAATTGCTTAAGAAATTAGAGACCCTTTCATGCCCAGGGAATACATTTCGTTCCATATCTGCACTGTACGTTAAATCACACCCATTGTCAACTAGTGTAAAGTCGACACCGGATACATGCCTTTTCTTTCTGCTTTTTTTTTACTGTTGATAATAAAGTAAGCAATCAATTCCTTTTTTGCATTGTGTCCTTGGGAAACGCGCTGTTTCTGATATGGATCGATGGGACCCCCACGATGGCCTCCACTTATTCTGTCAAAAGAGGAACATGATATTTCTGACGGATACATGAATTATTTTTTCTTTTCGGGTACATAATTGAGTGTCATATCTATATATCATAAAATTCATCTGTCTAGATTTCCATTATCTATTGCTCTACATACATATCTACTAATCGTCTCGTTTCTATCTATCTATCTATCTATCTATCTATCTATCTATCTATCTATCTATTAGCCCAGTCAGCTGGGGCTGTAAAATACACCGACAGCATCTCTGTAGAGGGTTAAGATACCGCCTCCAAAGAGTATCCCGCAAATAATATTAAACTGATGGCGAGGCTCCAGCCTTAGAGATTTTAGAAATGTGGAGTAACCCTTAACTGCCATCGCTCTCAAGTCCTCTCTGACTCGGCGTAATCGTACTTGGTACGGTTCTATCTATGGGTTGAATAGAACTGTTTTAACTTTGTCAAAATAACTGGCTTATGCTAAATTGAATTGTTAGAAATAGAACTGTTTGATCCTTAAATGACTTATGTTTAGTTGAATTGTTAGTAATACAAAGCTACAAGTGGAACCATTTAACAGTGTGCAAATTAATGAATAGAATAATTAGTATTAAACAGCAATACCTGCTGCAAATTCACTGTGTGCAAACAACTGATTAATATTGAACAGAATTATTAATGTTAGAAATATTTCAAACCATTTTACTGTGTAAAAACAACAGCAATATTAGAGCGCAAACAAATTAGTTCTATCTCATTTAGAAATTATATTACCATTCACTTACGTATATATATATATATATATATATATATATATATATATATATATATATATCATCATCATCATGTCGTGCCGCCAGCACGGATATCCCTGACCCTCTCTCGCTACTTCTCCCTATCATTCATCACCTCTGGCAGGTCTTCAGGGTTACATCCTGTGACCTCACATAGCTGCTGTATGTAAGTTCGAGCTAGTTGTCCTGCTTTTGCTTGGCCATATGTGGGGGTCCATAGGAGTAAGTCACTTATGAGCTTGTTCTTGCTTCTCCAGCACTGTCCTGCGTGTCTGGTTCGTCTAACTTGTATAGTTTTCGTGATGGGAGGCAAGAGGCCGTATAGTTGGTGTCTCGTTGGGTGTTGTCGCCAGGACTTGTTCAATATTGCTCTCAACATTCTTGTGTAGTTGCCGTCTAGTTTCTTCTCCAGCCGTTTAGTTAGCGTCCATGTAGTGCATCCATATAACAGTATCGATACAAACGCTGCCTGGAAGAAACTGCGTTTCATTTTATCGCTTAGGTCTGATTTCCATATGATCGAGAGCCTATCGATAGCCGTCCATGCCTTCGTCAGTCGTGTGTCGATGTCTTTTTCGGTTGATGAGACGCTACTTCCTAGGTAGGTAAATTTGTCTACTAGTTTCAGAGAGGTTCCGAGGCAGACTCTTTCGCTGTATCACAACTCTTCAGGGATGCTAGACAGGTAGGATGCTTCTAGCGGGGATTGAAACCCGCCCGACTTTATGTTAAACTTAGTATCATTCTGTTCAGCCATCAGTCGACATGCGTCTGCTAGGGAATTATAAGGCATTATGTAGTAGCTTTCGTTTGTTTACATTTTGCCAGAGTGCTCAATTCATACGCAGAGCTTTGCGTGCTCACTCTGTCTGTCTCTCTTTCTCTCTCTCTCTCTCTCTCTCTCTCTCTCTCTATCTATCTATCTCTCTCTATATATATATAGAGAGAGAGAGAGACAGAAGGAGATAAATAGATATGAAAAGACTGATACTTACATACATACATACATACATACATGTATGTATGTATGTATGTTGATAACGAAATTAAACAATTCATTAATAAACCTGAACAACCTAACATAGACAATAACCTAAATGCTAAATAAACCTTTACAACAAAAAACAATTTTATAATAATTATAAGATAAATGAATGACTATTGAAAAACCTTATCCAAAAAATGTTCTCCTTACCTATCCAACCGAAAAAGTAAGACATATCATTTACTACAACAAATTTAAAACCTCTAACCTAAGTATTTCTAATAACACTCCCCGCTCCTCCAAACTTCTTGATGAGACAAACATCGTATATATGTTCAAATGTCCCGTAGGAGACTGTGTCTAAAAAGAAAATAATGTGTATGTCGGTCTTACCACAACAACTCTTTCTACACGTCTTACAATGCATCTTAATGAATCTAGCTCGATAGCCTTTCATCTTAAAACCCATTCTATTCCCAAATCGAAGTTTCGAAAAATACTAGTGGAAAACATTACTATAATAGCAAACGAAACTGATATTCGACGACTACAAGTCCTAGAAGCCCTACATATAAAAACAAAAAACTTAAAATCAATAGAATTAATTTTGACTATAGCGACCATGTTTTAAAATGCCTTTAACTTTTTTTTTTAATATTCCGTATTTCTTGATAATATTCTATTTCCGTTAATAGTGTTCTGTTTTTTAAATTCATTAGCAACTCAGTTTTATCCAACTCTGCGTTTACGTAGTTTTTTTATGTTATAAAAGCCCCCAAACTTTCAAAAACACATTTTACAAGCAGCCCCCGATGATGGCCTATGAAAGGTACAAAAGCGCTCGGGACAATTTTGGTAAATTAATCCATCAATTCCAACCTGAAAACAGAGACACTTACAGGAAATTTGAAAGAATCTTAATTAAATTATATAGAAAAATGTGTCTTTATTATTTAATCAAATGTGCTTCAATGAAAGACTGCTGCCTAAACACATACACACACACACACGTATATATATATATATATATATATATATATATATATATATATATATATATGTATATTTGAACATACATTCAGCAACTATGTGAGGATACGGGATGTAGTCCAGAAGACCTGCCAGAGGCGATGAACGATAGGGAAAAGTGGCGAGAGACGGTCAGGGATATCCCTGCTACCAGCACGACATGATAATGATGATGATGATGATATATGAATGTTAATATATATTTTTCTGCACCTACCAAGGTTAGTATACAACATATGTGAAGTTAAATTTTTTAAGGTTCATATATATATATATATATATATATATCCAAAGAAAGTTATCTGGAAATTATTCTTTTCGGAAATATATAAAAGATTTCTAATAAATCTTCAGGAGTCCTCAACGTACGATAATTAATATATAAATTTTGGACAGAGCTAATTTTTATATAATTGAAAAAACTCAAAAAAGCTTCATTTAGCAATTATAGATTTATTTCATCTGGCAATTCTATAAAAGAAACCAGCTACTTTAGATTGCTATCATACAATGCAGACACATTTTTTAAATATTTTTTCAATGAGCCTTTACTCGTTTGGAAAAAGACATAAAAATGACATGAGCTGGAAGTCAGCTTCAAAAACCGATGTGATGTCATTGTTTAGTGTTATGTATCCTTATGTATCAAAATATTTTACACAACTCACAAAACCTTCAGCAAATTAACCTATTTTATTTCAATAAATTAACCTATTTTATTTTAAGAAAAAAATATCTATTTAATTATCAATTTATTTAAGAAAACGTGGCGATAGATACCATTATTGATATCAAACATATCGTTTAGTTAAATATCTTTATTCAGAATACTGGATCTCTGATTACTGTCAATGACGTTATTACGATTATTGATTATTAATAATTTTATCATTGAAAATTTAAAATAACTTTATTTACACTAATTGTTAGTTCACTATTTTTTCCCCTTAGGAGTTTTTCACATCTGCGTTAGCAGAGGTTTTCCACTGGAAACTGAGTGAACGAAAGTCTCCTCAAGTCTCCAGGACTCTTCTCAGTATTCTGGCCGATCTCAACAATGCTGTAATTTGGACAGTCTCCATCCGCCCCGTTATTTCCAAATCTTCCAGTCCTTGTATCAATTCTTTGATGACTGTACCAAGGGTAATTGGTATAATCGTCACTTTCTTGTTCCACAGTTCTTTCAATTCCCTAGCAAGGTCCAGGTATTTATCCCTCTTTTCGCATTCTTTCAATTTTACCCTGTGGTACGCCAGGACCGCAGATTCCACAATTTTTCAAGTTCTCACTTTTTTATTGATTGTTTTAAGGTCTGGTCGTCTGGCCGAGATTAAGTGATCGTTTGTATCTCAAAATCCCAGATGAGTTTGTGCGTCTCATTCTCCAGGACAGATTCTAGGTTGTGCATATACCATTTGTTCGTATGGTCAAACTTCAATTTCTTGAACAATTCTCAGTGGATAACCTTGCCTCCACCCAGTCGTGTCAAGTCTTATACTCTTTCTGTGCTAATTTGCTGCATTTGCTTATTATGTGATTGATAGTTTTGTCTCTATCACCACATAACCTACATTTGCTATTTTGCTCCCTCTTATCTATTCTTGCTTTGATATAGTTGCTTCTTAAGGCGTTGTTTTGTGCAGCTATCAGAAAAGATTATGTTGCTCTTTTTTAGCCATGTTCACACTCTCTCGTGGGAAATTTCGTTTGTTATTCGCTTGAAGTGTCCATAGAGCTGTTTTCCTTCCCATTTTTCTTTTCTGGTTATTTATGTTCGGTTGATGATTGTGTTGTCTGTATTGCTTTTGATTGCTGTCATCAGTCTTCCTCCACACTTGTGTATATAGTCTTCGAGACGTTGTATCGATGTATCAACGCTATTTTGAATGTTGGTAAGTCCTCTTCCTCCTTTTCTTGTTGGCGTTAAATAACCTATAAAGAATGATAGGCGATAAAACCCAAACAACCAACAATCATCATTAGTTTTCTTGTTCTCTGGTCCATTTGTTCTTCCCTCGTTCAATTCAATAATGGTCCCAAGTATCTGACAAGGGGAACAACCCAGTCGTTTATCCCTTTGATGAGATTCTTGTTAGATCATCTGGTTTCGAGTAGTTTTCTCGTTCTCCTGAGGTATTCTTTTCAATTTTTCCTTTCAACTCCACTTGTTTGATATTGTCCGCTTCCAATATTCCCAAGTATCTGTAATTTTTTTTCTCAGAGAGTTTTGATTCTTTCTTCATTTGATAGTTCTATTCATTTCGTCATGTGCAGTTTTCTACTTTTCATTATGGACATGGCGCAGTTTTCTATACCAAATTCCATCCCTATCTCCTGAATGTATGTTCTTACAGCCTATATTAGGGTTTCCAATTATTTTTCATTTTCTGCAAACATTTTTTGTTGTTGATAATTATAAGGTCTGGTCTTGTGGCTGAGATTAGGTGGTCCGTGTGTATGTCAAAGTCCCATAGGAGTTTATGTGTTAAGTTGTGCATATACCATTTGTTCGTATGGTCAAATGTAAATTTCTTGCACATTTCCTAGTGGATCACCTTGCCCACCCTGTCGTGTCTAGTCTTGTACTCTTTTTGTGCTAATTTGCCGCATTCGCATTTATTATTATTATTATTATTATTATTATTTTACGGCATTTAAATGTGATTTAATTACGTTTATTTAATATTTGGCTGGTAAATTTGTATGTAATGCTGTTAATTTCTTCCTCAAGGTAAAGTTTAGATTTACTATACAACAGTATATTCATATTTAAATACAGCAATAAAAATAGATTTAAACTAATAAGAAAAAGGATTAATGATAGAAAAATTGTTCTTGATAACAATAGTAGGATAACATTGATGGTATCAGTATAACTATTAATATTATTGGTGAGGTAATAATAATAATAATGGTAATAATAATAATTAACTTTAAATTATTCATAATAAAATGATCAAAAATTGATAATTACGATGATATCATTAAGAGTAACTGTAATTAGAATGGCAATATTCACAATATAAAGTAAAGTAAAGTTGGCGACCATAGTCGAGGGTAACCCGAAGGCTCCCTTTTCGATAGCTACTACACCAATGTGTAGGGGAGGGCGCTACTCCTTTCCTGGATTGCTCTACTTTACCCTTGATCCGTACCTTATAATGCTGAGTGCTAAGCAAGGAAGCATCAAGTACCATTTTTTGAGTCTTTGGTATGACTCGACCTGGGATTGAACCGAGGTCTCCCGGGCCATTGGCGAACACTCTAACCCCTAGGCCAATGTCCGGTTTATTCACAATATAGATATCAAAATATTAAGAAATTAGATGAAGAATAAATTTAAATTTTAAAAGGAAACCAAATAAAACAATATAATTAAATAAAATTAAATAAAACCTATAATTTTTTTTAACTAAGCAAGATGATTTTGATAATTGTAATTGTGGGTATCGTAACTTTTTCCTTAATAAAAGAATGAATAAACAAAAAAATAAATAAATGAATAAATAAAAAGAGGTATTTTTTCTTAAAATGAAATAGGTTGACAAGAGTCAAGTTGCTGAGTGTTTTGTGTGTTGTGAAAAGTTTAGGTACAAAAGGATACATGACACCAGGCGATACGTTGTATCGATGTATGACATCACATCCATTTCTGTGACCAAATTCTGGCCCATGTAATTTTTTTTAAGTGTAAGAGACCATTGAAAAAATATTGACTCCAATGTGATGACTGTCTGAAGAAGTTATTTTCTGAAATGGAGTTGCCATTTGAAATAAATTCATAATAGCTAAATGACGGTTCGCTGTGGCTTTTCGATTATATATATTGTCATCCACAGACACTGTTTCGTTCTATCAGAACTCTTCAGTGTGGATAGACACGCAGGACGCTCGAAGCCGGGATCGAAACCCGTCCAAATTTACGTTAGAGTAAGCTTCAAACCTGTCGACCAACCAAGCGGACTACGTTGGCTTAGAGAATTTTAAGGTATTTATTTTAGCAACAGCAGCAGCAGCCTTTGTTTACTTTTTTTTATACCTTATCGGCTACCAGAGTATATATATATATATATATATATATATATATATATATATATATATATATATATATATATATATATATATATATATATATATATATATATATATATATATATATATATATATATATATATATATATATATATACATGGTGCATTCAGTAAGTTTCAAGACCTTTTTTGTACAGGCATTTAAAATTGTCGTAGACTCTTGGAAATTCACTATGTTATTGCTATAAATCTTATAAGATGACTGACTAAATCTTTTGATTTCAGGTTCAAATGAACAGCTACAGCAGCAATTGGAATACACCCTACTAAAGCCTGATTGTCACTGCTGGTGAATTTCAAAAATGTAATCATTAGAAGCACGATATGCAATAAAATTCTGTTTTAAACTCTGAAAAAATGCCATCTTGCATGAATCGAGCATCAGTTTTTGAGTGGCATAAGACATTCAACGAAGGCAGATGAGAGGTGTGAGAGGAGTAAGGAAGTCAATACACCAGAGTTGATTGACTAAAGGGTTAGGGTTAGGTTTAGGGTTACAATATTGAGGTTTTAAGGGAGTTCAGGAAGAGATTCTATCGGAAGAGGCCAGCACTCTTCAAATCGGGTCAGTGGCATTTCCACCAGGACAATGCACTAGTCCACAACTCCATCCTTGTCACTGACTATTTGACCAAGATGGGAATCAAGACAGTTCATCAATCTCCCTATAGTCCAGACCTTGCTCCCTGTGACTTTTGGTTATTCCCTAAGCTCAGAAACTGCCGGTATGAGACAATTGAGGAGATGAAAGAGGCTGTGACGAAGGTCATTGACACGCTCCCTTCGAGAAGTTATTGGAACGGTACAAGAGCTTTGAAGCCAGAAGAGATAAGTTCGAAGGGGACTAGAGTTTAATGTGTACTATCAATAAAAGTGCCCATACGAAAAATGTCTGGAAACTTATTTAATGATCCTCGTATATCAATTTTGTGTGATCAGTTCTCATATTATTGGGCACATGACAAATTAAGATAAGCTTTGTAAATTAGTATCCGTGTATCTGTCAGAGTTAGATCTTTAAAGTCTTTTACTTTCAGTCACAGTGTTGGGCTTATTTTTTTAATTCATTAAGATCATTGTTTCCTACTAGAAAAGCGTTATTTTTTCGACTAAAACCTTTTTTTAAAATTCGAACACAAATATAATGTCTCATTAAAACACTCGAAATGATCGATATTCATATTTTGAGACATTCCTGCGGACGTTACAGAACTTCTATTTTATTGAAATGGTCGTGACAAGCGTTACAACTCCAAATGCAAGTACTACTTTAAAGAAATTAAGATCTACCCAATTTTTTACCTCTCCCACAGACAAACAATTCAACCAGCTAACTTTATCTTTGCTAATCACCCACCCCCCTCTAACATTTAGATATGCACAAGAAAAAGCAAGCCTGATTTCTTTTTATTTTAGTCTGCCCAAATTTTGCCCAATCTTTTTTCGCAAAATATTTTATTATTCTTTTAACAAATATTCTAATTTATGAGTCATGTAGCTTTTTGAGATTTAACTTCTAACCTATCCTGTAATACAATACTTGAAAAAAATTGAGCATCACCTGCCCAGGAATTACCTATGAGCTTCAACTTAAGCTTCTTCGTTTACATCATTTTAATTCATGTTTCTTGAAAAAAAAAAGGCCTAAAATTATCTGAGCTTTTTTCAGAAAAGGAAAAAAAAAACCCAAAAAACAAATTACAAATTATTTTTCAAAATCTCAAAGGATACAGTTTCTCTACGAACGAAAACTATTTTGCTGAAATATTGTCAAGATTAACTTCGAGATATATCATGTTCGTTATAATCGTAGAAAATTTCCAATGATTAATGACATTCACGTGACGTCATAGTGAGGTAGACGTTTTAAGCCACAATTTAATCGATTTTCTAAACACATGTCATCATACAGAGTTGTATTTTTATTCAATTTTTCAACGTACATTCCTTCAATTAAGTCCGAATTCGTCTACATTGTCAAGTAATGATGATATGTCACTCTTCACTTCCAATTTTGTACGTATAGTATGCCCAGGCGATACAATTAATGTGCATTTTTTGGAAAGAATTAAAGTTGAATGGTACTTATACTTTTAATTTTGTGAACAATTTACCAGAACTTAGTAAATAGCTATTTATTTATCTATGTAGATGAGCCGACCATTGTTTATGTGATCAATGCTCACTGTATGTTTCATATTGTTGGGCTTGGGACAAATTAAGTTAAACTTTTATCTATCTATCTATCTATCTATCTATGATATAGCATAGAATTGAGTACATACCCACCATTTTTTGATAAAAGATTACTATCCTTTTAAACTAAATATATCAAGTGTAAACACATGTGTATGATAAAGGGTATTATTCGTAATTATATTAGCTATCTACAGAGCCACTTGGTACACATCTGTTGACGTCATGAAGTTGTAAGCGTAAATATATTGCTAATGACAAGGGTCAGTCCTAGGTAGGCCATTACACACACACACACACACACACACACACACACACACGCACATAATATATATATATATATATATATATATATATATATATATATATATATAAGAGAATACTTGAATAGAATATTTGAATTTCGAGTGGTTTAGTCAGTTCGCGGTAGGAGACACAAAGGGAGGGGTGGGGGGAGAGATGGATTTCTCACACTATTGAATAAAAATGACTTCAACTAAAATTATGACATCGCCACAAAGACTTAAAAAATAGGAAAATCAGTAATAAAAACAAAATTATAAATAAAACAAACTTTTCAAATTTGTAAAATGATTTGTAGTGATGTTTTGATTTTCCTTCCATTAAGACGATGTCGCTAAAACCAAAGTGGCTATATGATCTTTCCAGTAAAAAGATAGGATTGTTTCTTCACCGAATGGTAACGTATCGAACTAATCTCATTCGTTTATTTCATCAAGTGCTCAAGTCAAGCAAATCGCAAGGTTTGAAGTCGACTTTCAGGGCGTTTCTCACGGCAAAACTTGTTAGAAATGTTCACCATTGCAACGGCACAGTGGGTGTATTACCATTTATTTCGTGTTAAATCCCAAACTGATGGGCTTGAGTCTTTCTTGACCTGTGTAAAACAGTTGTAATCAACATATGATAGAAATACTCTGCAAACTTTCATGACAATATTTTATAAGCAGAAATAATTTCTAATATGAGAAACAAAATGATATTTATTGAACGAAGTGAAAATGAAGACGTTCGTTTGTCTGACGCCACTCAGTTATCTTTCTAACAACTATTTCGCTTGAATTAACAAAATACAAATAACAAACCCACATCACTCAGTGAAAGATATTGGAGAAAAAAAAAAAAAAAACAACTTGGAAAACCATTGTGGACCGACAGAGAAGTTATTTTCGAGGTAATCGGTGCGTGTCGAATCGATGGAAACTTTATGTTTGTAAATGAAACCGTAGCCGACAACAATCAACATTCAGTGTCGGATGTGACAGCCATTTTCCCGACGGGTTGTCGTCGTCTGCTTGATTTGTATATCTGTTATTGTACTGACTTACGTGTGTTTTTACATAAAGATGAGCGTGCGTCAGCGTATGCACGTTTAAATGCTGGTGTGCTTTTATGTTTTATGAATGTCTCTCGATTCTCTCACAGGATTGCACAAGTTTGCATGCACATATGGACATAATAGCCTGTTTGATAGTGAAGGTTGTTTCACATTTATTATTACCAAAGTGATAAGTTAGGGTGTTAGATCATGTACCAGTCAAGATTTCAATTTCCGTTTTTCGAAGCTGAACAGATCCCTACGAGGGCAGGAGAGATCCTTACACATTTAGAAGCAGTACAGATCCTTACAAATATAGCTGTACTGATCCTTACGAATTTGCAAGCAGACAAATCATTTTAAATTTAGAAGCATAATAATCCTTACAAAATTAAAAGTAGAATAGATCCTCACAAATTTAGAAACAGAGCTGACGCTTTCAAATTAGAAACAGAACAGATTTTCACAAATTTAGGTGCAGAAAAATACAAACAAATTTAGAAGCAGAGGAGGTCCTAACAAATTAATCAACATATATCTAGAAAATGATGAACGTTATATATCTTTATAAATTTGTAATATAATGGCCGAGGGATTTCGTTTTATATATCTTGCCTTTGGGTTTAGTTAGGCTGAGAACCTTTCGGCTCAGCACATGGGTTAGTTAGGTGCAAACTTGAGCACAGATGTTGACGCGTGCGCGGGGAGGATGTGTCGTTCACAGATGTCAAAATAAAAATCCCTGATAGAAAATTGTGACTTGGGGATGTGAATGACGTCATAAAACGGCTCTCGACCTGGAGCTTTGTGAAATGTGGAGAACCCCTTCATTGACATTTGTTCCAAGTCCACTCTGACCTGAAGTGGTAATACCAGTTAGGGTCCTATCAATGGGTCAAAGATAACAATACATCATTCACTATACTTGAAACCATCTAACTGTGCTCAAATAAATGATTAATATCAAATTAAGAATACAAGATAAGCAAAAGTTCAATTGTCAAATAAAAACATTTAAAACCATTTAACTGTAAATAAACAGTTAATATTAAATAGTTTCATTAGAATGAACACGATTTGAAAGAATCGGTGTAAAAACAAATGGTTAATTTTAAACAGAATTATTATTATTGTCATTTTACTCTTTTGAGAGTTTTTCTCACCAACATTTGCCCAGTCGGCTGGGGCTGTAGAATACCCCCCCCCATCACCAATGAGTGTCCTGGATATCACACAAAACAATCTGATGGTGAGGTTCCAGTGATGCTGGGACTTTGGGGAAGCACCCCTTCATTGCCATCGCTCCCAGATCCACTCTGGCCCGGAGTGGTAGCACCTGATAGGGTTCTGTCTATAGGTTAAATAGAACTAACGGCATACTTATGCTAAACTGAAATGTTTGATTAAACTGAATAGTTTGAAATAGAAATGTTTTTGACAATTGAACTGTACTTACATTTAAACTGCGGGCTTATGCTAAACTGGATTATTTCAAATAGAACTATTTTTGACGTTGAAACTGTATTTACACTAAACTGAATTGTTTAACATAAAACTGTTTTGACATTTAACCGTGTAAGCAAAATCTGTACATATACTAAACTGAATTAGCTGAATTAGAACTGCTTGACTAAGCTGAATAGTTTGAAATAGAAATGTTTTTGACAATTAAACTACTTATATTCAAAGGGCGTGCATATGCTAAACTGAATTGTTTGAAATAGAACTGATTATTTACATAACAATGGATTTGGCGCTAAATAACCTACAAAGGTTGATATGCCATAAAACCCAAACAACCAACCAACCATCTCACCAGCGTTAGTTGATGGTTTTCTCCAGGAGTTTGAGAGACAGCAAGACTCCTCAAGTGTTCAGGACTCTTCTCAGTATTCTGGCTGTTCTTAGTAATACTATAGTCTGAGTGGTCTTGTTCTCTGATTTCTAAGACTTTATCCATATTTACCAACCCCTCCGCTTGGGCAGGATATAACACAAGGTCAATTTTAGGCGGAGTTTAACAGGTTTGAATTCAGAGTCTTCCTTCTCCTAGACTAGTTGCCTCACCAAGGCTGAAGAACCCAGTCTGTCCTACTATTTACCCATGGGAGGGAGAATTATTGGATTCATACCTTTCCCAAGAGTATTAGTGCTATGTGAAATTCTATCAGTCTCTCCCAGGATTTGAACTCGTGTCGGGGTGTCCATTTCTCTTTTTAGTTCTCTAGCAAGGTCTACATATTTATCTCCCTTTTTACTTTCTTTTAAGTTTACACCGTGGTCCCCTATTTGACAGGGGGTTTTTTTTGTTGGCTATCACTCTGTCTAGTCATGTGGGTGAGATTAATTGATCCGTTTATATCTCAAAATGCTAGTGAATTTTATTCGCTTCAATTTCCTGGACATATTCCAGGTTGGGTATGTACCACTTTGTATGGTCAAATTTAAATGTCTTGCACAATTCCCTGTAGATTACCTTTCCATCCCAGTCGTGTCTAGTCCTATTTGGGGGGGGGTGCCAATACATTGCATTCGCTTATTGAATCGTCAATCGTTTCGTCTCTATCACACCATAACCAACACTTACTATTTTGATGTGTCTTATCTTTTTTTGCTATGAATGTTTTTTTTCTAATAGCGTTGTTTAGTGCTGCTATTCGAAGAGATTCAGTTTCTATCATAAAGGTTTCACTTTCTTAGCCATGCCCAAGTCTTCTCGTGAGAGATTTCCCTTGTTTGATTAGTATTATTATTGTTACTCCTTCTCGAGTTTTTTACACAAGTGTAAGCCGAAAATTTCATACTGGAGTTTGAGTGAGAGAAAGTTTTCTTAAGTCTCCAGGGACTCTTCTCAGTATTCTAGCCGAACTCAATAATACAGTAGTTAGGATGGTCTCCACCAATCCTCTTAATTTCAAGTCTTTCAGTCCTTCTACCAGTCATCTGATGACTGTACCAAAAGCACCTGTTATAATTAGTATAACAGTCACATTCATGTTCCACAGTTCTTTCAATTCCCTAATAAGGTCCATGTACTTATCCTTCTTTTCGCTTTCTTTCAGCTTTACTCATTGGTCAACAATTCAGAAGGTTCTCCTTTTTTATTGATTATTATAAGGTCTCGTCGTCTGACTGAAATTAGGTGATTCGTTTGTATCTCAAATCCAAAAGGAGTTTGTGCTTCTCATTCTCCGGGACAGATTCTGGTTTGTGGCTATACCATTTGCTCGATTGGTCAAACTTCAATTTCTTGCACAATTCTCAATGAATCACCTTGTCCACCCAGCCAGTCTTGTCTATTCTTATACTCTTTCTCTGCTAATTTGCTACCTTCGCATATTATCTGATTCATCGTTTCGTCTCTATTTTTTTTTTGCTTTCTGGTTATTTCCGTTCTGTTGGTCTACGTGTTGTCAGTATTTTTTCTGTTGGCTGTAATCAGTATTCATCCGTGCTTTTCCATATATTCTTCGAGTAGTTGTATCGGTGCGTCAACGCTGTCTTCAATGCTGGTAAGTCCTCTTCCTCCTTCTTTTCTTGATACATGGAGTCTGTCAACGCCATCTCTTGTGTGTAATGTCTTGTGCATGGCCATTAGTTTACTTTTTCTCAGCTCAATTTGTTCTTTTCTCGTCCTCTTCAAGAATAGTCCTGAGTATCTTACGAGGAGGACAGCCCAGGTATTTATCCCTCCTATAAGGTTCCTGCTATATACTTTTGTTTCGAGTAGTTTTCTTGTTCTCCTGGGATATTCTTTTTAATTTTTTTCTTTCATCTCTAACTGCTTGATGGTGTCAGCTTTCAGTATTCCCAACTATTTGTATGTTTCTTTTCCTCCGAGTGTTTTAAATTTTTTTTCATTTTGTAGTTCCATTCCGTCCATCATATGTCGTTTCCGCTTTTCATTATGAGCATGGCGTTTTTTCTAAGCAAATTCCATTCCTATGTCCTGACAGCTTGTATTAGCGCTCCATTCCTATGTTCTCACAGCTTGTATTAGCGCTTCCAATTTTTTTTCGTTTTTTTTTCAGTTTGATGTCATCTATGGACATCCAGTAATTAATCTTTTCCTGCGATTTACTAAGTTTGTATCTGCCTGTTCATTTCCTGAGTATGCGGTTGAGTGGCATCATCGCAATTACAAATAATAATGGTGATAGCGCTTCTCCCTGGAATATACCTCTCTTGATCTTCGCTTCTGCTAAGTTTTGTCCTCCTGCTGTCAATTCCACTCTCCAGGTTTTTATTCTTTTCTCGATAAAATTAATGAATTCATTCGATATCTTCTATATTTTGAGGCAGTTTTTTATACAGCTTCGCGGAGCCATATCGTCCTTTTCATAGTCAATCCATTCCATGGCTAGATTTTTCCGCCTGGTCTTACTCTCGTTAAGGATATGTTGATCAATGTAGAGTAGCTCTCTTATGCCTCAGGTCCACTTACAGCATCCTTTCTGTTTCTCGGGGAACAATCCGCAGCTTGTTAGCGACTGATAAATCTGTTCACTCATTTGTGCCGTTAGTATTTTTCACAACATAGGTAGGCTTGTTATGCTTCAGTATTTGCTTGGGGGCGGTTCTTTAGAGGGTTATTTTTTATTAATGTGGTCTTTCTTTTAGTTATCCATTCGGGTACATTTGCTTCTTGTAGGCATCTGTTTATTTCGATAGCTAGTCTCTCATGGATAAAAGTGAATTTTTTGAACGGGAATCCATGTATGCCATCATGGCTAGGCGTTTTCCAAATTGATATTATTATCATTATTATTATCAAATCGCAATACTTACATCTATTTAACTATGCGTAAACAAATGATTAATATTATATATAATTATAAATGCTGGATTTAAATACTTAAAACTATTTAACTTTCTGTAAACTAATGAGCTCTGCCTCGTTTAAAAGTAATGTTACCAACAAACTATTCACATACAAGTCCTATATATATATATATATATATATATATATATATATATATATATATGTGTGTGTGTGTGTGTGTGTGTGTGTGTGTGAGAGAGAGAGAGAGAGAGAGAGAGAGAGAGTGTGTGTGTGTGTGTGTTTCTTCCTTCTACTCTGTATATAAATGAATATGAATTTTCTTTATATTTGTTATTTCCTTATTCACCCCCCCCCACAAAAAATTGATGTAGTTGGGGCGTAAAGTACTTGGAGAAAATACGGCGCTTCTCTGAATTCATTCCATCCAAAATCAAACGACTCATCCTAAAACTTGAATGGATGAAAGAAAAAATAGAAATACACGAATTATATGTTATATTCAGTTAACAATGTTCCAGATACACACACACACACACACACACACACACACATATATATATATATATATATATATATATATATATATATATATATATATATATATGTAAGCTGAAATAGTATTGATTGACTTGAATAATTATGAAAAAAAAACCTTTCATATTGCGTTAGTTCTCGCTCACTTTTTCTTTCTTTCTTTCTTTTTTTCTTTCTTTCGTGCTTGCTTGCTAACTTGTTTGTAGAGAAACCTCTAATATTAGTTGCATTAATTTGTTTGAATATAAGATCAGATTAATAATGGAACATCCTGTTTTGATTGAGAAAAAAGTAAAAGAAGAAAAAAGAAAGAAAGAAAGAAAGAAATAGCTCACGCAATATATTTTACACTTGTCTGCTTCGCTGTTATAGAATGTGAAGAAAGAAGGATGAAAGGGCGAAAACGAGAGGAGGGAAGAGAGAGAGAGAAAGAAACGGGACATATAACAGGTAACACCACTCCGAGTCAGAGTGGATTGGGGAGTAAGGGTAAGAAAGATGTGCTGCACATTTCACAAAGCAACACTGTCTGGAGCCGCACCACCAGATAGTTTGGTATTATTCGAAGGACACACGTTGGGGAGGGGTCTCAATCCTATTCTGGTTGCAGTCAGTGTCTTCAACAATTCTAGACGACAAGATGTGATCGATAAATAGATAGATACATAGATATACATGAAAAGACTTGGATAGATAGATAGATAGATAGATAGATATGAGTAAAATAAAGATATAAAAAAAAACTAAACTAAAACGTATACGCTACAAACAAGTAAGCAAGCAAGAAAGAAAGGAAATGAAGAGAGATCTAATGCTATATATCACACGATTATCCTTTGATTCAATGGAATTAATTGTGAGCCAGGTAGAAAGAAAGAATGAAGAAACGGAAAATAAAAAAAGAGAGCGAAAGTAGGGTAATTGATAGACAGATAAAATTGTGCAAAATAAAGATCTGAAAAGCACTAAACAAAAAAAAAAAACACTATAAGAAGAAAGAAAGAAAGAAAGAAAGAAAGAAAGAAAGAAAGAGAAAGCATTACGGCTCTACATCACATGCTTATCTTTTGCTTTAATAAAATTGATCGCAAAGAAGGAAGTATGAAAAAAACGAAAAAAAAAAAGAAAAAATTGAGGTTGTCAACAGATGCTCTATTGTGAGTATTTACCCAACCCTTCGACCACGAGTAGGATGTGACAGATGGACAATTTTAAACGGAGTAAAGCTGATTTGATTTCAGAGTTTTTCTTCATCAAGACTGGTAGCCTAACTAAGCTAAAGAACGTAGTCAGGCCGACTATTTACACGTAGCTTTAGGGAGAAAGAAGGATTCGTGTCATTCACAAAGGAATTGCTGAGAGAGGAAATGTAAACAGCTTTGTCCAGGTTTGGAACTTGGGTCGCTTGAAGGAGTGTCCCTGTGGCGTAATGGCTGCGAGATCGTAGTATGAGAGTTCGAACTCCAGTCACGCAATTACACTTACTTTCAGACTAATACCCTTGGGAAAGTCATGAGCCCACATATTACCTTCAGCTAAGTGTTGAATAGAACCACGTCTATTCTTCTTCAAAGATGGCTTTGGCATTAATTAGCCCACGAAGAAATCAAATCAATCGAGTCACCGATTCCATTTGCTATGACAACACCCGTTATTCTCAGCACGTCTCTAATTGCACGATTGTAGATTGGTTTTCTTGTGGTTTGTTTTTGTAGTGAATTGGTTTTCTTGTGGTTTGATTTTGTAGTGGATTGGTTTTCTTGTGATTTGGTTTTGTAATGGACTGGTTTTCTTGTGGTTTGGTTTTGTAGTGGATTGGTTTTGTTGTGGTTTGGTTTTGGAGTGGATTGTGTTTGTTGTGGTTTGGTTTTGTAGTGGATTGGTTTTGTTGTGGTTTGGTTTTGTTGTGGATTGGTTTTGTTGTGGTTTGGTTTTGTTGTTGATTGGTTTTGTTGTGGTTTGGTTTTGTTGTGGTTTGGTTTTGTTGTGGATTGGTTTTGTTGTGGTTTGGTTTTGTTGTGGATTGGTTTTGTTGTGGTTTGGTTTTGTAGTGGATTGGTTTTCTTGTGGTTTGGTTTTGTAGTGAACTGGTTTTCTTGTGGTTTGGCTATCTTATCTAATGCCAAAATTTGCTTTATTTGTTTATGATTATGACCATAACCTTTGTTAACGTTTCACTGCAATCTTTTTTTAATCAAATTTTTCTTTTACTTTTATTATCATCCATTAGCTTGCATACAGTTATATGGTAGCTAGCATTCCATCCTGTATAATTTATTCACCTACAAGAATATGATTTCAATAAAAATAATTTACTCTAAATTATATGTCTCAAGTAACTATTCCAGTTTTAAAATAACCATTTGTCTGCATTCAGTGATATGGTTTCTTGCATTCCTATCAAAAGTAAATACTTTTCAGACATATTTATTTGACTCTGAAAAAGGAATGTAACAGTTTCTTCCATTCTATCGAAGTGTGAACCTTGGAGTAATGGCAATGAATGGGTGACTCCACACTCTCCAAAGCTACAGAAATGAAGCCTAACTAATGGATGCAGTTTTCTGTCAAGGACACCCCTTAAAAACGGGTTCTTCCCCTTCTGTAGGGTACGCAGTCAACGTAATCTAATCGAATCTAACAGGGTGACTTCTGAAAAGGGTTAACCATGTAATTACGTAATCATTGAGAAATATAGGATTTTTTTTTTATCTGGCTTTATAACTGGTTCTAAAAATATTTCTGAGAATGATTATATTTGGTCTTTATTGTGCAGGGAATAACGTAATTTCTTCTTGTGATTCTCGTTGTTGTTAATAGTGATACGTTTGCGACTGTCTTTGTCAATCGATCCTTATTCCATATTCTGTCTTGATAATTCTGCATTGCTTTATATGGCACAATATTGAATTAGCATCCATTCCCAGCGCTTAGCAATAAACACTGAATGAATAAATGGTGTGTGTGTGTGTGTGTGTGTGTGTGTGTGTGTGTGTGTGTGTGTGTGTGGATAGAGTGCTTGTTCTTGAATGGTTGACATTGATTGGATCCCAGAAAAGAGGCACAGTTGTCTTCCAGAGACGAAAACTTTACAACGAGCGAAAAGTGTCACTGGAGACATCGTATTAAATAAAGGGAATTTTCAGAATCTCGAGAAATTTTTCGCCACCGCTCTAACGGATCAAACCTGTCACAGATGCCCATAGGTAAGGTTTCGCGGACAAATGATTTTCGAAAATCGATGATGGGTAAGTTCAGATTAATGCCTGTGTCGACTTGTCTTCCCTTTTCACAAAGTGAAATTTCGCCATCTCTTTTGCCCGAAGATAATTTCAGCATCTGAGAAGTACTTCCGGTTGTGCAGCCAACGCTAGTACGTGGCCAACAAAAGCGGAATCATTTTCCCCTTCAGTCACATTGTTAGACTTCTGCTTCCTCTATCTCTTGTTCTCTTTTTCTCTCCCTATTTCTCTCTCCCTTTTACTCTCTATCGCTCTTTTTCTCTCTTTAATCACAGATTAATTTTCTCACTCTTTCTACTTTCCAGACACATTACTACCTCCCTTTCTTTCTTTCTTGACTTCTCCTGTCTCACACTTCTTTCAATCAAGCTCCTCCTCCTCCTCCTCCTCCTCCTCCTCCCTTGCCCTTCCTCTGACTTTCCCTTTTTATTCTTTTGTTCTTCTCCCACTCTTTTTATCGGTGTCGCTCTTTTATTTCTCTTACCTTTTACGCATGCTCATTGATTGAAGAAAGTCTTATTTGCCACGCTTGCGCAGCCTAATTCCAAAATAACGGTAAAAAAGTACTAAACAATACAATCAATTGCTTTTATTTGATAGAATTTTCTGTTTTCTTCGCTTCTCTTTCGCTTCTCTTTCTCTTTGAAGAGCATCTTCTGTAGAGATATAGTTAGCAATGCCTTGTTTGTCAGTTCAATCCTCACTGGAATACCAATAGCCGAAATCTTGTGACAGATTAGTATTATATTATACAACACCAAACAAAATCGCATGAAAAAAGTTGATTTTTCTATTTTTACAGCAATTTACTTTAAGAGTTTTATCACAGATTTAAGCAATACATGCCATGGTTACTTGTATATCAGACGAGGTTTATAAAATTGTGTAATTTTTAAAATTACTGATTTAATTAGAAATCACCTTTATCTCCTTCAAAATATTTTTCTTTGGGAATTGTTTCCTCAATTGGAAACAATTTTATGTCTTCAATTGATAATGTTTTCATTTGATTCAATCAGTCTATATTTTCTAAAATTTCCACATTGTGACTATGAACTGAGTTTTAATTTTTGTGACGACGAAATAGTCACTTGAACCTCCGATCAAGGAAGTAATTAATCTTTATTAACATAGAGGCAGGCAGAGTTCTCTGAAAATCTGTCAAGAAAGTAATAAAAGGAAATTTGGTTTCAAGAGTATTTTAAATTGGTTTAAATTTTTATCATTGAAAACCAACTTAATTAATCACCAATTGTTTTCCCTGTGCAAGTCGATCTAAACTGATGAGAGGCATTAGGTTTGTCGTATTATTCTCAGTTGATAAAGTAACTGGACCTGAATTCATCGTCCACATTCTCTAAACTAGACAACACTTTGTGCTACCTAAGAAATTGTGCTCGGTAAAGAAATTGAATGTCATAAACAGGTTTTAATTTGCTAAATATTTGTCTCATTTTTCTAGATTTTATTTTGTTTTTTTGTGACCCACATAAACAATATATTGTTGCGATCCAAGATCATTCATCTGAACGTGAATCCTGAAAAGCAAGCGTATATTGATCCTTTTTTTTTTCACAGGTGTTCAAGATCAACATTGAACAACGGTTTTTTTTTCAATCATGGTTGCGATATGGAAAAAAAAGATATAATTATAAATTGTTTGACCTCAAAAGTTGAGAAATGATTTATACGTAATGGTAAAGTTTTCCTGGATATTGTGATGGAAAACATTTGGAAAAAATAGTCTTAAACATAAAAATACGCATCACTGACTGTCCGTAAAATAGTGTTGGCTGGTTGGTTGGTTGGTTTTTAAGGTTTTTAAACTCATGGTAGTTTATCAAATATCAAATTCAGTCTTTTCTGTAAACAATTTTGTTTTGTTTTGTTGACAAATAATTAACAAAATTCACTTGTTAACAATTATATATTCAAGTAACTATTTTCAATAGAGATAACTTCTACATAGTCATATGGTTTCAAACATTCCAGTCAAGTATTATTTATTCTTAAGTAAGTCTATATTCTCATGAGTCATAACTGGTACTAGCATTCCGAGCAGCGTGAATATGAGATGAATGGCAATAAAAAGGTGGCTTTACATTTTCCCCGACTACCACTGGAACTACTTTATATTCTTTGTGGGAGGGATGCCTTACCCCACTGCAGAGTATGCAGACAGTGAATTCGATAGATAGATAGATAGATAGATAGATAGATAGATAGATAGATAGAGACAGAGACGGAGAAAGAGAGAGAATGAGAGAAACAGAAAGTATTAGAAAAATAGGACTTCTTTTTTATTTATTTTTAATTGTTCTTAACTGATCTCGACCTTTGATCTAAAGTTTATGCGAAGAAAATATCTTTTAGAAAGTTTAGGAAATAGTTTTGAAAAAAAGTAATCAAAAGTTTTCAGGGAACCTAGTATATCCATTCGTTAAATAAATTTTTTTGAAATTATTTTTTATTTGTTAAGTATGAGCACAGTGTATTTCAGATTAACTGTAACTGTTTCGGTTAAATATTCAAACTAGGCATTTGTTTATTTCAGTGTTTATGTCACAACTCATGTTTATTCATTCTATTTCAAATTGACATAGTTAGGGTTTTGAGCATGGTTTTATTAATGTTTCTCTTATATTCTATTATACGCAAGGAAATATAATTTTCTTCTAAAATGACCAATAAATTTTAGTAGAGGAAAATAATTAAATCAGGTTCAATTCAATGTAGATATTATTCCGCTTCTCTTGCAGTTCTATCTTAAACTTGTTATTTATATTTTTATGATACAAATTTGTTACACTACAATTATATTCTATCTGAAATGTCTGAAATGTTTGAATGGAAACAGTTTTTTGTTTTTATAAAACTTCGTATATTTCTAATTAAAGTTCTTTAATAATAAAGAATAGACAATTTGCCTTTCGAGTTTCCTGCCACAGGCTGTCTGGGATTCTGCTTCCAGGGTTTAAAACGATATTTAGTGCAAGTGCATTGAAATGTCATTCATATGCGATAAATTATAATGCTCTGTTGGATTAATTTGTAGTTTTATTGTCTTGAAAACTTTCACCTTAACTATAAAAAGGATTGTATAAATGATTAATATAAATAATTTATACGAATGATTAATGGTTAGTGAATAAATCTCGTGGGATGAACGACTATCTGTAACCAATTTTTCATCGTAAAAAAAAGGGTTGTTCATTTCAAAGGATATAGTCTAGCATAGCCAAAGCAGAAAGGAACATTAAAAAAGGTATACCCTAATATATATATATATATATATATATATATATAGTGCCTGACTTTTATTTACTGTTCCTTTCTGTTTGCTCATTAAAAGCAAAGAGTTTCCAAGAATTTCCAAAAAGTTGATGAAATCTTATTCCCAAGAAAATTTAAAGCAAATATAGCACTACCGGACTCGAACAAACAGAAAAAAATCTCATAAAATTAAAGTCTTGAATAGAAATTTTAGAGGATAGAACAATACACTGTACGATCAAATATCTTAAAATTGACCAAGAACTAATCACAGAAATAAAAGAACTTTGCCCCACAAATACACAACAATGTCTATTTACATAAACTGAGGAAAGTTAGCGACCGTAGTCGAGGGAGACCAGAAGGCTCCGTTTTCTATAGCTACTACACCGAGGTGTAGGGGAGGCCACAACTCCTTCCCTGGATTGCTCCAATTTACCCTTGATACGTACCTTATATTGCTGTGTGTTAAGCAAGAAGGTATCAAGTACCATTTTAAAGTCTTTGGTATGACACGACCTGGGATTGAACCCAGGTCTCCCAGACCATTGGTGTTCAATCCCAGGTCGCGTCATACCAAAGATTTTAAAAATGGTACTTGATACCTCTTTGCTTAACACTCAATGCAAAAGGTAAGAGGAAAAAACTAAGAAAAATCCAACACAAAAAATACGTAGCTGAAGATTCTCCGCCAAAATGAAAAGAATTGCTGAAAGGGATGAAAAATAGAAGCAAGGAAAAAGCATACATAAAAAAGAACTACTATTTTTACATATACTCATTAAAACCCAAAATTGCCAAATCACAACTAACATTTAACACAAACTTCCAGCCACGCAACAATACCTTCTTTTCAAAAGTCATCACCCCGAAAACTGCATAAAATCCATCCCCTATACCTTAGCACGTAGAATAAGCACCATAGTCACGAATAAAACGTTCGAAAAACTCGACGAGAAGAATTGCACTTAACCTTCCATCAGAAGGGATATACAACATTTATTAATAAGGGATTTGAATTAGTGGAAAAATACCATTAAAAGAACTACAAACTCCAAAAAACGTAACAATGAAAAACCTTAGCATACGTCTAAACATACAACAAAAACAACCCATAACTATTCAAAAAATCCAGGACAAATTAAAAACGAGGATAAAATAAGAAAAATGTAAGGCACAACAAAAATCATTAATAGCAAAAGACAACAAAAAACTTTCAAAATATTCTTACTTCTTCTACATTTGGGGAACACACAACGCATCGAGTTTCAAAATCCAAAAATAAAGAGGTAATATATATGTAATATAATAAGAGAAAGAAAAATCTTTTAGCTTTGAAAACCCCAAAATAATTTACATTATAAATAACAATTTAAGCAGCGATTCAAAAAGCGTAGTCTAGAGAACTGAATGATGCAACTGTAAAAACTATACATAGGATCTACTCAAACTTCATAAAAGTTATATTAAATTACTAAAAAAAAAGAAAACACTATGTTTCAAACACCTTTATGAATGCAGTAATGGAAAGTTTAAAATAAGGTTAATGTAGCAAAATGACGGCTACTCATTACTTCAAATAAAAAAAATATCATTGATAGATTTAAATCTACCAATAAAAGGAACGTAATTTCACACACACACACACACACACACACACACACACACACACACACACACACACACACACACACACACCACACACACACACACACAAACACACACACACACACACACACACACACACACACAAACACACAAAACCAAACTTCACGAACATACTCACAACCACAATTATATTCACACTAACATACACACACAATCTATCTCAAAATATGATACTTTCAACGCATAGAGAAAGAGATCGAAAAAACAATACGTTTTAATACTTTCTTACACAAATTCAACTCAGAGGAAGAAAGAAAGAAGAAAAGTGACAACTGAATTCACATGTATGCATATGAATATATACATACGTATACACACAAAAGTATCTACTGCTGAAATAAATGAATAAATAAATAAATTTGCAATAAAAAGAATCATATCCAGTCAATCTAATATATATATATATATATATATATATATATATATATATATATATGAGTACTGGCTCATTGGCCTATTGGGTAGAGTGTTCACCAATGGTCCGGAAAACCTGGGTGCAATCCCAGGTTGCGTCATACCAAAGACTTTAAAAATGGTACTTGATACCTCCTTGCTTAACACTCAGCAATATAAGGTACGTATCAAGGGTAATGTGGAGCAATCCAGGGAAAGAAGTAGCGCCCTCCCTACAACGGTCGCCAACTTTACTTTATATATATATATATACATATATATATATATAAATATATATATATATATATATATATATATATATATATATATAGCAAATCAATTAGGTAGTGAAGATACAAATGTAGACCTCTTAAGTGGTGTAACCAGAAACTTCCACTAGTAATTTATCTTTGGTCTAGAAGTAGGGAAAATATAATTTCAAACCAGCTGTCCTTCACTTCAAAGTCAACCTGTGTTGACATGTATCTGGGGTAGAATAGCTGGATCAATACATGTGGTATTGGATGAGTAAATGTGTTTACCATACTTTTCGGACATCTCTCGTATATATAGGCCTGGATCTTTTGGAAAACAAAAAGACTCGGCAGAGATAAAGAGAGAGAGAGAGATGGGAGGGTCACTCCGAAGGAACCAAATTGTTTTAAATAGTTAGGCGCCGTCATTTAATTGAGGACGGAGAATAAAGTCAGGTAGAAACGCAGAAGAATCGAACGCTTTATACAAATAATTTCATACAATCAAAAATACCTTTAAGTCTTGTATTCTGCCTGTGCTGTAACCTCTAAGCAGAAAATAGACATCATAAGTCCATTTGAAGATCCAGCCGCTGTTGCTGATTTGTTTCAATCTATCATTTTCACCACTTCTTTCATTCTGTTCAGTATGAGAGAAAACTCTTTAGTTGGGAGATCGAAGGGAAATTTCTTTCAGCTTTTTCCTTACTTCGAGTTAATAATTTTACCTCCCTATTTGGAAGGTTGGTACAACACAGTCTTCCTACTCTCCCAATATTTATTATAAACCTAAATTAAGAATTATATATCAAGAAAAAACCTTATAATATCATCAGATTTTTACGTTTTGTCACTTGACAAAGTAAATCTTTATGATGTAGGGTATGAGTTCGATTTCTATCAAAGGTTATTTATTTCGTCTGAATTACATTATATCGATCAATATCTGGGAAAAAATGTCCGTTCTCGATAGACGACCAAACTGTGATTTGTTCTTCACGTGGAATGGTAAGCCAGAATTTAATGGTCAACTCCCACTCAGAAAATTATCAGTGACTTACTTGGAATACTAAATAGTAATTACATGATTAATTAGTTTTATATGTAGCTATCTTAGTTCTATATTTAAACTAACAATATAACCAAATAGTTTAAGTCTTATTTAAAATATAAATAATTCAGGTTTTATTCATCAATTTTTTAAAAAACAAATTTGAATTTTTTTTGAGTTACCGAATTTGGTATTCATTCTTTTTGGACCGAGAAGAATTTGACGTTAGAAAATTATGGAAAATCCTTTATTTAAACGTTTCAACTTGAAGAAATTTTTAGCCGCTCTCTAAAAGTGCAAGTACATAGGCATTTTGAATTCCAGACAAGAAATCACTTTTTCTATATTGCCTTGCAGTAATACACACTGCCAAGACATTACATAACCGATTACTCTATTTTAAAGTATTTTTATTTAAGATACCAGTGAAGTGGGGGCAGGATTCCAAGATTTAAAGATGGGTGTACAAACAATTTTGAAACTTATCAGGGATTGTGTACACAGTATTTGTACATGAATTGATTTTGACAGAAACAGCACTTTAATTGGATTACTGCAAAAAATTGTTTAATGCTGTTATTAGCATTGGCGACTCAAATCTGGACCTCTTGAGTGGGATAAAATGGTACTTCTACTAGTATTAATCAATCATTTTTTTAACTTTCCGATAGCGTGTAGTGTTTTATTTTTAAAAAGATTGTGTTAGATGAAAATTGGCGGGAAATTAGAACCAACAAATTAAACTCTGTACGAAACTTGACACATGACACGACTTCAGGTATTCGACCATGATCGCACACGGCACGACTTTATATATTCGACCATAATCGCATGAAGCAGTGAAAGAGTAATATACATACAAAAGTCAATAAAAAATACATGAATTTATAGAAGCAACAAATTGAAGAAAGTCCTTAAAAGATTGAAAAATAAGATGAATAACATCAAAGACGTTTGTATTTTCAATCATTTATTGTTATCATTAGTTTAACGAAAAATAACGATCTCATAGGAAAAAAAAAACTTTCTTTTCTTTAAAAATAACAATGACTCAATGTACTTGTATAATATGTCTACTTATGTACCTCTGACTTTAAAAAAAGAATCAATAAAAAGGATGCGTATTTCTACGAAAAACGTAGCTTGGGGTTTTAAAAATTGTTTCAAGCGAAAGATTTTTTTCTTTTTTCTTTTTCATTTGATATTTAAAGAATATTCTTTGAGGAAACTTAGAATCAATGGCATTGTGGAGTTTTGCAAAATTTAAAACGAAAGCCAAACTTTCTTTTTATTTGGACAAAAACTTATCGGTAAACGTGTATAATACAATATACGATACATAGGTGTGCGATGTTATTGCATTTATTTGTCAATGTATACCTGTATAACTGTTGATATGTGTGTGTGTGTGTGTGTGTGTGTGTGTGTGTGTGTGTGTGTGAGAGAGAGAGAGAGAGAGTGAGACAGAAGGGTATATATGCATGCATGTTTCAATCCTCTTTAAAATTTTGCATTTAAATATCAACTGACACACATAAACACTCTCACTCGGATATATATAAATAATTTTTCTTTCTCAATACAAAATGGTGTTGATTTATTTTTCCTTTTTGCATACACGTTTATAATCTATTGTTAATTTAATAATGTATCCTGAATGCTTCGTAACAGATGCAAGCAGGATTTTAATAAAAACATTTATATTATAATTGGTAAGTCAAGAGAGAAAGATATTGAGACGTGAAGGTTGTTACAAGAAACATGAGTAGAAACAATTGAAAAGTTAAAGAAAAGTTTAAAGAGCCTAATTGAAAGTTATAGGTTTGCTGAAGAGGCATCTGAAAGAAGATGTGAAAGAAAATGGGAAAGATTGAAAGCTCATATCCACGATGCTTTCAAAAAGTATCGAGACTCAAGCAGCATCTACCCAGACATAAAATAACCAATGAGCAAAATAGTCTCCTACTAATTGAAAACTTATTCCACTAAGTCTTTAATTAGTAGAAGCACCACTAGAACTCTTCTTTAGATATGATATGAAGCTGCAATGTCATATTTTTAAGATGTTCTTCATGATCTCAAATCATTGAGACGAGAGTTCAATTTAGAAACAAGAAAAAGTTACAAGGAGTTAGCTTTGATGAGTATGCAAGGATTAACGCTAAAACATACGTTTAATATATCATAAGTGACTCCATCTTATCAAATTGGCTTTGAATCGTCTAACAATGTCCACTTAATCATTTGAAGTGCTCAGATGTGCATATGTCTATATTACAATTTAAACATTCAAAGTAAGAAAATTGAATCTTCTGTCTCCATACGGTTTGGAAATATTTGGTATACATATATATATATATATATATATATATATATATATAAAAATAAAAATAAATGGATATATTTTAGATATATATTTAATTCATGAGATTTAGACTGCGACCCCTTGGGTTTCATGGATTTTTTGGCAAAACATCAATCATCAGACAGTTAAAAAAACTCCAGGAAACCCATGGGTTGCAGTCTAAATTCCATGAATTAAATATATATATCTAATATATATTTATTTATAATTATCGTATAATAGCTCTATCCTAGATATTGAGCACTCTCTACACGACCTTGCACTTGGTTGGACACAAACCCACAAAGTGATTTAGTGACAACCAACACTGTTATAATATATATATATATATATATATATATATATACCAAATATTTCTAAACCGTATGGAGTCTAAAGATTCAATATATATATATATATATATATATATATATATATATATATATATATATATATATATATATATAGAGGGGGTAAGATAAGTGATCAGGTGTGCATATGTATTAATTCAATATTACACATTTGAATTTTTAAAAAATTAAATTTTCAGTCTTCATAAATTTTGGTAAAATTTCATTCGGGGTGTTTTTCAAATACTAGCTCCCCTGAGGATCGGCTGCGTGAAACTAAGCGTTTTATCCAGCGTTTATTATCATTTTACTCTACACTTGAAAATATTGATTATGATAAGATCAAGTGATTATAGGACTGATCTATATGTTCAACTCCACTATAAAGCTCTTATTAACAGTCTTTTAAAGTTTTAGCTGGCGGGGGTTAATTATCTTCTCGGAAAATAGCCCCACCATCTGGGTAAAATATTTGTACCATAAGATAGAGCTGGTCACTCAAAATAGATGCAAAGATTGCTATTCAGTTTTGATTTCTTTGTTTAATGGCATATCAGCCTTCGAGGTTTATTTAATGCCGAAGCTATTCTTTTGGAAGATCATTTCTGGTACTATTTAACCAATAGCTAGGGGATAATGGTTTCATGCTTCCTCCAAATGTAAAAAGCCTAAAGTGAATGTAATAGCTCTACTCGAGTTCTAACTCGCTTACTACGATTAGCCACTACCCCAAGGGAATTTTTCCGAGTGTTATTCACAACATATTAAAAGAATACAAAATTGCTGTTAAAGCCCTCTTTTATTCATCTATATACATCACTGTGGGGGTGAGACGATTGGGATCAAGGGCTTCTTTTTCTTCTCCCCTGACATAAATTTGAGGATGGAAAAAAGCCTGAATCGTAATTAGTCAGAGTAGACGTCATTATTTGATTACTCCGTTGGCTAGTTCTAATAATTAATTCATCAAATTCTGCGCTTCATGATATTCAAAATGAGAGATTGGCAGTTGCACCCTTCTCTTGCACAATTTCGGTGAACACTGAGTTTATTAGGTGGTTAGTAAAAATGATACCATTCCAAAACCACTTTTTAACACATTTTCGTTCAAAACATTGAACAATTTGTCAGTTTTGAGACTAAGGTTCCCGTTATTTAAATCAATAGAGATGTCTGTAAAAAAAGCCCCACAAAAATGACATACAAAACGATAAAGTGATTTGAATTAAGTCAAATATAATATGTCTACAGTCATTATTTCTTTTATCATTGAATTTTGTTATCTGTATAATCCTTAACACAAAGAAGTTAGTAACAAGAGATGTCTTTATTTTATTCAACCACAGTGTATAAATGCTCCCATACACATATACATACATACATGTGTGTGTGTGTGTGTGTGTGTGTGTGTGTGTGTGTGTGTGTGTGTGTTAGACGGCTTATATGATAAAGAGGCTTTTAAGACACTCCTCAATTTGGGCAGGTATTTAAGAACAAATAGATTAACGGATTTAATCTACAAATGTTCCGTGAAGTACTGTCAAGTGATATTCGGAGCCCTTCTCGCTATCACATCATTTTGAAACGTTCATATGTATTCAGATACGGATCAAGTCCCAATATTTTATATTCAAAAATTTTTTTACATTTTACATTAAAAAAAACTTGATAGGTTTGTTTTCATACAAGCATGCTTAATCGTTGTTACTTAATTTTCTTCCTGATTGATGTCACTTTATATGAAATATCGGCAAGTACTAAGTGTTGCCGTTGTTGGTATCGTCACTCTGTATACATTTGTGAAGATGTGTTGCTGTTTAATTTAAAGGCCTCTGTAGCACTAGCCATAAACCCAAAGCGGAATCTTGACCTTTTATGTCGTAGAGTGTTTTTCTTGGACAATTGTTTGAAAAAAACAGAAAATCCTATAAGGTGTTTAAAAGGTGCATGGAAGTTTGAAGTAGCGTGTGAGAAAAACGGGCATTAACTTTAAGAAACAGTATCACCAAAGATAAATCGTTTGAACTTCGGCTTTTGCCCTGTGTTCCCGGGATATGGGAAAGGCAAGAATACAATGTTTTGTGACAATCGTCAGATACTTCAACAAATATCTTGTATCTTGCATGACTCAGTGGTAGACACAGAAAACAGTGCTTACTGCCTGCCAATTTTCAAAAACATTTTTAACATTAATTGAGAAACATGACAAATGCCAGTCAGTTTGTTTGTTTTTCTCTTCCTAATTTTATGGTAATAAGTTCATTTTGATATTAAAAAAGGAGGGGGAGAGGAAAAAGAAGAAATACACACCGGAGTGAACAAATAGCCGAATAACGACGGCAGTGTGGCTGAAAAGCAAGAGTAAAGTGGCCTCCCGATTTTCAAAGGAAAGATTTAGAAGTCATCAGTAGAGCTTAGCTCTGATTGGCTGTTGCAAAATTATATATAGAGCCTTTTCTGTGGTCATTTTTTTTTTTCTCCTTGTTAGCTGCCGGGATGGGAGTTGGGTAAGATCAATGCCAACTGGGTCATTTGGGTGAGGGGGTCTGATGTTGCAAGACCCGAACCCCCCCCCATGAACCCAAAGGAAACATCACTGATGACCCATCCTGATGCATCAATGAAGATGTATGATATAAATATCAGTTGCAACTATTTAGATGAGTTTAATTTAAAAGTGATCGTCCAGGGAAATGGAATCGGCGAACGGGTTTCAAATCCCAGACGAAGCTGTTTTCCTTTCTCTACGCGCTAATGCCCTGAAATAGACATAAATGTATCTGTTCTACCCCCAGCTATAGACAATTCGTTGAACAAACTTTAGCATACAAATCGCGTAAAAGAAAAAGGATTTGGCTTTAAATAACCTACAGTGGCATTAGATAAAATAATCAATAACCAACAATATAGGAAAAAGTAAACTATGAATTCAAACAAGCTGTACTTGGCTTAAAAATTGACTCCGTATCACTTCCTGCTCGTTGTTGAGAGATCAATTAAATACACGCTCACACGCAACCCCACGCGAACACGAAACCTTATAAGGTACTACCACTCCTAGTTAGAGTCAATGAAAAGGTACAACACACTCCTCTGACCTCCAGTTGGATATAGAACGATGCTCTGTATTTTGAAATGTGTCAATACACATATTTCTATAATTTGCTTCCCTCCCTATTCATTTTCAATTTTCTCAAAAGCTCTCCCTCCTCCCATTTCCCCCTTTCGCACTAAAATTAATCCCCCTCTGCATGGTCAAATCTCTAATGAAACCTGATACACTTGATGGTACCTAGGCTTGACCATCTCCCCTGATGTTCACATTCAAAACCAATAACCCCAACCACCATCACTCAAATCTATATCTATTTCCCTCCCATTTCATTCCTTGTCTGTCTCTGTGCCTTTAAACCCTTTCCTCCCATTATACCTTGTTTTATATATTTTCACCGTTATATTATCTATTTTCTTCAATTGCTAAAATATAGAAAAACTAAAAAAAAATATTCAGAAGTTCTTCTTTTAGTAAAAAACAAAATATTATTTATAAACCCTTTGTAAGTATTTAATTTATCCAATTTTTCCTCTTATTTTATCATCTCTATTTATAATTACATTAATATACACATGTGTTTGTATGTGAGCAATATATATATATATATATATATATATATGTGTGTGTGTGTTTCTGTGTGTGTGTGTGTGTGTGTGTCTGTGTGTGTGTGTGTGTGTGTATGTGTTTCGTATATAAATGTCTGCGTGTGCACTTAACTTTGTTTATCTTATACAAAAATCCTGGGATTTCCACATATTGCTCTCGAGTTCGTAATTGATTTTAATATTTGCTGAAACTTTAAAAAGGTAGAATCGAAAAACATTCCAAATTTTCTTTCTGAATCTTTTTAAGAATTATATAATGTCCACTAAAGCCAACCCTCTAAGTGAAACACTTGAGGAATTCGACTGAAACAAGTGATGAGAAAGTTTGCATGATGCATTTTAACAATCACATAGAAAGTGGAATCATTTTTTCTTTACGTTTTTCAGTACCTATTTTATGGGATTTGATATGAACTAAATAATATGCAGGGAGTTTTCAAACCTTATGAAAGATAGTTTGAAAACTCAGAGATGACCTGCCTGAACAACAATTATTGTATTTGGAACTGGGCACGACATCCCGAGTTCAAATCATAGACGAGGCTCTTTGCCTTTCACATACGGCTAATACACTAGGAAAATGTATGAATCACACTATTTCCCTCTAGCTATGGTTGAATAGAAGGGCAGGTTGGGCTCTTTAACCCTGATATGGCAGCCTCTCAAGAAGGAAAATTCTTAATTCAAACCTGTTAAAATCCGCTTAAAATATTGACTTGTGTCACATCCTGCTCGTGTGAAGAGACTGGTAAATACATTCGTGCGTGTTTGCCTATTTCTTTTGTCTCTTGGAATCAAGTAAGGAACTTTGACAGAGGTGTACACAGCTAGAATAGTGATGAATTTAACACTCAACAGTTACATTTCTACATTAATCAATAGTTGAAATAGCTATCTAAAGCATAATTGCATAATACGGTTTTCGTTTCTCATTGTTTAAAGTCTCATAATATCAGTATTCCAAATAACGTTACTATGACAACCTCACAGGTTGTTGTAACCGTCCCTACATTTTCAAATTATTTCCAGATGAAGCTTATACAGAGTGAAATGTCATAATAAGCATATAAATACGACACCAAATTAGTTATCAAAATCTATCGGTTATTTAGTTCATATATTTTAATACTTCATAAATATTGTCATAATTTCGGCTCAACCCTACCAGTCGAACAATCTGTAGAGCTGATATAGACTGATTCATTGTCTGTAGATGGATAAGATTCCACCAAAAAATAGATGTCCCACCGTAGATAAAAACTGCGTCCGCTGTTGAGGTTTCACTACCCCTGCATTACTATTAATTTCATGTTATCTCTTACCCGAACTGATTGAACCTGTTTGGGCCCCATCTATGGGCTTATTACATCTGTTTGAAAATTTTTAGTATTGGATAGGAATACTTGCAATCATATAACTCTACGTAAACAAAAGGTTATTATCATTAAACAGGAATATTTACTTGAAACCAAATAAGAGAATATAAATCGTCATTTTCAAACAGGAATGCTTTGTATCATGTAGATATATGCAAATAAATTGTTCATCACAGTATAGAATTCACCTGAAAAGATTGTGTCCCAACCAAAAAGGAAATTACTATATTTTGTTATTTCTACTGCATTTTGGAAAAGGGATAAAGAAATCTGAAAAAAAACGATGTCCAAAGAGTGTTCAAATTCAGTATGAATATAATGGATTAGCAGTGACGTTTTAGGGACTTAGATTGGCTTCTTATTCGGACCGAGAACTTTACAGCATACGCTTATATATATATATTTATATATATATATATATATATATATATATATATATATATATATATATGTGTGTGTGTGTGTGTGTGTGTGTGTGTGTGTGTGTGTGTGTGTGTGTGTGTGTGTGTGCGATTACAATGTATTTTATATATGAATGTATATATATATATGTACATATGTTTGCGTATTTTTGTGTGTGTGTGAGTGAGAGAGAGAGAGAGAGAGAGAGAGAGAGAGAGAGAGCAAAAGAGAGCAAAAATTAAAGACGCTTGAATATAGTCGACACAAAAAGACATAGACATAGTGAAGTCGTACGCAACTGTGTATCATAAAGATTAAACAGAACCACCATTGCGATATATTTACTTAGTGCGAAGGGTTTTTTCTTCAATGGCATATGTTGAACGACAGAGATGCAGTGAATTTATTGAAACCTAGAGGATATTGTGTGTTCCGATCCTGAAACACGAACAGTGAAAACATAAAAGAAGACAAAAAAATGTGATATAAACTAAGACGGAAATAAGGAAACGACTTTTTTTTCTTTCTTTCTTGTAGATACATAGTTGAAGAACTCTATAGAATATTCATAGAGGAACTATTTCCTGTTTCGAAATATATATGTATATATATATATATACATATATATATATATATTTTTTTTTTTGTGGATACTGTTAATTCACGTGGAAAAGTTCTTCTAGCCTTTTCCTATTTATAGTTCTTTAACAGGGCTCGTTAAAAAGAGAAAAAGAAAGAGAAAACTAGACTGATATAAGGAGGGTGACGAGAGGAGACAGGTTGGATAATTTGGATCTTATTTCAAAAAGATTAGTTTGAAGAAAATAAAATTATACACACACACACACACACACACACACACACACACACACACACACACACACACACACACACACACTGATGGATTTTGTTGCTACCAGCAAAAAGTAGTCATTTTTACTTTTTCCTCTTCTCTTTTGATCAAATGTTTGGAATTCAAGATTCTTTTTTTTTCTGATTTCTTTAATTTATTTTTATATCAGAAAATAAATATTTTAACCTCAATGATTAAATATGTATCAGGATTTTGAAGTAGATGTTTGAATAAACATTTTTGTTATTCATATATCTAAACTGATGGGAACACACAAGCACGTGAACTGCTTTGAATTTTATTTCAAATGTCTTGCTACTTATATTTTAAGTGTGTCACAGTTATCATATTACTGTTTACTTCGAAAAGTGTGACAAAAAAGAAAAAAAAAATGAAATAAATAAAACGACACATCGTGACGAGATTTTATCAGAGCAATAATTAGTACTGATAAAATATGTACGATTAAATTCTAGATTATCACTATATTAGCAGAAATTCCATTATTTTTGTGCACATATCTCTCTCTCTCTCTCTCTGTATATATATATATATATATATATATAAGAGGTTTATGGTTTTTACTAGTTCACTTGGTGAGTTAATGGAGGACCAAATGTTGCAGTATTGTTAAATAGTGTTCAATATCAATGATAGAGCATATATATATATATATATATATATATATATATATATATATATATATATATATATATATATATATTGTATTATATGGCACTGTCTGTGACCCAGGGTTGTATTTAATCAGCAATCGTCGGAAAGGTTCTGTTCGATGATTACTGATTGCATAAAACCCACTACAATATGTCATCATCATCATCATCATATCGCGCTGGTAGCACAGATATCCCTGACCCTCTCTCGCCAAATACAATATATATATATATATATAATCCTTTAATGCCAAGTGTTGATGGCAGAGATTAAACGTTTAGTTCAATAAGCCAAGCAGCTAATTGCATGTAATAGTCATCACTTAGTGGGATAGATGATCCCCTGAGAAATGTGCAAATGATTACAATTTGACCTAGCTGACGAATGACAAAGGTACAAATCAGAATCTATTCGGAAATGAGCGTCAGAAAATTCTCTGGGACTTTGAGATACAAACATATTGCCCTATCTGAACCAGATGAACTTGACAACTTGTGGATTTTGCCGTTCTGGCAGATCATTGTATGAAAATAAAAGAAAGTGAAAGGGTAAACGAACACTTGAATCTTGCTAGATAGCAGATGAAACTGTGAAACACAACGTTGAAAGTGATACCAATTGTAATTAGAGCACTTGGACTGGTGCCCCAAAGACCAGGAAGAGAGGGAGAGGCGGAAATGGTGATCAGGTTATAAGAAAACTAGTCAGAGGAGGTGAGAAAAACTGATTAAAATAAGAATCATAAATTGTGTAAGAAAAGTATTTAAAAGTGTTCGATGCTATTATAGCAGTGGAGCTTTCAAACTTAATATATTAAACTATGGTCCTGCGTTACTCGTTCCGTAACTTTGAGTTTCATGTATCGCAACAATCATCTGCCGGAAGACACGCATAAACAAAAAGGTGTGTGTGTGCGTGTGTGTGTGTGCGTGTGTGTGTGTGTGTGTGTGGTAGGGTAAAGAATCTTACATAAACTAGTATACATTAAACTATTTTATTTTATATAAAAGAAAAAGTTCATTTTCTTCTAAACCAAAGGTTCAATGATTTTAATATTTCTCGTGGAAAACTTTTGACATTACGCATCGTTTGTAAGCAAACACTCTAGTACTGAATGACAGTAAACAAAAATGAAAATATGAGGGAAGTCAAAAAGATATAAACGCGTGGGTGGTGTTCAGAAAGTTTTTAGCCCCACCAAGAAAGCAGAACCATGGCAGAACATTTTTGTTGTAGTAATACATTACCACTTGTTATGAAACTAGAAAAATTTATTCAGATTTGTCTTAATTTTTCTGCTGGCGCAGCCCATACTGGAAAAGAAAATGAGCTACAAATCGAAAATCTCGGTGTGGCTCAAAATGTTTTGAACAGATCTCGTTAGTATATTTACACATTTTTATTTTAGTTTACTGAGTTTCACGTGTGTACTGCTTGGAAATGAATATTGCGCAACAATACCCATTTTGATTGTATTATGCACAATTTGACATAATGAAATCCTGTTATAGATGACCTCTGAACAATAAACAACTACAAAGGCATAACTATCTGACTGCTATAGCTGTTAAGTTTTAAAATGTCCTGCTTCCCAAAATCGAGAAAAATCTTTGGGAAAAATCAGAACGTCTTTCGAAAAAATTGTTCTGAAACTGCACAAATTCTGAATATCCGTCGAATTATCGAAGGAGTACGATCTTTGATTTTCGAGGCAACGCTACAGTTCGAAGATTTCTCCAAAGCATTAGATTATCTTCTCTGAAGAAATATGGAGCAAATATTACTTGGATAGAGTCTCCACAAAGAAACTGTTACTGCTTTAATGATACTTTACAAAAACACAAAAGCAAACATTTCGCTCACCTGATAGAAGTATCAATTTCTTTGACATTGTCACTGGAGTCTTCAAAGTAAATACGTTAGCCCTATATATAATTATACACTGTCTAGATTACATACTTCGATTGATCAAATAAATGATTAATCAAATAACTTCAAAATGGTTTTTAAAAAAAGGCAATAATCGGACGATATCCAGTAGAACCTATGAGAGACGCAGATTCCGCAGATGATCTAACGCTTCTCGCAAATAGACCAACCTAAGCCGATTCCCTACTGCATACAGCAATCAGATAAGACGGCATTGGCCTCTACGTAAATGCAAATAAAACAGGCTCCATTTGTTCTAAACAAAAAGGAAGCAAGGAGTAATCCTCTAAAGTAAGTAGATCAGTTTACATACCTTGGTAGAAACATCTCATCCACTGAAAAGGACGTTAACGTATGCCTAACGAAGATGTGGTATTCTATTGATAGGTTATCGATCATATTAGCTTCGTTAATGAACTGTATAGTGTCACGTTTGTTAAGGAGTTAGGTACTCCCAACCATTTTTTCGTATAGTTACTGATTAACCGCTACATTGTTTTAACTTTTGTTAACGATATCTCATATATTTGCAATGGCCATGATAATTTAGGAATTAGTCCAAAATAGATACGCCATACTTTATCTTTGTTCTGGTCACATTTATCAATGAAGCGTAATTTATCTTTTAACTGTTTGCTTAGATCTTGCCTCCTATGTCGATCAGTAAGTAGCAGGATGTTGCAGTTACTGAGGCTCGAGACGTTTTTTAGCGGATTATGGGGATTTCGTTCATATTAACAGAGAACTTTATCTCTTTTCAGCTTTCTATTGATAAACTGTGGCATTTTTAAGGCTTGATTTTTATCATTGATTGATTGTTTTTCAATGGAGCAATCTTGAAGGTGATGAATTTCGTAGATAAGTTGATAATATAATTTTTCGCGATGAACCTGATTAATATATGCTGCCACCGGTAAATATTATGCAATAACTACTGTTCTACATTGAAATACATTGTGAAGATGAAAATGAGTTTTCTCAAGAAGATTATAACGTGAAAGTCAATATCTTAAATTGTTTTTATAAATAAATTTTTAAACTAGTAATTTTGTAGATACTAGGTATATATATATATATATATATATATATATATATATATATATATATATATATATATATATATATTAGCCTCCTGAAGGCGACTATGATCAACGTTGAACTAACAAAAACAATATAAATATATATATTGTGGGACCGAATAAAAACAGCCAAAAATGTTAATCATCCGTACTTCACGTCATTTGGTTAGACCTAGAAAATGCATATGGCTCACTAAGGCACTCTCTACTTGAGAAAACAATGGAGTTCTTTGGGATTCCAGAGGACGTTAAAACCCCTTATATCACCGTACTTAAAACGTACGTATATGAGGTTTTCTAATAATACGCATTCAATTAAGTGGCAAACATTGAATATTGGCATTAGGATGGGATATGTTATCTCTCCATTACCAATCGTATTGCTTATGAAGATGATATTGCGTAGTACCGAAGTCAACACCAATAAGATATCCAGTCCATCTATAAATGCTTTTATGGATGATGTAACTCTTGTCGCAGAATCCAGATCACACATAGAACATCTGGAGACCCGCCTACTGGAGCTATTCAAATGTTGTCGTCAAATTAAGGATACCTTTTTTCCTTGGGTCATGCCTTTTTAGAAAAGATAGATGTTGTCGTCAAATTAAGGATACCTTTTTTCCTTGGGTCATGCCTTTTTAGAAAAGATAGATGTTGGCGTCGTATTAAGGATACCTTTTTTCATTGGTCATACCTTTTTAGAAAAGATAGATGTTGTCGTCAAATTAAGGATACCTTTTTTCCTTGGGTCATACCTTTTTCGAAAAGATAGATGTTGGTGTCATATTCATGATAGCTCTCTGGAAAGGATGCAGTTGGCTTAATCTAGTTCCCATCATCAGAATGTGATATCAACATTATAAGCATTAACATCGATAACATGTTGTTATCACATTGTCATTTGTTACAGTAATTTTATTTCTTTGATATTTTCGTCGGTTTCATTTGGTTGAAAGTTGTTTTTATTTATACTGATAACTTGACTGTCTTTTTTGTTAAAATTGGTATTTTAAACAATCCTTATTATTATGTAAAATATTTATGATAATAAAACTGATTTTTCCTTTCCATCTCTTAATTATTAAATTCGTATTTCTATTTGGCACTGAGATGTCTTAGAGAATTTACTTCTAAAACAATAACAGCTAAAAAATAAAAATGAAAATTCTGTTAATAGAACGAGATATTCTTTTAAATGCTTCCAATTTTTCTGTCTTTCCTTGTCATTGTTTCACGTTATGTGATTGCACGCTTTCGGAAAGTCTTTCTACCTGATTTTGCTATTGGGTGGAGTTTGAGAACAAAGAACAAAGCGTTCGGTTTCCCCAGGAGGTCCACGACACAGGTGTCACCTGCGCTTCATTAGGATCTAGATCAGTCCTTAGCCTTACGGCCTGCCACTGATCAACTGTTGGACCTTTCCGCGCAGGTTTTAGGCATCAAAGGACGCAGCAGAGAGTCACCAGAATTCAAAGGCCAGTCGCATCGGACAAGCCGCGTCTCCCGTCGCCCGGGCACCGCCATTGATCTCGTCAGCTCCAGTTGAAAGCGAAATCCAGCGGGGCAAGCGGGTAGGAAAGGGTTGTTTTAGAAAGACAGTTAAGATAATACATTAAAGGAGATCGCGTCCTTTTTCTTTCCAATCGCGTTCCTAGTTCCACGACGAACCTTAACGCCGCCCTCTTACACACGGAAACATAGGTACGCGATAAACATATCATTGCATGGACAGTAAAAACAAACGAGAGAATGTATAAAAGAGAGGTGGGCCTACACGTCGTTAATTCCAAAGAAGTGATTCTCGATTAGCTCTGCAATTTTTACCCTCTGATCCCAGAACTGCTGTCAGCGTTTCCGTCTCGAATCAAGACGTCCTTATCTGCAAACTCCATTCGTTTTTGTCGGCTTTTACACAGGAAGAAATCAAGAGTTTTAACTACATTATGCGCTCTTCCGACAAGGAATAAATAAAAGGATTATTTCTGCAGTTGGCGCTGTGATTCTTATTAAGACAGTAAAAGAGGTATATGAGTTCATCTGGTTTTTACAATAAAAGTACTTCGCTACTTGTCTTTTACGAGTTGAAAGGCATCTGTGGCACTGAAAAATGATACTAAAATTCTACCTTTCTTAAAATAACGACACTAAACATGTTCCTTCATCGTCAACTTAGGATAAAGACATCGTACTCACACACACACACACACACACACACACACACACACACACACATATATATATATATATATACACATATGTTTGTGTGTGTGTGTGTGTGTGTGTGTGAGTTCGATGTCTTTATCCTGAGTTGACGATGAAGGAACATGTTTAGTGTCGTTATTTTAAGAAAGGTACAATTTTAGTATCATTTTATATATATATATATATATATATATATATATATATATATATACAGACATCATATATATGTGTGTTTGTGTGTTTTAGTTGACTTACTGTAATGCATAATATATATATATATATATATATATATATAAATAAATAAATATATGTATATGTATATATATATATATATGTATATGTATATATATATATATATATATATATATATATATATATATATATATATATATATATATATATATATATATATATACTTTACTTTTATATATACATATATATATACAGTTGCCCAGTGTGTATGACTCTGTGTCTACGCTCTCCAAACTTCCATCTATATTCTCTATCCCATATATATATATATAAATATATATATGTATATATCCCAGATACTGTGCACTCTCTATTTATGAATATAAAAAACTACAATATCAATAACATACACAAAAACTCACGCACATTTGATAATTCTTTTCTCTAGAGGGAACAAATACTTATAACAATGCAACGATAGTAAGAAAGTGAAATTTTAATTACTTTTAGTTTTTATGCAAATCTACAGTCGTGTATTAAAGAACTTTTTGAATTATCAAATGTTTCAAACGATTGTTTATTCACATCTGTAAATATATATTTATGTGTGTATGCCCATTGTAGTATAGAGCAGACATCACATTGTGTCGTATAAAATTGGTGACCGTCATTATAAAAACTAGCGATTATACTAAATGATATAAATATGTAATATTATATTATACAATACAAGGGACGAACTCATAAGAGATGTACTCTTATGGATCCCCACACATGGCCGCGCAAAAGCAGGACGACCAGCACGAACATACATTCAGCAGCTATGTGAGGATACAGGATGCTGTCCTGAAGACCTACCTAGGGCGATGAACGATAGGGAGGAGTGGCGAGAGAGGGTCAAGGATATCCGCGCTACCAGCGCGATATGATGATGATGATGATGATGATGATGATGATGTATATGGGGAGAAGAAGGGAAGGTAGAGAAGAAGAATTGGTGCATATAAGAATGGTTGTCACCGAAAAAATAGAACAGGCAAAGACAAGTTTAGATCATCGACGAAGCTAATTGCATTTCATTTCGGACTAATGCTCATATGAAAGGTATGACTCCATCTCATAACCAATCCCAACAGCTGTGAGGAAAATAATCGGGGAAATTGGACTCTCTGGCCTTGTTAAAATAACCTCTAAAACAGAAGAGAAAATCTGGATTCAAAAGCACTTTTAATATGTTTGGCAGAGCAGCAATGGATGTGAATCTTTAAAAAGAAGACAGGAGGTTACCAAACATATTAATCTCCCTACAACAGTTTTCATGTACTAGCGATTAGAAGAAAGAAAGAAAGAAAGAAAAAAATTATATATATTCATATATTCCATTGTAGTTTTGCGAAAATCTCCATGAAACCCAGGGTCGCAGTCCATATTCAATGAATTAAATATATATATCTAATATATATTTATTTATTGTTGTTATATAATAGCTCTATTCTAGATATTGGGCACTCTCCATATTATATTGCACTTGGTTCGACACATACCCACAAAGTGATTTTGTGACAACCAACACTTTTATAATATATATATATATATATATATATATATATATATATATTCTTCATCTTCAAATCTTTACTTTCTCTCAAAATATTTACGCTCAGACTAATATTACCTTTTCTTACCAAAAAAGACTTTGTAATTTTTGCTTTTCAACATAATTTACTCAATTTAAAGAAATAAAAATTTAATAATTTCTTCATCAATTTTATTCAAGCATTTATACCTTTGTCATATACATAAATTGTGATATTATGTAAGATAAAATGTCGGTCAAATGGAAGTAGAAAATTATAGTCAATGCTTTTTTCCTAATAATCCAATTTTATTATGGGATTGGACTTTGCCAGTTTCATCCTTTATCTCTTATTCATAACATGATAATGTACTATTAATCAATTCATTTATTGACTATGTTTTCATGAGCATATCCGTTATTTACTATCTTCTCACATCAGCTTTTAAAAATATTCTTACCACCGGACATATACACAATTAATACATTATCTATATACTCGTCTAATTCTTTAAGTAATTCATCCGATAATTTCATTTTATATTCCTTTTCTGACCGTTTTTTTTTTAACATCCAATTTAATCTTAAATGTTTTTACGCTATTGCTTTTTTTGGATCTGATCAGGTTATTTGTCCCAAAAATATTTTATTCTATTTGGAAAAGTTAATTAATAAGCTTAGGTTTTGAAATCTAAATACTGCTCTCTAGTTTCCATGTCTCATCACAGGAAACAAGATCTTAATGCATTAATCTATATAAGGACTTCTTTGGGTTTTGCATATTTATAAAACAACATCTGCCTTCCTTGAAATAAAATTCTTCGCTTTCGTACGTATCATACTCTTTGCTTTCGATACAGAAGACAAAATATGATTGTTATCTTTAATGTATCATCGAAAAACTAACTCCTTCCTTTGAAAAAAAAGATGCAATACAAACATGAACACATCATCTGAATATATTAGGAAGAAAAATGAAAAAGATAAACAAATATAACTCACATATCCGATTGAAAGTTCATTAATAGAAAGACAGATGCATATAGCGTAGGGTCGAGAAACTGCAAATTGTGTTCGAAGGAAAGAATTTCAATCATGACTGTTCCTGAGCAAAATAACTTGTTGAATAGGAGGATTGATTATAATACGAAATTGTTCACCTAGAAAAGGAGATATTATTTCGAAGAAACTACATTGGTTATTTTATAAATTCGGATTCAAGTTAGATATTTAACAAATTTAAAGATTACTGATTATTTAGATGTTACGTTTAATATTATTCGATGGGACGATGTCCCCATTTAGAAAAAAACGATCAATATCCATGGTAAATAAATGTAGGATCTAATCACCTTAGGAAGGTCTTTAAACAATTTCCTAATAGAATTATGATAAGGCTACTAACAAATTCATCAGACGAGGATATTTTTACTCAAAATAAGCAGAGTTATGAAATAGCTTTAAAATTAATGGATATAAAGAAAAACTCATGTATTAAAAGTAGAGAAGACGATACTAACATACAGAATAGAAGCAATAATAGAAAAGGGAAAATCTTATGGTTCATACCTCCTTATAACATGACTGTAGCCACAAAAATAGGAAGATAATTTTTTTAAATATTAAGAAAAAATTTTCTTAAGCCGATTAATTTATCAAAAATATTTAATAAAAACATCGTGAAATTAAGTTACAGCTGTACGTCTAATATTTCTACATTAATTAGTAGAGACAACTCAAAAAAGCTCAAGAGAAATAAAAATAATGAACCCCCAAATTGTAACTGTATCAAGAAAGAAAACTGCTTCCTCAAGGGAAGATCTCAAATAGAGTGTGTAGTGTATAAGGTTGAAGTACTCAACCCGAGCAGTAATGATAACAAAAGGAATGATATAAAAAAGGTGTATGTGGTTTCAACGCAAGGCCCTTTCAAACAAAGATATAACAATCATAAAAGCATATGAAATATGTAGACATAAAACTATGTTGTCCAACTATGTATGGGAAGTCAAAAACAAATTTGGTTTGGTTTGGTTTGGTTTGTTGGGTTTTTATGGCGTATCAACCTTTGTAGGTTATTTAACGCCAAATCCATTTTTATGAAAATAATCTGTTCTATTTAAAACAATTAAGTTTAGCATAAGTACACATTTTAATTTGAAAAAACATTTCTATTTCAAACTATTCAAGCATTTATATGTAACAATACAGTTAAGTGTAAATACAGTTTCAATGTCGAAAAGCAGTTCTATTTCAAATAATTCAGTTAAGCGTAAGCACGCAGTTTAAATGTAAGTACGGTTTAATTGTCAAAAACATTTCTATTTCAAGCTATTCAGTTTACTCAAACAATTCAGTTTAACATAAGAATACTGTTAGTTCTATTTAATCCATATCAGGTGCTACCACGCCGGGCCAGAGTGGACCTGGAAGCGATGGCAATGAAGGGGTACTCCGCATTTCCCAAAGCTCAAGCACTGCTGGAACCTCACCATCAGATTGTTTAGTGTCATATCCAGGACACTCTTTGGGGGTGGGGGTCTTACCCCTCTGCAGAGAAGCAGTCAGTGTATTCTACAGCCCCAGTCGACTAGGCAAACAAATTTGGTATAGATCTTATGTTAAAATGGGAAATCGTGAAAAGATGTAGTAAATATCAGGGGCGGGAATAGATATTGTAAACAATATACGGAGGAAAAATTAACCATTGCTACATATAATAAACCAAAAGAATTGCTTAACCAAAGGTCTGAAATATTTAATATTTGCAGACATTGGAAAAATTGGCTAATTAGTGGATAAAAGGATCGATAAAAATAAGTTCAACGTAGAAAAAGAAAAAAAAATGTTGTCGGTTTCTTGAATAAAGTGTCCTTTTTATATACAAATTTCAGTGTAGGTGAGGGGTCTTTTTAATCAATAAAATGTATCAATAAAATCCACTTTGCCAATGCGATCCTGAAGAACCGTTTAGGTGAAACCTAGGTAGACTCGATCATGTAGGAATTATTTTCATAATATTAGCTCATGTAGGAATTATTAGATCATAATAGGAATTATTAGCTCATGTAGGAATTATTAGATCATAATTATTAGATCATAATTATTAGATCATAATATTATTAGATAATAATATTATTAGATCATAATTATTAGATCATAATAGGAATTATTAGCTCATGTAGGAATTATTAGATCATGTAGGAATTATTTTCATAATATTAGCTCTATCTCCTGTATTGAGCACTTTATTACGTTTTAGCATAGGTAATTCTGTCGGTGATTTTTTTTCTTTTGACTAGACATATGTGCCGTTCGATTATTTTCAAGTAGCACGTGTGTTTTTCGTCTTTACTTTTTATACTGAATTTTCTTTTTCAGATATCGGTTTATAGAATTTGCAAATTGTACAATCTGTTTTTGTTTTCACACCGAAAGAATTATCGATTAGATAGAAAAATTCATTTATATATATATATATATATAATTCCAGTGAATTTCATGTTGCTAATTTCTTGATGACCTTGTATCCTCACGTCTGAAGTCAGTCCTCAATACGAAAACTCAGTCCTGAGCTTTTAGCCTATTTTCTTTTAATTTTATATTATCATGTTTTGATATTGTACTGTATATTTGTATATAGACTACTATATTTTACTTATTTAGATCATCTTTACCGGTTAATTTTGAATATAATTGCATGTACACACACACACACACACACACACATATATAAAGAAAAAAATCATTTCTTTGATGTCATTATAAATTTATTTCTGGTCGTGAGAAAATTTTTATTCGGGCGTTCTTATACTGCTTGCGGCAAGAATTCGATTTGAATTCTTTTTTCTTAATCTTTAAATTGAAATAATATTTGATTAAGATATTTTTTTAAATTCATTTTTATATTTTTTAATCAATTTTTTTTTTTTTAAACGGTGGAGATATATCTATTATTCCTTCTTATTCTTACAATGTTTATACATTCCTTTAAATGCAAAAAAAGGGACCTTACCCCTAATTTAGATACGCCTGAAAAATATAAAAAACGTAATACCGGAAAAATTAAATATGACTTATCTAAAAATATGGATAAAATGTGCATTCATACTTCCGTTGAAACTATTAGGTATTATAAATATCAAATAAAATAATTCGTGTTTTCAGGAAATAATTCAATGCTGATATTAATTTATAAGTCTCTTTCTGATTATCAAAATTATCGAAAAATTCAAGTAATTTATATTAGGAAGAAGTTAACATATTCAATATCAAGTTAATCGTACTAAGCAAAGAATTAATATGTAATAAATATTTTATTAATGTGACGAATAATTCCCAACTTATGATATAAATAAATTAGATATTACTTTCTTAAATTTTTGTTTACATATATAAAAAACGGTGTAGTAAAAACGGTGTGGAACAGGGACAGTTCCTTCGTGTATTAAGGCTATATTAATCTTTTCACCAATTATATATTACTTCTTATTTATTTATTCATTATTTTATAATTTCTTTTTAAAAAAACATATTTATACTTTATCCTTTAAATTTAATTGTATACTTTATGAGAAAAACTTATTTAAAATTATTTATTACATAATCTATTTTTCAAAAATTAGGAAAAAATATATAAATCACCTAACTAATGTTAGTTGAATATATTTAATATTATTAATATATCAATTTGACTTATACTAAGAAGTTATTTCTGCGTCTACATGCAGATATCATTTCTGTTTTGGTATATAGTAAATTTCCATACAAATATTTCAATATATGTATTTTTCTCTTCAAAGCATGAATTGCACTTATCATGTATATATTGTTTGTCGAAGAGGATCTTTTAATTATTTTCCTATTTATAATAGGTGTTAGTCCTAGTTTTATCAGATACTAGTAATACCTGATAGGGTTGTTTGATTTTTTTATATTGGATATATAAAAGATTGTAGGTGGTTGCAATATCTAACTTTCCAGTTTAAGTTTTGTCATACCTATGTATACCTTATCAGTATCATTTTCTTTAGTTGAAATGTTGGCTTGTTATATAATATTATCAAGACAACATTTATTTCTTCGGGGGTATTCAGTTTCTATTTTACTATTAAATGATTGCTGGGGAACGTTATTTTTGTTTTTTAAAAGAATGTATAAACATTGTATGAATAAAAAATAAGGATAGATATATATATCCACCATAAAAAAAATTCCTTGATTAAAATATGATGAAAAATATATTAAAAAATTGTTTTACTTAAATTTTTTTTTTTCAAATCCCATTCTCGCCGAAAGCAATATGAGAACACCCAAATAAAAAATTTCTTTCGTGCAATATCTGATGATGGTCATCACGACCAGAAATAAATTTATAATGACACCAAGGAAGGGAATTTTTTTCTTTTTCTTTTTATATAAAAAAGAATTTTTTTTCTCTGCACGTTGAGTTTTAATGGATTTTCACTACAAAATTAATTATATATCGATATCCGTTGATATTAAGCAATCAAATTAGATACTACTACCACTTGGATTTTCTCCTTGGTATATATATATATATATATATATATATATATATATATATATATTAAAATGAATGGGTATGCGATTTGCACTTTTAAAAAAATTTTTTTTTTTTGCATTTTGAAACCACATGCTTTGTGTGTTTCCCAAATATATGAGATTGACTTGTTTTTAAAGTCTTAAGGCTTCCGTTTGCTTTAAATTATGTACCTTCTGTCTGAACTGTTTTGGATTCTATCATTATCACATTGTTTTAAGGTAATCTAGATTCCTTGATATTTCTGTGAATTGTTCGCGGTTGTTTTTATAGAATGCTGTGACATATGCTTAGATTTGTTCATCGCTATGTTTTGGGGATTCGTAGTTCTTCTAATGGTATTTTTCTGCTAATTCGAATTCCTTATTTATTGGTGCTGTGGGATTGTGGAGGGTTACGTGTAATTTTTCTTGGCAGGGTTGTCTGAAATTTTTGTTAGTGATTATGTTGCTAATTCTACGAGCTAGAGCGTAAGGGATAGATTTTAAGTAACCTTTGTAGTGATAACTCTTGAAGTGGGCTTATTAAATCCATTTTGTATAGGCGTGCGCGCCTATAAAAAAATAAGATAAATACACACACACACACTCATGTATATATACATATATATATATATATATATATATTGAAACGTTACCTTGTGGTGAAACTGAAAGAATGATAGAAATATATGGAAGATTTGATAAATCAATCACTTAACACACGTTTAGTAGAATCCGCGATATTTCTTTCTTTATTCCAAGAACTTTTTCAGACGAAACCATTTACTGAGTTTTCCTATATTCAAGCAAATGAAGAACATGATAAATGGACGGAGAGGATAAAGGTGTTGCAGGAAAGGAGAGGGTTTAGAGTTAAATAGGTTTCATTTGAGATTTTTGATCGTATGAAAGTGGAAATAATCTCAGTGAGCTGACGGGAAAGAAATAGGGAAAGAGGTGGGGGAAGGGTATCAACATATCCTGTTTCATCAAAGACATTGATTATAATGGGATGTCAAAGTGGAAAGGGAACGAAAAAGGGAGAAAGAAAAAGGGAAAGAATCCTCAAAAGTATGGAAGTACTAAGTGAAAAAATGTCTTTTTATGTCTGCTTTTTATTTTGATATTATTTTCGTGTTGTATGATGTCTGCCAGGTATGATGATAGAAAACTGGGCGTTGTCTTATATGCCTTGTATAAGAAATGACTTCACATTCTTGTAGTCTGCTGAATCTTTTGCAAAATATGGGTTTGGTTAGAGAGACTTGGGATAATTGAAGGTATGTTTGAGCTCTAATATGTGGGAGAAAAGGGAATTTCGGTCGTCATTTGATTTGATTGATCGTTGATTCGTTGATTCTTTTTTCTAGATTGCATTGGGTTTCGCCGATATAATGTTAGTTACAATCTTTGCATGGAATAAAGTATACCACCATACTTTTGAGGATTCTTTCCTTATCACCTTTTCTTTCCTTTTTTTGCTCTCCTTTCACTTAAACATCACCTATAAGACATTCACACACCCAAAGTTGAAATTAGACAATATCAAAACAACTTATCAAAATATACTTTGCTATGAAAGAAACAGCCAGAAGTTAACATTTAAATCGTTTGAAGAGGGGGTAAATGTCCGCAACCTGTTCTATAGAAAAATATATATGACGTTAAATATGAATTTGAAATCATTTGCAACCCTATTCATTTTTAAATATTTACCTTTCTCTCGTTGTATATGCAACAATCTTATATATATATATATATATATATATATATATATATATATATATATATATATATATATATATGTGTGTGTGTGTGTATGGATTTAATCCATCTGTACTTTAGCATTATTTGCGTTGGTCTACATCCATAGTTTTCCCTTTCTTTTCTGAAATTTAGAATTAAGGCATGTTAGTCTATTTTCTGATATTAAATCCATTAGGTTTTCCCCATTTCTGTTTGACGAGTTGTATAAGATGAATTTGTTGTTTACATTTTTGCCTATTTAGGCATTCATCTTTCCTCCAATGATGAGAATTTTGTGTTTAACGATGATATAAACAAAGTATGATTGCTCATTATAGAAGGTGTTGAGGTCAGTTTCATCAGTATTATTGTGCCGGGGTTGCTGTTGAATGTAGCTACAATAAGTCAGGGTTGTATTTTCTCGATGCTGTTAAGTGATTTTCGGTCGCGTGAACTGTATGCCACATACGACGACGTTGACAGTGATTTTACATGCAGATAGTGAGACCAACATTCAACCGTTGCCAGTATTGTGATATTTTATTTCTACTTCACTGTTATGGCATTTGCATTCTTGTACGCATACTGTATTTATGATATACTCTACAGCAGGCGCTGTCAACTCCGGTTTTGGGATAAAAAATGGATTAATAGCGCTTTGAATTGTGAGACATATTCCTATTTCGAAAGAATGTTTACGACAACCGAATTTTCATGGCAAAGATACGACAGAGCCTATACAGGAATGTGGCGCAAACAACCAAAGCCGAACATAATGACTGGTTCCTGCTTAACAATAGAGATATTAGCGATAAAAATACAATAACTCTAAGAAACAAATTCGATGCACTTTAGGAGATATCGGAAACACTGTCTCCGAATGACGAATATGAGAACTTCGTCAATTCCCATATGGAAGCAGCAGCAGAATGCATACCAACCAAATTAAGAGCAAAATATAGAGTTCCCAGGGAGACATTAGCAATTAAGAAAAAACATGATGACCTAAAAACTGCACCCCAAAGGGAACTTACTCATGCATACCGAAAAGAACAAACAGGATACATCCGAGACCAGATCAATAAGATTTGACATCAGTTAAAGATAGACAATCTCGTATATCGTGGCAGACAGTTAATGAAGTAAGTAAAAGAAAAACACTTTGAGTGCCAAACTAAAAGCTGCCCGCCAAGAATAATGAATACACTTGTGGAAAGAACATTTCAAAAATCTTCTTGAAAAGTTCATTAGAGTTACAGATGAACCTATCACAAAAATTATCAAAGATCAACTAGACATCAAACTCGGTCAGTTTACACAAGATCTCAAATTAGTACTCACAAAAATTAAAAACAGGAAAGCTGCCAGTCTCGAAGAAATACCCCCAGAAGTATGGAAAGCAAGGTAATTCGATGACACACTGTCCCGATACAGCAACGCCGAATATAACTAGAACTCAATAGAAATATGGACAAAGAACTGCATCCTTCTTTCCCCAAGAAAGATGACCTCGGAATGGCTAAGAACTAACAGGGTATAACCCTTACTTCCACTAGCGGATAATATTTACAATGCTCTGCTACATAACCACATTGAACCTGAAATTAAAAAAAAAATTCTTTGGAAAAACAAAAATGGCGTTCGTAGAAATCGATCCACAGCATCACAAATTCTGAAAATCCATCGAATTTTAGAAGAAGTTCGTGCAAAAATCCTCGAGACTAGACTCCTCGAAGATCATCCAAATTAGACGAACATGACATGCGGAGGAGCAGGGACGAACTCATAAACGACGTTCTCCTATAGGCCGCTTCACGCGGACGTACAAGTGTGGGACGACCAGCTAGAACTTATTTACAATAGCTCTGTACGGACACAGGATGTAGCCTGGAAGACCTACCGGAAGCGATGAATGATAGGGACGGATGGCGAGAGAGGGTTAGGGAAATTTGTGTGATAAGCATGATATGCTGCTGCTGATGATGATGTATATATTTTCTTATAGAGTGTGTGTGTGTGTCTTGTATATTAACTCTTGACCGAGCCGTTAATCAGAGATGCACCTGTGTAAATAAGCGGAATAAGAAGCGGAAGCAAGTGGACGTTATGAAAGAATATTGGCAGGTACCGGCAGTAGCTGAGTTAGTTAGAGACAGGAAGCCCAGAGTGAGGGCCAGCTTGCAGACTGTGGGTAGTGGCCCTCAGCGACCCCCGGTTGAGCAACCCAGCCAAGATGCGGAAGAAGTGCTAAGTGGGTTCTTAAAGATAACACAGCGTGCTATGGTCAAGAGAAAAGTTGGGTCAATATAGCTGTCTGTCCCTGTCTCCACCCATCTCTCACGCACAACCGAAAAATCGAGAATAAAGTGTGAGAGGAACATAATTTTATAAAGAAGTGTGTTCGCTTGTTCATTGAAGTTTGTCATTATCTTTGATTATATTTATATTTGTATATGTATACGCGTAGTATACAACATGTGTGTCTTGAGCTAAACTAAAAGATTATTATTTGTAATTTCAAATCTCACAAGCTCCACGTACTTCTCTGCTTGTGACAGACCGTTGAGCAAGGGCCTTACATTCCGTCTTGCAAATCAATTAGTAAGTGTTCGTAATCCAAAAGTCTACTATATATATTGAAAAAAAATCAATCAATAGAACAACACGTGAAAATTTAAATTGAGACAAAATCGTTCATTTCTAATAAAGAAACTATCTAATTGAGAAACTATCGAGGAGCTTTCGACAGGCGATTGAATCACCTGCTCTATGGAGACAACCTTTTTCTCACAAAGTCGTTTTTTCCAATGAAGAAACAATCCGATGAGGAAAATCTTGAAAGAGCTTGTAACAGACTATTGAAGCACTCGCTATATAGAAAGAATCTTTATTTTTAACTGAAAATTGAAGCACCTTCTTCTCACAAAGTGCTCCAGAAGGACAAAAACATAAGTTGGAAAGAATTTAAGATCTAAACGAAAGAAAGAGATCGCCAAGAAATTCGAATCAATCAGTAAATCCATTGATTTAGACAGAACTAATGTGTCACATTCATGGAAAAGAAACGCTTACATTTATTTGAACGTAAAGTAGACGATTCATTTATGTATGTTTATTATTTGAATGAAAAGACTTGCAAGATTTTTCTATAATTCCATAACGTATACAACACAAAACGATGATCCGAGTTCAAATAATGAAACAGATTCCGTTTCATTTTGTCTTTGGAAAAGGTATAAATCCAGATTGGGGTATTATGGGATGGTAGTGTAGGTTCTTTAGTCTTCGTCAGACCTCCAGTCAAGAAGTAAGAAAACTCTGAATTCAAACCAGGTTTTATGCTCTTGAAAATTGACCTTGTGCTGCATTCTATTGGTAATGGGGGTTTTGAGTAAATGCGTGCAAATACACAAGCATTTAAACACAAACACTTTCTCCCTCTCTCGCACTCTCTCTCAATCTATCTATCTATCTATCATTTAAAAAGAAAAATATCTGTTTTTAGCCAAATTACTATCAAAATAGAATATTAAAAATCTTTGATTTATTTTTGTAGTTTTGATAAAGTATAAGCAACTATATTAATTTCTCAAATATACGTTAGTCATATTTCATAGATATAATAATGATCGTAAAAATATTTTCAGATTTCAACTTTTATGATTCCCGAAATGCTTAATGTTCAGCGATAATCTCAACAAATTCCATTCATATTTTAAAATGAAAGTTTCGGATTATTTGAAATATGTATAAAACATATATCATCTGAATCAATTGTCAATTTCAACATGATTTTCATTTTTGTAAAAATCCTATTTCCTAACCACAAACAAATTAAGAAAATAATGCAAATCCTGACCTTCAACTGAAGTGTGAGGTGCTTGTAGACAACAGATATTTCTTTTACAAAAGTATCCCCTTCCTTGTCAATGTACTTAACGTTTCTCCATTAAATTGAACATTATACAGTAAAAATTTCGGACCAAAATTCAGGTTACGATGTGATTTACAAGGGGTTTATTGAGCGGCTAAAAGTAACCTTCTAGCCCAACACGACTTTGAAGGACATAGCTTCATGGGACCTCCCTCTCTCTACCCAGTAATCTGCCCTCCTTGTCTAAAGAAGCTGGGGTAGCGACGGTGGAATAGTGACGGAGACCAAGCAGTTTTTAACATTTCCTGTAACTGTGCATTAGCCCTTCCCTCAACTTTCCAGGAGGGCCTACGCCACGAAATTTGACCCTGTTTCACACTGCCTGTGGCGAAGTGGCTATATAAATTCTCGGTTACAGACTGATTGTTCAACTCTCGTATGATATAATTTTCTTGTTATATTGTTATAATTATAACGTTATATGAAGCACTGATAGGTATATAGCACTATACGTTATGTTATATATAACTTTGATTGTATAATAATGTTATTATATTATTTTGTAATGAGTTATACATTTTTTAGTCCATGTAAAATCATCACAACATAAAATTTGATTCTACCTTACTGTCATATTTTCTTTTATTTGTGGTGAAGTAGCTTTTATCGATACGGGAAGATGAATCGGCAAACAGAGTTCGAACCTCGGTTGGGGCCGTTAATAATTACTTAGCCTTAAGAAATTTATGAATCTACATTTTTAGTATTGTCCTAATATTTGATATTCTGATATGTTCTATGTCAGATATTTTGAAAAATATCTAGTTATTGACATATCATTATATTTGATGGAAAAGACTTGAATATGCGTTTTGGGGCAAACTGACTTCGCTTATACAACGTCTACAAAGTTTGCGGTATCCATTGTCAATAATGAAAGAATCGAATCATTTGGTTTTAAGAATCAAATCAAGACTCAAAAGGGAAAGTTTTATTGCAACCAACATAACACGACATAATTAATTAATTTTCAGAATTACGATTGTTAAATTTTTGGAAAATATTTTAATTGAATTAAAATTTTAACTGAAAAACATTTTTACTATCCTTCTAAATGTTTGTCGCAAATCAATCAAAAAGATTGAAAAAGGAAATTCACATTTTTATTTAGAACTGTTGCCTAACTAGTAAGTTAATTTGGATCACTCCTTGGCACAAAATCCTTTATGATCCCTGCAATCTTCGGTCATAAAAATAGATTTTCTGCTTGTTCGAATAAATATAACCAATATTTTCTATAAAATTTAACAGAACTACCTTTTAAGAAGTACGTATCTAATCTTTTGACGGGAACTAAGTTAGTGTTCAATATTCAGGAATTTTATGAGCATAGCTGAGTAGCAATGGTTTGAAGCTTATCTCGCTAATCATTATTCGAGTTAGTTCGAACCTTCCCTGGGTGTTTCACATCTGTGGTCTTCCGCTAAATTTACATGTAGGGAATATTAACCTAAAAGTTGCGAGGATTAGCGAGGATTAAAATGTTAGCCTGAAAAACTTGTGGATTAAGGATAATGCTTCGTCTCAAAACTTCTGTTAGTAAATGAATTACATCGTATTCTTTAATTGTATAGATTAAGTATGGAATTTCAAAAGCCCTTGTTAATAGCAACTGACGCATTTTGTTCCAAAATTGTAACTCTATTCACCGTCTTCTGTATTTATAAAACATACGATAACCGAGAAATTCAAGTACTGAACAAGTCTCTATCAAATTATGAACGAGCTATTTACTAAGAAATTAATGACCGATCGAAGTCGGCTTCCACTTATAAATGTGGAACACCGACAAAGAGAAAAAGAAGAAGTAAAAGGACTTTGCGAATGACCCGAACAACTGTTCGCATGCGAGTAACTATTGATTATTTTCGAAAGAGAAGGAAAAAGAGAGGGAAAAGCGAGAGAGATCAGCGGCTCGAGACTTCTAACCACGTCAATTGTCTACGTCTAGGCCTGTTATGATATTACTACACTCTGCTACAGACACCAAAATGATTGGTATGTATTAAGAGCGGATATGGAAATAATTCCATTGTGAATATCAGTGGATGAATTGCTCGTATGTTGCCATATATTGTATGACACGACTGGAATGACTGGACACCTTATCTGACCGGACAATAATGTGTCGGTGGTTAGAAAGAAAGAAAGAAAGAAAGATGGAAGGAAGACAATCAAGAGAGGAAGGAAAAATTGTGAAAGAGAAGAAAAAAAACAAAAAGAGAAAGAATATGAGGAATATAGAGAAAAATGCGATGAAAAAGAAAGAAAGAATAAACGAACGAGTGAATGAAATTGGAACAGAAAGTTAAAAACGAAAGAAACGAAAAATAGAAAGAAAGAAAAAAAGAAAAAAAAAGAAAATAAGAAAGAAAAAATTAGCAAAGAAAAAGAAAAAGTAGCAGAAAAGAAAGAATATGCAGCAAAAAATCAGTGAAAGAACACAATGAAAAAAAAGAAGCATAAAGAATGAAATTGGAAAAGAAAGAAAGAAAGAAAGAAAGAAAGAAAAAAAGAAAAAAAGAAAGAAAGAGATAAGTTGGAGAAAAGCAGAAAGGATTAAAATAGGCAAAATATCTGACTGAGCAAAAATGATTCCATAAACTTGAAAGAAAGAAAGAAAGAAAGAAAGAAAGAAAGAAAGAAAGAAAGAAAAGAGGCAGTTAAAAGAAATCAGTAAATCGGTGAGGGTTGGAAAATAAAAGAAAGAAAGAAAGAAAGAAAGAAAGAAAAGAGGCAGTTAAAAGAAATTAATAAATCGGTGAGGGTTGGAAAATAAAAGAAAGAAAGAAAGAAAGAAAGAAAGAAATGTTGTAAAATGAAAAGGACAATGGGAAAGACAAGAAGACAGAAATATCTGCTAATGGCACATAAAAGAGTTCGAATTTTATTTGATAGCCATTGTTAATGTCGAGAGGAAAATGAATTCTATCTCTTCTCAGCTTAATTACACAACATAAGAATTTCTGCTGGCTGTTTAGAACAAATAACTAGTCTTGATTTTTGAAACCAAACATATTTGGTCGGCTCAAAGCATAAAAAACACTTTCAATTATTTCACCCCTTGTGAAGTAAGCCAGGTGCGGGTAGCAACAGTCACTCCCTTACTCTGAGAACTTCCACCTGAATTTTGAATGTATTTTCAGTCAACTGCCATAAGTTCTGTTTGAAAATATAATTTAATTCATTGTTTCTGTAACCGGTGATATCACAGGTAGAATTTCCAAAACAAATATTAAATCATTCTGTGAGGCTTACAATACGCTGACTACATCCCCTAAAGAGGACTAAACTCCCCTGTAAAGAGCGGGGTTCCTGTATTTACATGTAACTCCATTTGGTAGTGAAATTCCAGTTCTGCAGATCTAGTAAAAGTGGAATACCCCACATTGCCATTGCTCCCAGGTTCACTCTAACCTGGTGTGGTTGTATCTGTTAGGGCCCCATCTCTTAGTCAAACAGATCTGTTTGCAAATTGTTTCTGTTTGATTGGAATACTTGATATGACCGTGAGTAAAGAAAAGTTCACAAAAATTGTAAATATAAAGGTGTGATGTACGTGATTCCCAAACCACAAGGTTTCTCTTTCACAATGGCAATTTGACAGGTTTCCAGGAAGTGTAATCTTTGAAATGCGTTAATCTTCCATACTGGAAATATGGCCTGACCAGCGTAGTTGTGTTTTGTGCAACATTGGTTCCCTACAAGTCATTTTTGGTATTTTAAGGACTTTGAATTTTATACTGAAGACGTTACAGCTATGTTTATTTAGTTATCTAGTCCACTAACTAAATGACCATTACAAATATTTACCTGTTAATTTTCAGTTATACTGGAACATGTGATGGAGAAACAATCTTTCAATTGTCTCAGGCTTGTTTGCTTTGAAAATAATTTGATACCATCTCATAGGGTTTCATAAACATTTTACTTGATGCACCCCTTGTTAGAAAACTCAATTTCCATTCACACTCAGATAAATTGATTTGAATATTGAATTACAAAACATAAATATTTTACCAGTTTTTAATATCATGGACATGAGAAATTATTTGCAAACTATAACTTCAAACCAACTTTTGATTCTTGAATTATTAAATGGAAAGATGTGTTTGTTTAACAATGGGAAAATCATGAATGTTAGGTTGGAATTTTATGTTCGAGCTGCAAATCACAACATTCTATGCACATTGAATCGTATAAGAATGGCCGCGCTAACATGGACCAGGCAAAATTTCAACGAACTTGTAAAGCAAAGAACTGGATCTCTTCGGACAAAACGAAATTTCTCATTCATAGAAATTTGATTTTGATTATATTTATTAAAAATCTGTTACCATAGATCAGAATGAAAATTTCTGGTATTGCATTTTAATTTTAGTTTTTCCTCATTTTTCATTCTGTTTTAAAATCTATATCTTTATTCTTCTTATTAAATGATCTTTTTCTTGTTTTCAAAAAATATCCCATAACCTTTTATTAAAAGGGATATTTTTGAATTCAATATTTTAAAGAACAATTCGTTTAGAATTTTAGTGTTTTAAAATGTTTTCTTTTGTAAGAATGACAAAATTCGTCGTTAAAGACGCCGAAAAGATTCGAATCTTTTTGGTCAAAGACATGTTAATGAACCGTACGTTTAAAATGCATCTAATGTGAGTGACACATGTAGCTTTATTTACGGAAGGATAAAAAAAATATATTTACATTTCTGTGGGACACAAGGTCCCTCGATTACAGCCAATCAGACATGTTGTTTGGTGTACGATATCTGTCAGCTAGTGCATATGATGCAACGATTTTTCTTGTTATAAAGCGATTTATAAATAAAAAGTACGAAATCCATCCCTTGTGAATCTCTATGCTTTACACTGCATAAATTTCATTCCCTCCTAGGGATCTATACAAACCACTGCCTGATTTAGATTCGAACCCGAAACAGCTCTAGTGAATGAAAAATGAATAATTATCTCAATTAGATTTCTAGTCTATTTAATGACAAGCCTATACATGTCGATGTGGTGGTCAGCCACTCTTACGGTTCCCCTGAGTAAATAATCTATTTTCTCAAATAATAAGAAATATAATTAGAATGTATTTGCGTGCAAGGACTTCTAAAAATTCATAAAATGTTTTGTGATTAACCGCAGACATTAAGGTATTTTTCGACTTGCCGGTTTGAATGAATAGATTTGTCAAGCTCTGTATTGTCTGAAAATAGGTTGTAGCAACAAAGCAGTTATTAATGATCCAACTTGAAGTAGTCCAGCGAGACAAATTTGATAAACATTGTGATATTGCAAGCATTACTCTAAATTTTTGAATACCTAAATTCACCACAAGCAAAGCCAGTTGGTCCCTATAAGCAAATTGTTACAAAATAGTAAATGAACAGTACGGATCTAACAAAAAAGTATAGCAAATAAAAAAAAAGAAGAAATCCAAAGAGGTTTAAGACTCTGGATTTTAAAACACGAAGGTAGTATGTTTGTTTGTTTGTTTGAGTTTTATGGCAGGTTATTGTAGGTTATTTAATGCCAAATCCATTTTTATGCAAATAGTCGGTTCTATTTCAAATAATTTAATTTAGCATTAGTACACAGTTTAATTATCAAAAACATTTCTATTTCAAGCTATTCAGTTTCGTCAAACAGAGCTAATTCAGTTTAGTATAAGTACAAATTTTGTTTACACACTGTTAAATGTCAAAATAGTTCTATATTAAACAATTCAGTTTAAATGTCAAAAACAATTCCATTTCAAACAATTCAGTTTAGCATAAGTACGCAGTTTAGATGTAAGTACCCAGTTTCATTGTCAAAAACATTTCTATTTCAAACTTTTCAGTTTAGTCAAACAATTCATTTTAGCATAAGTTGCAGTTAGTTCTATTTAACCCAAAGATAGGACCCGATCAGGTGCTTCCATTATGGGCTATATATATATATATATATATATATATATATATATATATGTATGTATGTATGTACTATAAAAAGTTTCGTAAACTTAGTTTAGGATATGAAGTTTAATAGCATTTGAACCATTGATGGTAATCTAATGCCAAATCTTGTTTATGCATATATGATTTGCAAGTGAATAGCTTATAGGTATCTTTAATTTCAAACGAGCTAGAACTCATTCGTTTGCATTGAGTTAAATGGCTGAAAAGAATACCAATAATTCAATCTAATATTAATCATTTGTTTACACACAGATTGTAACATACTGACCCTCGACCGAGCCGTCAATCAAGAGACGTACCAGTGTAAATAAGCGGAAGAACAGTGGAAGTAGGTGAACGTTAAACAATAGTATAACCAGCACACAGACAGCTTGAGGCAGTTAGAGTAAGTTGGGGACAAGATGCCGGAGTGAGAGCCAGCGGCAGACAGAGGGCTTTGGCCCTCAGTGATGCACGGTTGAGCAACCCAGCAAGGTGGAGCAAGAAGTGCTGCTATGGTCGAAAGAAAAACTTTGGGTCAATATGTAGCAGTCTGTCCCTGTTTCCGACTCACCTCTCACACACAATCAGCATCAACCCTTTCGAGAATAAAGTGTGAGAGATATATTTTTATAAAGAAGAGTGTTCGTTCGTTCGTTCATTGAAGTCGTCATTATTGTTTGATTATGTTACGCTTATATTTGTATTATGTATATGTATGTGGCTATACAACAAGATAAGTGGTTTCAATATTGAGATTTAACACTGGTAATTCATTACGTATTCCTATCTGATTTGAAAAACTTGCACACAGCTGTATGGTTTCGAATAATCCCATAACGATAATCCACAACAAAAGATGGAACAGTTCTATTCAATCCATAGAACGGATCCTAATAGGCAATTCAACTCCGGTTCAGAGTGGACCTGAGAGTAATTGTAATGAAGAGGTACACTACATTCATAAAACTCCAACAATAAAACCTCACCATCAAATGCACTTTAATGTCATACCTAGGACGCTAAATAGTTTCAAGTATTTCAATCAAACACTAATAATACTATTCAACATTATTAATTCGTTTGTATAGAGCAAAATGTTTTCAAGTATTGTTAAGACTAATAATTTTATTTGATATCAGTTATTTGTTTGCACACAGTTTACTTGTTTTCAAATATTGCTTTTTAATCGCAATTTACCCTTGCACCTTTAAGATAAAATTGGGTTAAGAACTTTTTTGTCTCAAGGGCAATCCGCAGATTACGGTTAACACAATCATGTAGATACTTGGGCTTTACACGACCGGCCGATTGATTGGATTGAGCATCTCCAACAGCCCATCTAGCTTAGTAAGGGTCAAAGTGGAGTGTTGCCTGTTAGGGGATCACTTCAATTGCTGGGTGAAAGACTGCTCAGCCACCAACATCCTTTTCTTCAGTATTACGGGTCGCCACCCACTGTCGACAGTTGGCCTCGTAGGGGATGTATTGCCCCTCTGCAGAAGCATTTTCAGCGTATTCTTCAGTCACAGCCGACAGAGGGAGAATAGATTTGCGTGAAAAGATCAGTAACATTGAAAAATATGAAAATGCTTAATGCAGAGACACCAAGTACCGAAGATACAGACAGATCAATGAAATCAATGATCATTTAACCTTATGAACAGATTTCATTCTGGACATGAATTATTATCATTTTGCGTAGAAACGAAAAAGGTGCTAACCAAAAATTTACATGCATACCAAAGCACTCAACAAAACCACAACATGAATATGTATTCCCAGATAGATAGATAGATAGATAATCCGACTGAATGATCTGTCAAGTTCGGAACTTAAACAGAAAAGGCAACTTGGATCGTAACTAAAAATAATTCTACTCTATGTAAAGACACTATCTGCCATTTTGGTTTATTATTGCCATCACTTTGTTTTAATGAGAATATTGTCCAAATGCTTGGCCTCACGAATCATATACTCCTAAAACCTATCCTGAATTTCTACAGTGTGTGCTAAATCATTGCCTCTGCTATTGCTGCGACCTGGAAATAATGGAACTATATTCTAAGCTCCTTCTCTAGGATTGTGTGAGAGGGTAGAGCCCAGAGAATGCTTACGTTCAGCCAGTGAAATATTATATATTCAAGTGATTATTGTAAGAATGTAATCGATAATTTAATCAAATATTCGTACAATAAACTGCCTATTCCAGATGATTGACCCCTGGGGGATTTAATACTTGAATCGAAATACGTTTCTATCAATCTGCCGCACACTGTTAACTAGAAGCAAAATGGCATAACATATATTGTTTGAATTGACATACAACAGTGAAATCCTGAACACATCTAATGCTGAAACAATTCATCTATCACTCACTACTGTGATTATTGGGTAATTACTTTTAAAACAAAGAAATTGCTGTTTGCGTTATATCAATCCCATCTTATTAATCCCCACTGAGAAATAATAATTATTTGAATTCTAGCAAGAATACTTGGAGTTGGCCTGGAAAAATACATAAATATAACGACACGAACAGAACAAAAACACATGAAGAAAATAATCAAAAATGGTAAAACATTCAATTCAATTAAGTTTTTAAATAAATAGTTCTGATTAAGATTGTTTTTATATACGTATAGCTGCGTGCACATATTACAACAACTAAGCAAAAGGTTTTGATACGAAGAAGCATAAATATCACTGTTCACAGTAATCTAGTTATTTCAGGCACAGAAAAAAAAGCGATTCAAACAAAAATAATTTGTTAAGTGGAATTAGTCTTATTTTAAATGTAACACACACACACAAGAAACAAGTAAAAAAAAAACAAACAAATAATGAATAATTGTCTTATATTGTTTTTTATGTTTTCTTCACAACAAACCTGAGTATAGATATGACATGTCTTACGAAGTCAAATATTTCTCTATAACCGAAGTTGCTTTTCGTTGTATACAATTCAGTTTACGATTTCAACCGCTGAACTACCAACAGAGATTGTTGATAGTGGGGAGATTTTTGATACGAACTGTCGCATATTTTTAATGAGCTGATGACAGAGGAATGGTGCTCTAATGCGTAAAAGATTCACCGAACATTACAACTCAGGTTTCGAATTCAGCGATTTTTATTCCCCTAAACAAGTTGCCTTGTCCAGGCTTAAAACCCAGTCGTCCTTACTATTTACCTTTACAAATGTGAGCTGAACAGTGAATTGTCTGAAAAGCTCATATGATGACGTTATATCTTCATTGCATACCTTTTTAGCTAAAGAGTCCAAGCACTGCAACACCGATTGAATTAGTGTATGGACAGCAAGAAGGACTATGGTCAGGTGATGAATTTTTCAGCCGACTCCCGTTTCTTAGATAAATAATATTATCGGAACAAGACTTTCTCAAAGGCATAGCGCAAACGGAAAGGGTTCGAAGCAGGGTCACTGAGTCTATTTCCTGCGACGATGACTATTATACAAAACGAGCTTCTACAGAGGAAAATTCTTCGAATGTTTCAAATCTCCCAATTTTTCCCTGCATCCAAATCAGTCAATTTAACAACGTATTTGGTAGATTGCTTCTTAAGTTTATTTAATCATTCTAAAAAAATTAAATATCAAGGAGTTCACTTTTTGTTTGAGACGAAAACTTTACTGTCTCCACATCGTAGGAGCTTAAATCTTAACTAATCACGGATATTCCTTTGTCTCCTTTCTCATATCAAGGTCAGTATAACCGGTGATTGAAATGAGGTTTAAGACGGACTTTTATAAGTAAAAATGCACAATATGCTTTGGGTGTAATAGTCAAATTATCAGAAATCTCGGAAAAATCGACGATCCCATCATAGCATTCACATCCACACGTAGAGAACATTGTTCGACGAGCGGTTTCGTCGGGCGAACTACAATTACCGAAAAAGTTTCCAATAGGACAGGTGCCTCGGGTCAAACTCCGATGACGAAGAAAGGAGGTGGGTAAAAGACTTGGCCATGAAGCAAGGAATCTGCGAGTCGGCCATTGGATAATTTTCGCAGACCCCGAAGCCACTGTGCCTACCGTCAACCCTTTGATGTTGGATGAGGCAACGTTTGTCATGGGGCTTGATAGAGGGATGCCAAGGAAAGACGCTGTCCACAACTGAGACTCCTAGAGTGACGACGAAAGCAAATTATAAACTAGCTTTCTTCTCTCTTTCTTTTCTTCTTCATCATTCGTCGAGATCCTCCGCCATTTCGCCAAGAAGTACCGATCGCATACATCTATTGGGTATTTTGTTATACCATATGGAAGTCGGAATTTTGCTCTATATTTTAGAAAAGATATATTCTTCAGATAAAAATAATATCTGTGATTCTGGTAAAATATCTGCTTTTTCATTACAAGAAGTTCAACCTTTCGCAAACGGATTGTCATTGCAATAAGCCAGAAGCAATAGACGCGACTGAAAGGAAAGTGGTTTCTGAATGTCTGTCCACAGACGTTGAATGTAAAATGGTGGAAAATAAAAATATCAACGAATTAAATGTTAAGTATTTAAAAAAAAGCATCGATATTCATTGATTTCATTATGCATATATATATATATATATATATATAGAGAGAGAGAGAGAGGTGGGGAATGTGCATTGATTTTAAACAACACAGTTCTAAAAATTTAATACATTTTATTTCTTTCATTCAAATGAAAAGTTGGTCGAACAACAAAAGTTATACTATCTTTCCTTCAAAAGTATCTTTCCTTCAATTGTTTCTTTCCTTTAAAAGTTAAATTTATATTAATCAATGCCTTAACTGTCTCAACAAAGAAATAGCTTATAGCAGTTTCCATTGTTTTAAACTAGATTATATATTTTGTGTGACAAAAAAGATCTTTCGAAAGTATTTGGCACTATGTAGAGAGAACGTATATCTATGAAGTTGATAAGTATATGTAATTCTAGTCAATAATAATCAGCAGTAAGCAATATATTAGTACAAGCACATCTATCGTAAAAATCAACCGGAAAGAGAAAATATTTCTCGAAGAAATAATTAAGCGATATTGAATCTAAGTATATTCCGAGAAATTGAATGTTGGAAAAGAATTGAAATTCACTCAATGGAAATAAAAATGAAAGTGAATAACAACAAAGGTGAAACTTTATTGAAAACTGAAAAGCTGCATATTTTGTTGCTTTATTTATAAGATTTCGATAGGCTCCATATTAGATTAAAAGTGAATTAATTTATCAACTATATAATTGCTTAAAAATCAATTTTTAATAATCTAGTAGGGAAAATTAAATTATTTTGTGTTTTGATCCGATTATCCTGACAAAAATTCCAATATTATCGATCGCAACTCGAAGAATGAAAACGCTGGTTATTAAAAAAAATCTTTAAGTACAAATTCAAATCTTAAGACTTCTGGAAGCTTCTTTTTCGCAAAAATGGACACCTTTGTTTTGTTTATATATATATATATATATATATATACTGGAGGGGTCTTATAAAAAGAAAGATGTTATATAGTTTCTCTCATCTCTATGGAGGAAAGATTCATTTTTATAATAATTGGTAAACGCTCTTAATGGTGGGGTACGATCTCGCTTAAGTTCCATAATATACATCCGTTTTAATTGGTGTGTGAAACTTTTTCAATGTCTCTTTTAAATTCCACGTGACTGTCTAAATGAACATGAACACAGCATTTCTTACTGTTGAGAATTTCGAACTTTGGACAACTGTTTTGTCACTCAATCTTAAGCATTGTTACAACCACCGGGTAGGTTTGTTTGATTTGGTTTAATTTGGTTTTATGCTATATCAACCATTGTTGGTTATTTAAAACCAAATCCTGTTTCTACATATATATTAGAAATATGATATGTAAACACATTTTTAGACACACAACACACAGTTAAATGATCAAACAATTCTATTTCTAACAATTCACTTAAGAATAAGTCATTTGTTTTCACTTAGTTTAAAAATCAAACACTTCTATCTGACCGATAGATATGACCCTGTCAGGAGCTACCTTTCGGGGCCAAAATTGAACTGGGGGCGATAGCGGTAAAGGGTGTTCCACATTCCCCAAATCTCCACTATTACTGGAGCCCCACCATTAGAGCGTTTAATGTCATATCCGGCACACTTGTGGGGGTGATCTTACCCCTCTGCATAGATACAGTCGGTGTATTCTACTCTCCCAGCTGACTGGGCTCAGGATTGTTTGTTGAACAGCATACCACGTTTTCAATTAAAATAAATTGCATTTTATTTGTCATTTCATTTCAAACAGTAAAATGATATCAAGTATTCTTAAACAACATAAACAACTATTCTATATCCAAAACTAATAACTTTCAACTGCATCTATTTAACCCGTTCATCAGAACTTGAGAAGTACTACCACTAACTGGGAGTTATGGAAATTAAGGAGTACTCACATCTTGAACACCTCTTTAGTGGGTGTGGTGTCTTGTTCCTCTCCAGTCAGTGTATTCTAATAACTACTGACAGCAAGATATTAAGAGTGAAGCTTGATTTCAAAAAAGCAGAAAGGAAGAAAGGAGGAAAATTAATTTTCTTTAAAACATTCCCTTTGGCCCTCAATAATTTTATTCCAGACTATTTACTATTGGTTGAAGATCTCCGAAATTCTTCTCTTGATACTGTGTGAAATTTTGCCGTCATTGTAATTTTCATGCCCTCCGAGTTCTCAAATCACTTGGGGTGATTTTTCAGTTCAGAAAACAAGAAAAAAGTCGCATAGAGCTAGGTTTGATAAGTTGTCTTACGTGAAAATTTTAGTAGCGAGTATTCATTGTATTTTAGTATATTTTTACAATCGTGTTATTGGCACTGTTGCTGTAAAGACTGCTGATTTACAGCCATTCTTCTTCTTCTTCTTCTTCTTATTATTATTATTATTATTATTATTATTATTATTATTATTATTATTATTATTATTATTATTCACTCATTAGAGTTTTTCACATCAGCGTTAGCTGATGGTTTTCACTGGAGTTTGAGTGACAGCAAGTCTCCTCAAGTCCCCAGGAATCTTCTCATTATTCTGGCCGTTCTTAATAATGTAGTAGTTTGGATAGCCTCCCCCCGTCCGCCAACTTTCAAGTCCTCCACTCCCTTTAGTAATCCTTTAGTTACTGTTCCAAAAGCACCAATTACAGTTGGTGTAATTGTCACCTGCATGTTGCATAGTTTTTTTTTAATTCCCTAGCAAAGTCAAGCTACTTATCCTTTTTTTTTTACATTCTTTCAGATTTATTCTGTGGTTAGCCGGGACAACAATGTCGACAAATTTGCAATTTTTTGTTGTTGTTGATTATTATTAGGTCCGGTCTTCTGGCCGAGATCAGGTGATCCGTCTGTATGTCAAAGTCCCATATTATTATTTTATTGAGAAGAAAGTACTTTTACATCTAAATGTGGAAAAAACATTGACCTTCATTTATATATTTAATCAAGAAAATATTTCCCATCATTATGAATAATATAATTCCATCTATTTGCCAAATATAACTGTTTGACATTTAAACTGTGCACAAACAAATGACTTACACTAAATCGAATTGTTAGAAATAGAATTGTTTTTACATTTATTTTTGTGTAAACAAATGACTGAGGTTTAATTGAACTATTACTGATACATAGCAATATTTGGAAAAATTTACCTGTGTTAACGAATGAGTAATATTGAGAAGAATTATTAGTGTTGAATAGAAATACTTGAAACTCTTTAACTGTGTGCCTTACTCGAATTATTGATATTATATAGAACTACTTGGAACTATTTGACAGTGTCCCAATAACTAGTGTTCAGTAGAATAATTAGTGTTAAATAGCAATATTTCAGTGTGTAAGTAAATGATTAATATTGAATAGAATTTTTATTGTTCAACAGCAAATAATTGAAACCATTTAAACGTGGAGAAACAACAACAATGATAGTGCACAAACAAATTAGTTCCAATTCATTGAAGAATGAAATAACCTACAAACTATTCGATAACAAATGAAATGTATATTTGCATACATTTAAATGTATGCAAATAAAAGACTGATGTTAAATTGTCAGTTACACAGCAATACTTGAAACCATTTAACTGTGGGTAAACAAATGATTAACAGTTAATTCGGATCTCTGGTGTGTATGTGTGTGTGTGTGTGTGTGTGTGTGTGTGTGTGTGTGTTTGAAGCTTTATATTTACTCGCTCTGAAGTTAATCATTCGCAACAAGTATTTATGATATCCCATCGGAAAGAGTTATTCAAAATTAAGTCAAATATTTAGTGTGCTATCCAATGCATTTAAAGTAGAGATTATCTCAAAACTGATTATAAAACAAGGAACAAGGCAATTCACTTTGAGGCATTAATGTATCAATCTTGTAAACGATGACTGCTTTCATCTCTTCTGTGCTCACAAAAATTCTTCATGCTTGAGGAGTTGAGCGTGGTATAAAAGATATCATCGCATTCACTTTGCACTAATGTACTTGAAAAAAGCATGCATAAATCTTTTCTTCTCCCACCGTTTAAGGGTTAAACAGTTAGTCAGACTGACATCTCTTCCTTTACTTGGCCTCCAGTTTAGGAGAAGGATAAATCAAAATCGGGAGCAGGATACTCTTTACCTTATCAGTCCGAGGTTGTGTTCAATCACGTTTATGGCAATACTGTGACGATACTGGTAATAAGTTGTATAAAATCCTATTCTTCCAATGCACAACAAATTAAGAAGAAAGATGTTTAGTTTTTTCGTTTCGTTTGGTTTTATAGCATATCAACCATTGCAGGTAATTAAATGCCTTAGTCTGTTTATGCATATATATATATATATATATATATATATATATATATATATATATATATATATATATTAAATATATGATTTGTAAACTCATTTTGGCGATAACATTATCAAACGAGTCTGGGCTCATTTTTGGCACACAATCAAATGGTTTCAAGTATTGCTATGAGACATAAACAATTTAACATCACTCATTTCTTTGCGCAGATTTAGATAGATATATATGATATGTAAGAGATTAGTTTGTCGGTAATTTCATTTTTAAATGAATTCGAACTAATTTGTTTGCACACATTCTTATTGCTGTTTTTTTCTATGCAGTTAAATGGTTTCAATTATTATTATATCTCACTGATAATTCTTTTCAACATAACTCATTCGTTAGCATAGTTAATTTTCTCGAAGAACTGTTCTGTATCAGTAACAGTTCAATTCAACATTTGTTATTTGTTTACACAGAGTTAGATGGTCAAACAGTTCTATTTCTAACAATTAAACTCAGCATAAGTCATTTGTTTAAAAGCCAAACAGTTCTATCTGACCCATACGTTGGACCCTATCAAATGCTACAACTCCGGTGAAGGGGTGCTCAAAGATCCATCATTACTGGAACCTCAACATCAGATTTTTAAGTGTCATATCTAGGATACTCGTTGGTGGGGTCTTACCCCTCTGAATAGATGCAGTCAGTGTGTTCTACTGCCCCAGTCTACTGGGTTAAAAGAAAGGAGACACTTTGAAAGGGCAACTGCTAGTCTTCTATACAATCTTGTCATTTTTTGTGCCTAGATCATGATATTTACCAACCCCTACGCTCGGGCAGGATATGACACAAGGTCAATTTTAAGCGGAGTTTAATAGGTTTAAATTCAGAGTTTTCCTTCTCCTAAACTAGTCGCCTCACCAAGGCTGAAGAACCTAGTCTGCCCTACTATTTACCCATAGCTGGAGGGAGAATTATTGGATTCAAGGGTATTAGTGCGATGTGAAATGCAATCAGTCTCGTCCAGGATTTGAACTCATGTCGCCGTATCCATTTCCTACGGCGATAACCATTACACCACGGACACCTCCTTGTGCCTAGATCATGGCTCTAATCCTCAATACCATGTTGTTGCCAGGGATGGATGGATAAGTGAGTGGAATGGTAGAGTAAATATCAATTATCATGTAAACAAAAACGTATTGTAATAGAGATAAACATATACTCATAGCTAAATTAAAAATTCACCATTAGATTTTTTTAAAGAAAATGGTTACTTTACTTAAACCAAAATGGAAGCAAAATGAACACTTACAAAGTTTGCCAAAGGCTGATCTTTATCTTAAAGAGACGCTTGATAGTATGGGAAGGAAGATTTTGTTTTTTTATTTTTATTTTTTTGAGAACTAAGCAAGTTTTGCTTCCAAATAAAATCAGTAAACTTTTTGGAATTTGTAAAGAAAAAAGGTAAAATTTTCTCCTAGGATAAGAGGAGACTTATCTAGGTAATAGTTTAAACAAAAATTCTTACGAGAGAATTAATTTTTTTCCTCCGCCATATCGATCAACTATTGAATTTTTGGATTAGTACTTTGGATTTTTACACAATTCTCGTAATGAAAAAAACACACACACTTCCCTGGAATATTACAAAAGGCACAATAGAACATACATTTCTTTAATGAGAAAGATAAGTTTTGAGCGGATAGAACTATCACATTATCGGAATGCCTTAACCTGACGTAATATTATACCTTTTCTATTCTTATTATAAGAATTGTATATTATGGATTCGAAAATGTAATATTTAATCAATTGAGAAAAGAATCTTTAATTAGTTCGGAGCATTTTTTTTCAAGCTGTGTCATTCTGTGGATCTAAATTGGAGCAGTACTTGTTCGAATCACTAACCTTTCTGGAAAGAAATCACAGAGAATGTCCTTCGGATTTCATCATATACACAGCAATACACAGGTTTTGGGCTATTTTTTTCTATTATTAAAAGTGGTTCACTTTGCTTCTTTCACGATGTCTTGACTCCACGTTTTAGTTATTTACGGAAAAACTAAGTTTATTCTGGTTTTATACTAAATAACCTATTATTTTTATCTAAACTGAAGAAATATTGTGTATTGAGGATGGGTCTTTCATTCTCTCTCCCTCCCCCCTCTCTCTCTCTTTTTGTATTATTGCTCTCAGCTTCGTGTTTTACCCCGGGATATAATTTCCAACTTCGTCGTTATTGTTATTTTAGATGTCCGGTAATAAATCCTTCCTTCCTTTCACTTTTTTTGCACTTTTCCTATTTCTAATTTCATTCGGGATTTTTCCCCCTTTTTTCTCTTTTGTTTTGTTTTCTCGTGCATTTTTTGGCCTTTTATTTACCTCATTAATTCTTGTTTCTTTTTCTAAATATATTCCTTTGCATTTTGTCTTTGCTTTTCGCAGACATTTTGCCATGTTCAGTTTGTACGCTTTCTACAAAATGTTATTCTTGCTTACGTAGAATAAGCAAAAAGTGTCCTTTTTGCAGCTTTGCAGATTTACTTTAATATTTTAAATAAAGAGACGGATGCAAAGCTGGTCGACTTGAATAATAAAGTGATGGTGTATTGATACTGAGACCTGTTTAAAGAATAAAATCTTGAAAAAGATATGCTGCTTTTTGTTTTTGTTTTGTTCTTTTTGTGGGGGCTTTGTGAAACAAAAATTGTACACCTGAATCCGTGAGGTTTTAGAATGGTACTTTTTCATATCCTATTATAAAAGAAGTTTCAGATGTACTTCGACCATTTCCTGGAATAAATGTATTGAATATTTAAAAAAAGATATTGTTTCATTTATTGTTCCTTTTTGTCTTGATAAGTCTCAGTTCCGATACATTTTTAACATCTCACGCACCTTTTTCTGGATTCCTCCCCGCATTTTTATGAATTTGTTCTTTTTTTTCTCCCTTCTCTCTTTCTTTTTCTTCTATAATGAGGTTCATCTTTCTTGATAGTATTCTGTTCATCAACATCTTTCTATTTTTCATCCTTTTATTATCAAGTATCTTTGCTTTTTCTTGATTTTTATTTCTGCTTGTTATGATCCTCCTTCTTGTCCCTATCCTTCTCCTCCTTTCTATTTCCAAACGATTATGCCTTTTTTATCTCTTATTCTAGCCTTCTATTTCCACTCATGATTCCTCTTTTTCAATCGCTAATTTTCAAAGAAAATAACGCTGTAAACTTTTGCACACACATTATTCGTTCTTGCAAGACAATGCATGTTTCAATAAAAACAAAACTGGGGACTAGCGTTGTGGTATAATAGTCCTTCTAATCTAGTCCTTCTAACATGTTTTGTGTAAATGGTGAGTGCGATCTTTACTGGGTGTCACATATTTCTGGTTTTGTGTCAAACTAAACAAAGAATTTTGGAATCTAGCGGTTTTGACCAGACTTTAGCCATTATGATCATCAGAGCAAGAAAAACTATGGAAATTATCTGTTCTATTTTTTAATATTTTAAATGAAAATTACATCTTAGTGTACCATACATTTGCAAACATATAGGTTTGAAATTCTTCTCAAAGCTAAGTCTATAAATACATTAATAAAGTTATTTGAATTTATTCATTGGGCTGAAAATTAATCTCTAGAAAACCGAAGTTATATACCAACCCCTCCGGGATCTCATGAGATTCGCCAAAACATACAGAAAGAAAGCCATGTACTAACCTAAGAAAACAAATTCAAACATCTATGCCCCATAGTCGCCAAAAACTACAGACTAGGTTCACGAATGTCAAATATTTCCAAGGCCTTTGGCCGGCTGAGAAAGCCAGTCTTGTTCAACTAAGACATTTCCATAAAAACTAAATGTGTTGTGTACCGCACCATAGTTCTCTCAATCCATTGGTACGGTGAAGAAACTTGGACGGTATACTAAGTGGATACCGAAAGACTTCACGTCTATATGTGCATCACTTTGCACATAATAATGACGAGTGGTGACAGAGAAATCAAAACATCCTATCAGGTATGATATACTCACCCAATGCAATCTAAAATGGGTTGGCCACTTGAACAGACTTGAGGACAGCTGACTGCCAAAAAAATCCTAGTCTTATGACTTTGAGAAGGAACATGTCAAACAGGTAGACCAAAACACATGCTAAAGGTCATCATTAAAAGAAATCAGGGGGTGCTGAACATCCCTTTAGACAATAGATAATATCTGTCTAAAAGTCGGAAATAGTGGAGGGAAAAAATCAGTTGTGCACCAACGAATAGTTTTATAGCTTGCGGTTTCTTAAACTAATGAGAATATTTCACGTACATGCAACATTTTCAACAGTTGATTTTTTTATGCAAAACACGTATTGTTTGGGAGCATTTGGTGGGAATATTTGGAAGTAACTGTGTTCATTGACCATGTTTACTAGCATAAGTATTTATTGATCAACGCGTTCGAATTTTCAAACTTTCCTCGGGTAATATATATGAATAAATTAATACAATGACTATTGTGCAATCAGTAGTGCTACTTTTAACAAAGCCTTCATTAGATGAGGTCTCTCGGCTCAAGTGTCCGGGCTGAAGCATCATCTCCACGAATCTAAAGTGCTCCAGCAGTACATTACGATACCACCAGGCTTTGTTCGTTTGCCGTCATTCTATTGAAATGCTACATCCGTGCTAATGCCTGAGAGATTTAATCTTTATATATATATATATATATATATATATATATATATTCTCTTGTCTGGTGGTAAAAGTTTAAGATCATGCAGGTATTTTGAGATTGATTTGGAAATGAAACTTTGGCATCTTGCTCCGATAGGAAATATATTTATCATCCAACCATTTCTGTCACAATGTTCCCGTAGATCATCATATTTTTCCAACTTATGCTCATGTACTTAATCGATATATTCCTCAAAAGGGACCGTTAATTCGAAAACGAAAACTTTCCTTAGATTAACTCAGGACAGTTAATGTTATTTCATTCGGAAATTTGTGTTGAGGTTTTGAATCAGTTCGACATTTCAGTCTTAGGCATCCAATTTTAGTATAATGGATTTGCATTCCTTAATGCCGGCAAAACTGTTTGCAGTATCATTTTCGTATGTCTATTTTGCTCTGGGTCTATTTATATTTTCACAAGTTTGCCCGTTCATATCTATCTTTTTGTCTCTCTATATAGCGATCCAAAAACCTTTTCTCTATCTATATGGATGTATCTATGTTTATTTATTTTAATGGCATATCAATCTTTGTGGGTAATTTAATGCTAAAGGCATCCTAATAGATGAACAGTGGTACAGTTTCACCCATAGCTTGAAGGATGATGGGTTTCATACCTTTTCCAACGGTATGAATCTGAATGCGAAAGCTATACTGCGACTGGAGTTCGAACTCGCACACTAAGATACCTAAGTCTAGTACTTTAGCAACGGGGACAACTTTATATATATATAAACACACACACACACACACACACACACACACACACATATATATATATATATATATATATATATATATATATGTTTGTGTGCGTGTGCGTGTGTGCATTTTCGAAGCATGTTTTAGTCCAAAAATTTTTGCGAATAGGCTAAACATAGGATTTCTTCCATAAGCCTGAGTCGAAAAGACTGTCTATTAAGTGGAAACATACTGACTACTCGACAAAGAAAAAGTTCAGGGCGCAGAGGTCAAGCTGACAGTGTTCTGGGATATGAAAGAATACATTACTATTGATTTGCTTGAAAAATATGCAACTGAAATCTAAGCTATCTATTGCCAACTCCTTTAGGTCAATTCACCTTATTTATTGAATGACGGCTTATCGATCTCCTGCGACCAAACATCTTGATATGAATACATCTTTGTTCTTTTGCGAGCTTCCTTATTTGCCTATTCTTTTTAAATTTTCCAATTTATCTTATAGTTAAGCTTCCCTTCTTCTTCTTCTTCTTCTTCTTCTTCTTCTTCTTCTTCTTCTTCTTCTTCTTCTTTTGGTGTTAACATCGGCACCTACTACATCTTACTCCGCTTTAGTTCCGTAACCCTCGTTTTTTACTTTCCTTCATCATTATCATTCATTTCTGTTTCCCTCTCCTTTTTGTTAGGTACTCTTTCTTTTACTTTCTTTATTGTCTTTTTCTTTCTTTCTTTCTTTCTTTCTTTTCATCTTACCTGTCGATCTCTGAATATTTCTCATGCTTGTATGCTCTCTCTCTCTCTCTCTCTCTCTCTCTCTCTCTCTCTCTCTCTCTCTCTTCTATTTTTTCTTTTTCTTCTTTTGGCAAATATTCTTTTCCTGTCCACATAATTTTCGTTAGTCCGGCCTTCAATGTCAACCTCTTCTTTCCTCCCGACCGGTCTGTTCCTATCTTATACCGAACCGCCCTTTTTCCTTAGCGTTCCCACACACTTTGCTGCTTCGATCTCTCCCTCCCTGACCGCGTCATGAGTTATCTTTATAATGATATCGCCAAAGGCGTTATATTTAAAGCTCAGCTCACCTTTGTTCGAAGGCAAGGTTTTGCTGTACAAGGTTTAGGTTAGATGCTGATTGGCAGAGGGGAGAAGATGTGGATAAGAATAGGACGGGGTACGAGGTGCCTCTGTCCGCTGATGAAGAACGATGATCGTTGCCCTCGAGGTAAAAAGTTGGAGAGACTATAAGGGCCGGGCTATCATCCGTAATTATTGAAAATGATCAGAATAAAGTCTTGGTGGAGAGCATAGATCTTCTCATATCCTTAAACCGCTCTTCCCTACCTCTCCTTCCTATCTCTTTCTCTTGTTCAGCCTTACCGGTCAGCATAGGTCTGATTATAACTGATTTGGACCATTCTACTGTTGGGTCTAACATGGCCAGGGCACAGCCTCGGCAATGAACAAATCTTTGCCATTTTCGACCGCGCCTGTTTTATATAACTGTTTGGCTGTGTTAGTATCATTTGGCATTTGTGAAAGGATGTATCATTAACATTCATTCGTTGTTTTTGCTGCTATTATCTTCCTGTAATTGACTCGCAGTTTTTGCACTCATGCGACACCAGAGCATTGGAAGCGAAACTGGAAATTTCAACTAATCCAAGAAGTAACTCAATAAATAAAGAAAATTTCATTAAAAGAATAATTTTCTGCAGAAAACGCTTTATGACAAGACCTTTCCCTCAGTTTGCAACGAAACTTTTTACTTTAAATATCTATCTATCTAGTGTGTGTGTGTGTGTGTGTGTGTGTGTGTGTGTTAGAGAGAGAGAGAGAGAGAGAGAGAGAGAGAGAGAATTTAATTGCATAAGCATAACGACAGCAGTGCTTGATGAATCAGTTTCTCGACTATGCGCCAAAGCTCCATATAATGATTGCATAGGAGAGAAATTAACGGTCACCAAACGCCGTTGACTCTTTATGTATTATATTCTAACTTAAATCGACATATGACCTATCAACAATATCAAGCAATCTCTCTTTTTTAATACAGCTAAGAATATAAGTATATAACGGAAACACACACACACATAAATATAATATTGAAATTAAAAATCCACCATTCGTTAAAAACTAAAATGGCTGTAAATTCATTTAGAAATTAAAATTTTCGATGCAGAGACAGTGTAGCCCAGTCGGCTGGGCCTGGAGAATATACCGGCTGCATCTCTGCAGTGGGGTAAGACTCCACCAACGAGTGATCTGGATATGATATTTGGTGTCCTACAAACACCAACGTTTAGCACATGGCCTTTTACAATGTGGGAACCAGGCGCATTGCTGTAGCCCACACACGCCCGTGGGTTCCAAAAATGCCTTGAGCTCAGTCGGCATTCTCCTGAAAAGGGGTACCTCGGGCGCCAGGCGATAAAACTAGCACCTCCAGAGAGCGTAAGGGCCTGGGCGATGGCCTCCTGTAGCTCAAGGAGCGCTTGTCTTTGTGCGAGTGACATAAATGCCGTCTTCCCGGAATCCATGGCAGATGGCTTTGACCGACTCCCACCGGAAGTAGGACACCCCTGGACTGATCATTGTACCCAGAAACATGGCCGATCAAAGTGTTCCCCTGGTCAGTGACGCCCAGTTCAGAATCTGGATATGATACAAAACCATCTGATGGAGAGGCTCCAATTTGGACACTTTTGAGAATTTCGAATACCTCTTCACTGCCATTGCTCCCAGCTCCACTCTGAACGGAGGGGTAGCATCTGATAGGATCCTATCTATAGGTCAAATAGATCGGATATTTAAACTGCGTGCAAACAAATGACATGCCAAACAAAATTGGTAGAAACAGAAGTGTTTCATCATTTAACCGTGTGAAAAACTGTAAAAAATGAGCTCTGGCTCGTTTAAAAACTTTCTCAACAACATGTTTACAATTCATATATCTAATATACGGAATCTGGCATTAAATAACCTAAAATGTTTGATATGCCATACAACCAAACCAAACCAAAACCACCGAGAGTGTTCGATACACACACAAAAAAAATCCACAAAAATATTGAGTAAATAATATCATATTAATGAATAAAAAGTAAGAAGCATTATTTTGTCAGGTAATATATATATATATATATATATATATATATATATATATAATATTTTTAAAGGTCTAAAAGCGAATGTTTAACACAAGATTTTTGCATTAAAAACAGTATTTTATTCTTTACCATATCAATTCTTTAATAAAAATATTTAAAAATGTTTTCTTCAGGAAAATACTTAAGGATAATCAAAGAATAAATAACTACGAAGAAATATTCATATTTGTTTAATTTCGTTATTCAAGGATATCAGGTTGTTTTTATTGCTAGTGGAGCCTTGTAGAAAATAGAAATTATCTGCTTTTAATTATTATTAAAATATGCATGATTAAAATATGCAATATTGAACCTTGTAACCAAAAAAAAGTTACATTGCTTTGAAAATATATTTTCCCTGTTGAAGTTTGTGTGGGTGTGTACTTAACTTTGAACTGCTACTTATATTTTTGGTTACAGTATCAAAGTTGCAGAGTTTGTTCGTAAATGACACCTAATATAGTCCGTTTTTATTGCATAATTTTCTGCTAAAAGAATCCATCTTTCGTTCTGAAAAAAACTGTTTTGGGTCATAACATTTTTGGTGTGAACTTCTTTATGGAAGATAATGAATAAGAAATAAAACGAACTCTGCTTCATATGACACATTATTAGTATCAGCCACATAATACAACCAAGAACTGATTTAAAAGAGTGTAATTATTGCTAAATTATTTCGTTTATTATAACCTATGAGTCGTTTATTTGGACCGACACGTACAACTCCTAAATTAATTTGTAAATATAAAATTTCATGGAATTAACTCACATACACACACACACGCACACAAACATATATATATATATATATATATATATATATATATATATATATATATATATATATATTAGTTTCCGAGATAACTCTGTATCAAATAATTTTAGCTCACATCTAAAATTGCATAAAAAGCGAATTTTTAAAAAATATATCATAACGGTTTGATTGAATAAGTTATCTCCCTTGTATGAAAAGATTTTTTAAATAAATGTATTTTCATATTTGGAAGTGAAAGCAGTCTCTTTTAACAAGTTCGCCACTGAGACAAATTATCTCTGTCCTAAACAATTATCATGTTATGATTTTACATCGGATATGCATGAAGATATGCTTAATAAATATCAAGCTTTGACGCTTGTTTTCGTGTGTTCATGGTTAACAAGCTTTCCACGCAAGGCATTACTAGTGAGATTAAGTTTCACTAAGTATGAAACTTTAGCAGTATTATGGTAGACTGAGTAACTGTTTAAATTCAACCAATTCTTATATTTGTTACCCATAATAATACTCTCCGGCTCCCGGTTATAGAGAACATGATTGACTGGTACAAGTCAAATAGTCTGGCGTTACTGAAGCAAAGATCAAGATGTTGGTTGATTTCGTTTTCCTTGTTTAATGGCATATCAACCTTGGTAGGTAATTTAATGCCAAAGCTATTCTTCTAGAAGAACAGTAGTGGTATTATTTAACCCATAGCTGGGAGGATAAGGGGGTTCATACCTTTCCCAAGGGTATTTGCCTGAAAGTGAACATAATAGCGCAACTGGAGTACGAACTCGCTTACTACAATTCCGCAGTCCATCGCTTTAACCATTACACCACGAGGACACCCTTAAAGATCCATACGGTTGGAAAGAAGGAGCATTCTTCGACTGTGTTTAGGTAAAAAAGTGAAATTTTGGAACATTCACTTACATTCAAAAAGTTATTTGAGCACAAAGACTCAAAAGATTAAACTCCACTAATTCTATGTGATGTCAATCATTTGTTTGCACACAGTTTAATAGTTTCAGGTATTGCTATGTAACATAATTGTTTCTATTAATCGCCTATTCCTATTTAATACGAACAAGTTGCACACAGCTGTAGTTTCAAATAACTTATTAAAATGTCTTTCAAAAGATTGAATAGTTCTTTTAACCTATAAATGGGACATTAACAGGTACCATGACTCCGGATCAACGTGAACCTGAGAGCAATCATAATGTTGGTTACTCCACATTCCCATATTTACCAACCCCTCCACCCAGGCAGGATATGACACAAGGTCAATTTTTAAGCGGAGTTTAACAGGTTTGAATTCAGAGTTTTCGTTCTCCTAGACTAGTTCCTTCACCAAGGCTGAAGAACCTAGTCTGTCCTACTATTTACCCATAGCTGGAGGGAGAATAATTGGATTCATACCTTTCCTTCCCAAGGGAATTAGTGCTTTGTGAAATGCAATCAGTCTCGTCCATGATTTGAACTCGTGTCGCCGTGTTCATTTCTTACGACCATAACCATTACACTATGGGCACCTCCAAAAGGTTACTCCACATTTCAAACTCCTCGCGTTCAGATGGACTTTAATGTCATTAGTAGACTACTAAATGCTTTGTAGTATTGCTCTCCAATACGAATAATTCTATTTAACATTAGTCAATTGTTTGCACAAAGTTAAAGGTTTCCAATATTACTATTTAAAAATAGTAATTCTATATAATTATGTTCAATATAAATCATTTGTTTGTACTTACTTAAATGGTTTCAAATATAATCAATAATAGAACAATTCTATTTGACCAATCAATGAGACCCTACAAGGTACTACCAGCCCGAGCCATTAATGTTGATGAAGGGTTACCCTATATTACCCAAATCTCCAAGACAGAATAATCACCATCAAATGGTTTAGCGTCATACCTAAAACGCTTATTGGGTCTTCAGGCATATTCTACTTACTCCAGTACTCAGACCGCAACTCACTGGGAATAATTATTTCAAGCAATATTTATTTACAAACGATTATAATTACTTGATTGAAATTGTGTCTTGAAACCATGTAATCGTTTTCAAAAAAGAAAAATAGCGATTTGGGTGTTGAATAACATAATAAGGATTAATATACTGTAAAATCAGCCATTTTTCTATGAAACCATCAACCCAGGTTGAAATTTTTTCGACCCCGCAGAAACACGTATCTACGATACAGTCAAGTTAAATTTATTCCTTGATTGTATTTATTGTCAATTCTTTCAGGCTTCAACAAAATGTATATTTTCATAGGTTTTTCAGTTTCTTTTTCAGTTAAACGAATGACCTCAGAATTCGATTGTGTTTATAAAAAAATGCGTTTTGAAAATAGATTTCCAATAGGAAATTATCGTAATGATAAAATTTCAGATTATTGCCCAGTCTTGGCAATTATTTACATCTCAACTCAAAATATCAGCGAGAGATTTTATTCTTAGAGTAGATTATCGAAAATTTCCCCAAAATCACCTGAATGCTTATAATAGATACAGATAGGAAAGAACAAGTCAGGAAATTCCTCAAATTAATACCAGTAGCTCTGATTATTGATATATGCACTCATGGAAGCATGCTTGGATTTTAAAGAAAGATATATACACACGAACGAAAAGAAACTGGGAGAACATGTGTGTATGTGTATATGGGAATTTATACAGACAGTTTTTAGTAATGGGTTGACACATACACAATACACACACACACACACACACACACACACACACACACACACATATATATATATATGTGTGTGTGTGTGTGTGTGTGTGTGTGTGTGTGTGTGTTGGGTAAAACTTGGGAAAGTTAGTCGTATGTGAAGAAAAGAGCGAGTCAGAAAATAATTAAGAGCTTTGTCTATGGTCTTTTAAAAAGCCTGGATAAAGCGTGCACACACACACACACACACACACACACACACACACACACACACACACACATATATATATATATATATATATATATATATATATATATATATACAAGACGTCTTTTGGCATATGATAGAAGAACGATGTTTACACAAATACCTAAATTCAAATCTTTGTAACACAGAATGTAAAAGATCATTTAGAACGCTCACACACAGACACGCACACACACACGAACACGCACATAGACAGATAGATATTTCAAGTATATACACATATGTTTATACTTACGTATGGGTATAAAAATCTTTACGCGTATAGAGTTTGTATGTACATTTGTGTATGTATCTACACACACACACACACGCACACACTCACATGAATAACATATATATATATATATATATATATATATTACTTCTGCGTACAAAGGATAACCTAACCTAAATAAAACTTGTGACACGATCATTATCAGTCTTCTTCAATGAAACATACATCAAAGATGGATTCCTTCTCAAATACGCAATAAGCATAATATATATATATATATATATATATATATATATATATATAATCATGTTGCATGAATTTAATATTCTATTGAGGTTCACTTTTTTTATTATCCAATCAACCGTTAGAAAGTTTAATCGAAAATGATTTTTCAATTTCCTGTAATGACCACTGGATATATTCTTTACAGCAAAACTCGCAAAATAATCATAGAAATCGAATACTGCTTTCTTTAATTGATCAATTTAGCAGCCACATTTACCCACGCACTTAAACATAATTCACATTCATAACTTTCAACAGTTTTAACTCTCGATTTTAGTCTCGCAATTTTTCATATATCCTTCTTTCTGCATCCGCTCTCATCTGCCTCCACCTTTCGGCTGTTTTGTTTAACAGATTTTATATTTTCCTTCTTTTTTTTTATCTTTCACGCCAGACGCGAGTTTTTCCGCCCTACTATTCATTAACAACGCGTCGGCAAGCGAGAAGTGTGGAAACCATATTGGCAATACAGGTCTGTTTATTTATAGTTGAGAACGAGCAGTGACCAAGGGTAATTGACATTTTCGTAGGGAGAACACGTTGTTGTTGTCATAGTGACATGTTGCTGTGGGGATGAAGAACAAAATGTTGTCTCTTGTTCACGCGCATCCTTGAAAATGACCAAGCGAATGGCAGGAACACTTATACAGCCAATCATAAGAAACTCAAAGTTATATTGCAGTCATGGAAATAAATCTTGAGTCTAAAAGAAAAGATTGTGACGCAGAAATCGGAATACAAAGGATAAAGAGAATGAGGCAATTGAAAGGATAAAAAAAAGGCGTAGGATAGAAAGGGTCATTAGATGATAGCTGTCTGTACTATATATGGAAGCAGGTTTTACAAATACTTGAGTGCTTGTTGGATTGACTTTGTTATCCCTATGGAACCAGTTACTTGATTAGAAATCTAAATTTGAAATTTTAGCTTTTTCTTCTGTTTGAACACCGACTGTAAAACGGAATAAAAAATATATCTACTTAGCCAAATCCCTCGTCACTAGCAGAGTATGAGACAAGGTAATTTTCAAAGTGGAGTACAGCTGGTTTCAATTCACAATTTTCCTTCCCCAAGACTGGTTATCTTACAAAATCTAGAGAACCCTGTCTGCCCAATTATTTATCCATAGTTGAGGAAGGAGAACATATGGATTCATGCTTTTTCTGGGGCATTAGCACAAAGGGAAATGCAAACAGCTTTATCCATGGTTTTAAATCAGAGTTCTAATTGTATTTCCTACAACGATAAGCACGACGCTTAACGCAGCTGTAAAATAATAAAAGTGATAAAAAAAGAAATTTAAATGAACTCATTCACGATAAATAAAAAAGACTGCGTTAGCCTGCTTCACTGATAGATAGATAGATAGATAGTGATAGAAAAAGACCAAGAAAGAAAGAAAGAAAGAAGATTAAAATAATGTAAAATAGAAAATGAAAGAAGAGAAAAAAATGGAAAAAGAAAACAGAAAAAAAAGAAGAAAATCTAACCCATGAAAAGTAAATAGCAGACAAAAGAAGAAATAAAATCTGAAACTAGAAGTAAAAAAAGGAAAATGAAAAGAAAAAAAATGGAATAAAACAGTAAAAAATAGAAAAGGAAGGGAAATTCGAAACTGAATGACAGAGGAGAAATAACATTAGAAAAGAAAAAAAAAAGTTGAAAAACCCTAAATACAAAAGTTAAGAACCGAATATCTTAAGGCATGTCAGTAAAGTGCTAACAAATATTTCATATTCTAATCCTAATCTATTAAAAAGATAGACTACCCTATCGGTTGGGTTCAAAATAGACCGACTGTATCCTTTACAGAGAAATTAACCACACAAAAAGGGATGTTCGTAGTATGATATAAGAATACAGTTCTGGAGCTCTTTGGAGTATGGAGTACCCCTTCAATGTTATTACTCCTTGGCTGAAATTAATCTAATTGATCAAAATCACGCACATGAGATCTGTCCGTCCTACATCGAACGTAAAAGAATTAACAACACCGACTGTATATCCCACAAAAGTTATCCGCATAAACGAGAATATCTATAAAACAAGCTCTCCAATAAAAGAAACCGAAGAAAATTCCCTGACCACAACAACACACAAAGCAAAATTCTCAACCCAAAGGTGCTGCCAAACAAATATGCCAAACTGAAACTCAAAAGAAATTAAACTAACCGGAAAAAAATGGAAATAAAAAACTTATCTAAATCCTACAAAAACTAAAACGAAGAATAAAGATAACATGGGAGACAATATACGAGGTGCATACGTTAAGTTTCAAGACAATATAATTCAGTGGAATAAACGTGGTGTAAGGTTAAATTATAAATACCAACTTCGATTGAATAACTTAAATCCTGCCTTTATGTGCCTACTTCAAAGATGACTAGACAAAAATGAAAAACTACGCGCTATACGATCATATACACTATACTGTACTCAGGGTGTCTTGATGTATACCCATCATTGTCATATTCAATGTACCTCATAGCAAGATACATTTAGATTCCACCCAACAGGATGTTAAAGCAACCCTGAACAGAGAAATGAATATATATTCCTTTTACATTCCACCTAATTATATCATCCATTCGGTACAATAATCACAGTGAAATATATCTTTTTTGGAAGGCAAAAAGTTAGGTCCTATCAAAAAAAGATACTTTAAGGTAAGAAACTAGAAACAAAACTCTTTGAACAAATAAAAACCTGTAAAATCAGAGACTTTCTAACGAAAACATATTTATGATAATGTATACAAAATACTAAAATAAGAATCCTGTTTCGGTATAAAATAAACCTAAAAGGGTTTACATGCCATAAAACTCAATAATCTCTCTCTCTCTCTCTCTCTCTCTCTCTCTCTCTCTCTCTCTCTCTCTCAATATATATATATATATATATATATATATATATATAACTTCTGACGAAAGCACAGGCAAGATGGGTTAGACACGTCCGGTACTTAGATGACAATATATATATATATATATATATATATATATATATATATATATATATATATACCCAACTCTTCCACACCTTCAGTATGTGTTATGAGGTCAGTTTTTAAGCTGACTTAAACACCTTTGAATAAAAATCTTCCTTCTCCATAACCGGTTGCCCTATTTAAGTTAAAAAGAAATAGCCTGTTTTCCTATTTCATCTATAGCTGGAGGAGGACTAGTTGGATTTATACTTTTCCCGAAAGTATCAGTTAGCACTGTGTGAAATGCGAATAACCTCGTCCAGGATTTGAACTCGAGTGGCCATGTTAATTTCCTCCGTTGGTTACCATTATACCAATATATATGTGTATGAAGAGATTACGTTAGTCAATTACACCGATATTTACAAGTTTTCACTTTCAACTAGAATGGGTTCGGTAGTGACACATAAGTACTTACCTTGAACGTAATTCTCTGCCACTGGTAGTGTATTTTAAACAAGCGGAGCCCAATTGGCTATTCAGTTCTTCTTGTAATACGATCGAATTCAGCTGAAGTTTGCTCGCTTCGCGAAGTTTACCCGTTTGTTCATCAAAAATATGAAGAAATTTTAATTCATCTTTAATGTTTATTAGCATTTATGCTTAATTTAAAAAAAACTGACATAAATATAAGACTAATGAACAGAACTATAGAATATAAAGGGAAATTTTTTTATTTAATATTTTGTAGATCCACCGTGAGCTTTGCATACTATCAACTAGTTTCCGAAGGTATTTTTCCCATACGACTAAGATTGTGCTTATGAGATCAGAAATTGCTGCTTTTTGTCGACCTCCTTCGTAAACTTTTGCTTCAGTCAATACCCACAAATTTTCTATATGACTGAGGTCTGGAGAGCACTTTGGGTGGTCAAGAAGTTTTATTTTTTGTTCAAGCAAGTACTTCATTGATATTAATGCATTGTGGATAAAAGCTGAAAAAAAAATTCTTCTCCACATAGATGACGTCCTTCTAGTGCGAGAGATAAATCATTTAGTATCATCCATAATCTGAAGCACTTTATCGACCACTGAAAAATTGTAGTTTATGTTTTCCAGAAGATGAGAAGCCCTCCCCCAGATCATTAGAGATCCTTCTTCACTATGCCTTGTTGAATAATTCTCTTCTGGATATTTTTTTACTAGCCAGTACGTCTGAAAGCCATCTAGACCATCTAAACTGAATTTCTTTTCGTCCAAGAAAACAAATTTTCGCCATTCTTTAGCACTCATAGTTTAATATTGACAAGCATATTCCAGTCGTTTCTCTTTGTGCATCATTGTTAACCTTGGCCGATGAATTTTTTTCTTATGCTGAATTTTTTCGCTCTTTAAATAGCTTCTAATTGTTCGAGCAAAGAGCATCCACAAGATATTTCAATATTTTTAATGTTGACGAAGTTTTCTTTTTACTTCGCGAACTTCTTAAGTTTTTACTGGTGTTCTTATATTTATGTCAAAAATAAATGTTAAAATTTAGCATAAATACTAACATACATATAAAATGAATTGAAATTTCTTCTTATTTTGATTTTAAATATCTCTAAACCTTTTCTTTCATATATCTGATTTTCATGATTTAGAAATGCTAAACAATTTATTTTTCTTCATTTTCGAGGGTGGTCATATTTTTTTCCAGTGGGTATATTGAACTTTGGCGCAATGTAAATGAGGTTATGCACTATGGCAATGAACCCACTCATAATGCCATAAAAAGACGTGATCGTAATTCCACGTACGGTCTAATTATTAAATTTGTCATACTCGGATTTCTTCCTCTTCTACCAGATAAATTCCAAACTTTTTTCACAACGTGGTGAAAATTCAAGATGAAAAACAGATAGTGCTTGATACTCTTAAAAATAGGAGCGGTTTCAAGTGGAGCAGAAGACCTGAAAGCGTAGTATTGTTGCGCCCAAGGACAACATTGGATCAGATGAATTACAGGGACAAATAGCAATATTTACTTTTTGTTATTTTTATTTAAATTGGTGTCAACTAGTTTCGATATTAGTTCTTCGGCAGAAAAGTGACCCTGAAAAAAAGGATTTTGAAAGTTTTTCAAATATTCTTTAAACATTTCCGTGTGCTGTAAGAGGAGCAACGAAAATAGATCTGGTGATCTATCTTAATCATTGACTAGAAATAATTTTCTGGTATCCAAGTGCTTTCAACTGACCTTTATAGGATCCCTACAATCGTAAAATCCTGTCCGTGAACTCTCAATATGAGAGATAAATGTGATGTGACGAGTGGGGATACTTAGAATAAGTAGTGACTGTTTTGGCCATCTATATATTTATTTAGATGTTTATATGTTATATGAGATTGTATATCCAATGTCAAACTTAAAAACGAAAGCTTATTCGTCTCAAGTATGTTTCACAATAATTACGAAGGTTATCTCTCCTTAATTTCTTTTAGATTTATTTGGAGAGCACTTTTTAAAATCAAAGTCTTTACAGGTACTTTTAAAATAGATTTTTAGAAATTAAAATTACCATAACGGAATATGATTCTTACGAAAAATAACGGAACCGTTACACAGGGTTTGAGGTTCGGTAAAGAATGAAGCCCTGTGCTAAATTTCTCTTGCTGAGCATGACTTGAAACTTTCCATGGAAATGTCAGTGTGATAGGCGTTTGAGGCAAAAAGACAGTAGCTGAACTTCTACTTACGGAAGTGACACTGTACACGATATTCTCATCTCCCTGTCGCAATAACCGCAAGGAAAATGAACACAAAGCCTGTCCAAAGTTGGTCACCTGCAAAGAAGGTCATCTTATTCTGAGAAAGCTATTGCGGCAAATTGTTCAAATAAATCAGATCTCCTTGTATATTTCACTGAGTGGAATTCAGCAAAGAGATTAAACGATAGAGAATTGAGTATACTCAAATACCTTTCATAAAGACGTTTCCTTGTTTTTTTTTTCCTATTCTTTAATTACTTTTCTTTAAATTCTTACTATATATATATACATATATATATGTATATATATCACGAAGGTCGGCTGAAAAGTTCATCGGCCGACCAAGATACTCTCATGAAATATGAACAAATGAAGTTTAATTTTCGAAAGTAAACCCTTTCGTTCTTCTATCGGTATTGCAGTGCTTAGATCCCATCCTTCACAAAGTCGCTAACAGCAGATATGATGTCATCAAATGAACTTTTCAGCCCATGTATCTTTCAGCCTATGGATCTTTCAGCCCACCCTAGTATGTAATTATATCTTATAGAATGATATCTTTCAGAAACTTGCCTTGCTACTGCGTTTTAACTGAGTATTTTCTACTAATTTCATCATTTTGAATACACATGTCAAAAGCAAACACGTCATCTTTAATTGTATGAACAGTGCGACACAAATTTTCTCTTTTAATTGGAGATTTGTGCAATTCACAGATAAGTCTTGTAAATGACAGGATAGTTATAGAATTGCATTTGATAGATATTTGCTGATCGAAGTATTATATATATATATATATATATATATATATATATATATATATATATATATATATATATATATATATATATATATATATATATATATATATATATATATATATATATATAAAATACATGGTGTAAAGTTTATCCTCCTCGTAATGCCATGGCCCCGAAGAACTGAGATCAAATCGTGAAAGAAGCTGGGTTTTTTTTCCACTTTACCCTAATATTTTTAGTAAAGGCTTAGATATATCTCTTCTCCCTCCAATTATGGACAATTAATCTGACAGACATGGCTTTTTAGAACTGGTACAACAACCGGTCAAGAAGTTGAAAAACAATTTTTCTATCGATGGAATAAGAACTTTATCATGGATTTTGATTTCTTAGTTTATCTTTTTGTTTTAATGGCACCACATCCTTCCTTGGATAAGAACAGCAGTGATACTATGAAACCCATGAGGGAGTTCCATCTTTTCCCCTAGGTATTTAATCCGAAAGTGAATGCAGTAGTGTTACTAGAATTCGAACTTGCTGGCTTCGAGGCCGGAGTCCAGTACTTTAGTCATTACGCCATGGAGACTGGATTTCAATGTAAATGTGCCCATTAATTGTCGAAGTAATAATTTTCATCACTCCTGAACTCTTTAGTGACATATAACCCCCCACATATTTAATGAATTAGGAACATAACTTGTTCTCTTCAAGCAGTTGTCTTCATATATTTGATTTGATCGACACCAGTCAAACGTTCCAGTATTCGTGTCTTGATCGTCATCACCGATTTAAAATTTGATTAGGCAATTATAAAACCATTTTTGGGGACTATAAAGCTTCTTGTCACAAAGGAAAGAGCATTAAAGCTTTTCTTCACGAAATGATATACAATCAACAGCAAAGAGTCAGAAATTAAATCCATTTGAAAATTTATGATGGAAATTTTTGCCAGTGTTCAATGAGAATCCTCTAACAAGATTTATAAATTGCTTCTGAGGAAAGATAAAAACAGTTTAATAAATAATATTGATTTAAATTAGTGAAATCCATTCCGGAAAAAATTAAGGCTGTTATAAAAGCTTTATTTCTAATTTTCTTAAATGAATTCCATATTTTTTTCCTTTAAAATTGGGAATAATAGGTTATTCCATAATATTTTCCTCTGCGTGGCTCGGAAGAAAATTATAGTATTATTTTAGATAATTTCTTCTATTTTGTCTCAAAAATATTTCATGAAGTTAGAATGTTCGACTATTAAAGAAAAAATGTTTTGCGTGTTAATTGTCATCAGTTTATATTCTACTAAATAAAAAAAAAACAAGATGAACTTCATCTACGTTGGTAATTCTATAATTTCTACCAAAGACAGTATAATCAAATAGAATTAATAAAAACAGTAGAAGTAAATATAAAGTGAATTCCACTTTATTCCAGCATACTAATGAATACGAAACAATCATGCCTTTTTTATGTTTATTGAAGACAATTAAATATATTTCCTAAGTGTAAATCCAACTATTCCCGTTTAATGTTACCGAGCACCAAATGATATAAAATAAATGGCAATTTTAAAAAAAAATAGTATTAGCTTTGTCCATCACAGGGGATTATGAAACCCTGGAGTATAGCTTCATATGCCATGCTTACAATTAGCACTTATACGTGCATACTTCAGAAGAATTTTCTAAAAGTCTAGACAATTGTGTCTGCAAATGTAAATGAAAATGTTTACTCATTCCCAAGATGAACACAGCGAAATAATAATTTTTGGATCTTGAACTGAATGTGTTTTTTTTTTGTTTTTGTTTTTTTTTTGGTTAGTTGGTGTTTAAAACTATATCAACTCTAGTGGGTTATTTAATAATAAGTCTTCAGGAGAAGCAAGGACGAACTCATCAGTGATGTACTACTATGGACCCCCGCATATGGCCAAGCAAAAGCAGGACGACCAGCTCGAACATACATACAGCAGCTATGTGAGGATATGGGATGTAGCCCTGAAGACCTGCCAAAAGCGATGAATGATAGGGAGAAGTGGCGAGAGAGGGTCAGGAATATCCGTGCTAGTGGCACGACATGATATATATATATATATATATATATATATATATATATATATAAAGTTGTAAGTGAACGGCACGTAGGTAAATATTTGTGTTTTTAACCGAATCGTTTGAGCACGTGACCAGAATTGGATACAATTCATTTCACTGACATGTGCTTTGTAAGTGGTTTTATTTAGTTGTTGCATCTCAAATATTTTTATATTCCAGCTAAATTGAGGTTTGTTTCAGTATCCATACTTTCTACTCTTTGGTCTCTTTTTAGGGTTTTGTTTGATGCATTAGAGTTGCATTGTTTTTTTTTTGTTTTTTTTTAATTTATTTGTATGACCTTGTTAAGTAATGTTTTGAGGTATTTTTCTTTTTGAACTTTAATTGTCTTTAGATTGAGATGAGGAAAGTTTTGATATTTTCAGTCGTTTTTGTTCGTCGTTTATCATTTATTTTGGATTGATCAATCGGAATATTTGAGTTTGACTGTGATAGGTATTTTTTTCCTTATTTACTTCGGTACTTGGCTTTGATTTTGTTTGGTTTGGTTTCTTTGTTTAATGGCATATCAACCTTGGTAGGTAATTTAATGCCAAAGCCATTCTTCTAGAAGAACAGTAGTGGTACTATTTAACCTATAGCTGGGAGGATAAGAGGGTTCATACATTTCCCAAGGGTATTTGCCCGAAAGTGAACATCATAGCGCAACTGGAGTACGAACTCGCTTACTACAATTCCGAAGTCCATCGCTTTAACCATTGCACCACGAGGACACCCCCCTTGATTTTGTGATATTGGTTTTTCCGAATTATCCATTTACAGAATTGGTGGGCGGATCGATAATTTGTGTGATCTTTCCTTTATCTTACTTGTTTCAATAAGAGATTTGAATTCAGTTTATATTTTTGGCCGATGTAGGGGTGTTTGTTGTAAGTTCTTTTGATTTTGTTTGTGTTTCTATTTATAACGTATTTCAACTACAGCTCTATATTTATCAAGATGATTAACGTTATTACGCCTTATTAGAACCGTCTTATGTGCTACATAAGCGAAAGTCTTCTCTTACATATAGAATTTTATATTCCTTCTATACGTTACCTCCATGATTTCATTCTCTATTTTGTATGTTCTACAAGATCTTGAAAATGCAAGATGGTTTTCTTGCCATTTTGAAAATTTAGTTTCGTTGGGGCAATCTTTCTCCACGTGGTCTAAGTCTTTTGGGACATACCTTCTACACGTTGAACTATCTCTGAAACTCTCCAGGGGCTCATATTTCCTACATCTAAAACTTCTCAAGAAGTGCGGGTTGTGTTGTTCTACCCTCCATGTAAATATTGAATCTTCAGATAAACTGGTGACTGTTGCTTAATCTTATTACTGCGCAGAGTCCTAAAATTATGTATACAGGATAAAACAAGTGATACCATCTGGCTATACAAACGCTACTTACATTGAGTGATTGATTGCTTCATGAGAAATGAAGCAGAAAACAATTTTTTTAAGAATTGTATATAACTTTTATTGTTAATTTAGAAGGCCGGTCTAAAATCTATTCTACACGTTGTTGAGCCAGAGGTCTGGAGGATGATATCTTTGTTTTATTATTAACCCTGAGTAGAATTCCAATCTCTGTGCCTCCGAGATTGCTTTCTCTCGTCTCTCGTCTCTCTCTCTCTCTCTCTCTCTAAGCGACAATGAGTTTCACTCGTCTCTGCTCGTTAAGAAACTGACTGATTCTGGTTATGGTACCTGTGTCTTTGTTCTCGTCCATAGCACGGGATGTTTTGTTAAAGGTGCTTAACATCTGAGTAAGAAAAATTTGCTGACAACTTTGTAGGCGTTTTTTGATGACATTTTATACAATTAATTCAGATAATTCACTCTACTGTGTTTAAGAAATATTTTATGTGGTCAGAATGTTCAGCTATTAAAAAAATGTTTTATTATTGTCTCGAGTAGCATTAAAGAAAAAGCTTGACGGCAACTACACAAGAATGCTACGAGCAATATTGAACAATTCCTGGAGGCAACACCCCACAAAGCAGCAGCTATACGGCCATCCACCACCCATCACAAAACCTATCCAGGTTAGACGAACCAGATATGCAGAACACTACTGGAGAAGTAGGGACGAGCTTATAAGTGATGTACTTCTATGGACCCCTTCACATGGCCGAGCAAAGTCAGAGCGACCAGCTCCTACCTACATACAGCAGCTCTGTGAGGATACGGGGTGTAGCCCTGAGGATCTGCCGGAAGCGATGAACGATAGGGAGGGGTGGCGAGAGAGGGTCAAAGATATCCGTGCTGATGGTACGACAAGATGATGATGATGATGATGATGAATATTAAAGGAGGATCTAAAAAAAGTTCGGGAAATCGGCAGATTTTAAGAGAAACTTAAAAAAGAGAAACATTTCTCGCTAGGAATAAATAGGTAATTTTTTTAATGTCCGTAATCAACTGAAGACTCCAGTATGGTTAGTGATCAGAAAACAAATTTTCCAGGCATCAAAATTACATACATTCAAGATGACATATCGAATCAAACAAGAAGTAAGTTGGACACGAAGAAAGAGATTCACCCAAACAGTAATTACTTGAAGTACTGCTAGCAAAAAAAAAAAAAAAAAAACACCAAAGGAACAGGTTCTTAGTAGGATAAGTACATAAATTTTGCCAAGAGGAAGTATTTTAGATATAAGAAGATTGCAATATAAGAACCTTGATTGTGCATCCCCAAATGAACTAAATTTTCACCAAATATTCAGAGACCTGCTAGTTATTTGAAGTAAGTCGTTTGCTGCTCCTTCATACAATGCCATAATCCTATAATCCGGTGGTTGCAATGAACAGTTGTCAAGATAATCTTCTGATAAACATTTGTTTAAAGATCGATATGTACTCAGATTGATTCTAAATAAGGCCAAAGATCCTTAATTAGAACCCAGCGTAATTATTTAAGTTTCAGGCTTAGATAGAAAGCAAAAATCTGAATGATACTTTATTATTAATAAGGGTTTTCGGACTATTGTCTTCATCTTTATTGCTATTTCCTCCTTCAGGTGTTTGTCGAACTCGGGAACCTTCACGGAACTTCGAACTACGTCCTTTAATGAATCCACGGGGGTCTCCTGTTATGATTCCGTTAGCCATAACCGGGTACAAGTGTTAAGTATTCCGCTATTATCATTCGCCTGCAGTCAGGATTGAACCTGCAACCTCCAGATGATTGTCTCCTTAGAAGTTTAGGGAACCAACGCCAATAAAAGTTACGCTATGTATCCTGCTGGATAATACTTATGACAATACAAAAGACAATGAATAGAAGACGAAAATTAGCTTATCTCTTTATTGTTCTCATCTATGGAAAATTTTTTCTTCAAAGTTGCGATTTTCAGCGATTTTGCCCACTCAGAGTTCTACTTAGCTGCTTAATAATCTAAGATAAAGGCTTAATAACTTCGGTGATCTCTGAACTTTAGTTATAAAGACGGCAAACTAATCAATTGATTGAAATCGATCTTGTTCATCAGTTAAATGACTGTCGGGGGAAAAGAAAGGGAAAAGGAAGAAACGGTAAAAAGTTGTCGGATCCAACGTCAATCAGCAGTTTATCCGATGCACTTGACTGGAGTTGATTTCTTCATCTTTAATCAATTTCTTGAGGTCGAAAAGATTCTAATTGAAATTTCTGGCAAGGCAATTGTCACGGTGTCTGCGAGTTTGGCCTTTTGAGGCTTATCAACCAGCCATTCCCGACCAGTAAATAATTTTTTAAAAAAGTAACAAATTACTTTCAAGCATAAATACGACCCCACCTCTCGTCTCTCTCTACCACCTCTTCTCAGACTATGTAAAAATAAAGATGCTGAGTTACAAACAGATTCTGGCAGACAAAACAAAATTAATCTATATATATATGGGTGTGCATGTGTGTATGTGGTGGGTGGTCTGTAAATGCTAATCAGAAAAAATGCATAAAAAGTATTCTATATCATTATATCAAAGTCTTTTTCGTCTGATAGATATGAACATCACGTGACAATTCAAGTAAGATTTGAAACCTGCTCTGATATATATATATATAGTCATCCACCGACAGACTGTTTCTATCAGAATTTTTTAGTGTGGCTAGACACGTAAGACTCTCGAAGCCAGGATCGAAACCCATCCAACTTTACTTTAGACGAAGTCACAGACCGCTCGGCCAACAAGCGCCCCACGTTGGCTAAGGGAATTTTTAAGGTATTAATTAGCAACAGCAGAAGCAGCGTCCGTTTGTTTACAGCTTCGTTTTTTACCGATTAAATCTAAATGAATTTTTCTGTTCTGGTAATAAGAAAATGCTATACAAAGCCTTATCCTTTGAGACTGGACGGTGTTGTAGTTGAATTATCAGGTGTTTCACCAAAAACTTGAGACCGATGATTATAACGAACGGCATGCCCATCCAGCTGTTATCCCGTCTATTTAGATTGTTGATGGATTCAAATGATTTCGCCAATTTTTCCTTAATATCTAATTTCACGTCGGAATGAAGATAAAATATATCTTATTGCATTTAATCTACCTGACAAGATTTTGAAATGTTTCAATTTGAATCTTTTCCGGCTGCTGACATATTTATCATAATTTATTCATTCACTTGCCGCTATTATTCCTTTACAAGGTTTCTCAGTGAATGAAACGTTAATTTCCTCCCCTAAATTCCCCTATTTTTTAATATTATTTCAGGGATTTCTTATTGATAGAAGCACTTCAGAAACACCTTAAAGTGTGAAATCAGGCTGTCATATTTTTTTGGATGAACTTTCACTTTAGATAACCAGAAACGGTGCATAGATCTTGGTCTGGGGGCGCCTCTGGTGGTGTAATGGTTAGCAAGCTAGACTAGCAAACCTACACGAGTGAGTTCGAGTCTCATTGGGTGCCCCTTTCATATGTCCTTGTGCCACATCTAAGCAAAAAGCTTAGTAAATTTCCATAGATCTTGGTCTGGTGAGTGTAGAAGCTAAAGCATTTGCACAATCTTGAATATACTAAATTCTTTTTAGTTTGTCACACATGACCTTACAGTAACTGATGTTCCTCAGAAGTCACTTAAGTTCTGAGAATACTCAATTTTTCTTGACTTCGCTATTTTAGATATTAAGCATTTTCTTTGTTATATGGTATTATGTATCGTAGGGTAACATTTTGTTTTTTTTTAACAAAAACTGTATTGACTTAATTCTCTTAATAACTGCACAAGTACGAGATTCTATATCTCAAAATGAACAAATTTCAGTCATATGTTTTAGCAGATGGTTAACAAGAACTTTATCAAGATATTTAAAGTTGCAACAAATAAATTTGTGCTCTTGATGAGAGTATTTTTATGTGACAATTGAAATAAAATCACTGATTTAATTCTTCAACTGACCTGGGAATTATGCGAAATAGTATTCAGTGATGAGGTTTTTATTCTGAAGCTTCTGTGAGAGTAGACTCACTCCTTTGTTACCATGACTTCCATGTGTGATAGCAGATGTTAGAGTTCTATCTTTAAGTCAAATATATTTGAATATTATTCGTATTACACAGGAAGGCGTGAAACCATAAAACTGTAGGCAAAGAAATTATTATCAGGATTAAAAGGAATAGTTTCTTAAATTCAAACAACTGAGAATAAGTTATTAGTATCATTAAAAATACTTGAAACTCTATGAAAAGTAAAGTTAGCAACTGTAGTCGAGGGTGAATCGAAGGCTCCCTTTTCAATAGCTACTACACCGAGATATGAGGGAGGGCGCAACTTCTTTTCCCTGGATTGCTCCACTTTACTCTTGATGCGTACCTTACATTGCTGAGTGTTAAGCAAGGAGGTATCAAGTATCATTTTTAAAGTCTTTGGTATGACGCGACCTAGGATTGAGCCCAGGAATCCTGGGCCATTGGCGAACACTCTACCCACTAGACCAATGATAAATAAGTAGTTTTTGATAGGAACGTTTGTTACCTTTTAACTATGTGCAAGCAAATGATTAATATCATGAAACAGAAATAGTTACTTGTATCAGCGCAACAATTATCGTCGTCGTAAATGGAATCAACGACAATAGTTCAAATCCTGGACGAGTCTGTTGGCGTTTCACATCAGGTTAATAATTTGAGACCCCTTTAATTCTCCCCCCACAAGCTATGGGGTAAATATTAGCACAGACTAAGTTCTTTATCCTCACTTTGGTAACTAGTCTAGGAAAAGCTAATCTCTAAATTGAAACCAATTTTGCACTGCTTGAAATTTTGACCTTGTGTCCAATCTGATCCGTAGAAGAGGGATTAAAGAAATACATATGTGAATCCGTATAATTGATTGCAAATTAGTTGTCTTAGATAGTAATTCTTGAAACAGTATAACAATATACAAGTTATTTGTGCCTAGAAAAGTTATTTTAAGATACATATTTTTTTTCGAATGATTTTTATTATCATAAGTTACATGACGTGATAGACTTACTCACAAAAAAAAACCACTGACTTCAGCATCGAATAACGGTGCAAAGGTTAGCATACCGTAAAAGCAAACAACTAACCTATTTTTCACGCTAGTAAATGTTACACTATTTCGTACTTCATTTTGGGGAAATTAAGGAATGGTTTGTTGTTCTATAGCCAGGGATTTGTAACGACCCCATGACGATAGTATTGTATTGCTTTTGCTTCACTTCTCTTCTTCACTCATGCGTACGAGGACCATGAGATATAATGGGGATAATGGGTGCAAGGTTTTGCGTCATCTCAGTCCCGTCCCCTTCCAACTTGTCTCTTTCTGAATTCCATGAAAGATCACCTTTATTTTACAATTATCACGAGCCACGTTCTCTCGGGAAGTGTTTACATACCTAATTTGCTGCAGGGGACATCTTTAAGCAAAAACCAGTACAAAAATACAAATCTGGGGGGGTATGGATAGACAGAAGATAGATAGATAGATAGATAGAGAGAGAGAGAGAGAGAGAGAGAGAGAGAGGGGTGGGGACTAGTAATATTTTAAAGGATTTACTGAAGTGTCCAACGAACGAGAGCCGACAACTTTTTTTTTCGTTTTTTTTTGCCCCCTGGCGTGATAGTTAGAGAATTCATTTTGTCATAATAAAGTTTTAAAAAAATAAGGAAAAGAAGTATCCAATTATTCTAAAAGTGACAATTACATAAAGATTAAATAAAAAAAGAAAAGAATCAATGAAACGTACATGTTTATATTACTAAAGGTAATGCGCGGAGTTTTCATTCTTTTTAATCAAAAGATTCGATGTAGATAGAATAATCCTTGCGCGTTAGTGAAGACGATCAGAGGTGAATGATTTCTGACGATACTCACATTTGAATGCACGTAGAAAAAGATTGATTAATGAAACATTTTACATGCACATACTAGCAGTAAACATACACACACATACACATACGCACACACACACACACACACGCACACACCGCTCATACTTAAGTACATCCCAAATTTGTAAATAAAAGTTAATTTTCTTCTAAACCAAAGATACCACAATTTTTTATAGGTGTTCGTGGTGTAATGGTTACGGTCACAGGAAATGAATGCACGGACACAAGTTCAAATCCTGTTTGCCTTTCATGATCGTGCTAATATCCTTAGAAAAGGTATTGATACTATTATTATACCTTCTGCTATGGGTGAATAGTCGGGCAGACTGTGCTCTTAACTCTTAACTTAGAATAGCAACTGATCTAGAATAAGAAAATTGTTTAATTCAAACTTATTAGAGTTCGCTTAAAATTGACCTTGTGGCACATCCTACTCGTAGGTAGGTAAATATATATCACTATTTCCTAATAAGAATCATATCATTGCACTGTCTACGCTATTGTCACTTTGACATACGCTCCATCTATGATAGAGGAGATTCTCCTTGGCCTAGTGGCTGACCTCCTAAACTAGGGTATCGTAGTTAGTTGTTTTGAACACCAGTCACGCAATTGCATTCAATTTCAGAATAAATAAAACCCTTAGGAAAGATGTGAACCTACTTATCCCGCCAACTATGGGTCAAATAATAACACTATAATTCTTTTACACAGATAAATTTGGCATTATACAAAGGTCGACATGACATGAAACTAAATAATACTGAACACTCTTTATTTATAAATGCACCAAACTATGTCATCAAAATTAATATATATATATATATATATATATATATATATAAAATAAATAAATATATATTAGTTTTTATATATATTTAAAAGCATTGAAGCTTGTCTGCAACCTCAGGTTTCATGACGTTTTATAAACGACAATCATCAGGCAGAGAACGAAAGATAATGATGAAATCGAAAAAAATCGAAAAGTCCAGTCAAAAGAACGTTAGAATTGTGTACAACTCTTTATGTGTGTGCGTTTGTGTATGCGTGTGTGTGTGTGTGTGTTTATAAAATATCATGAAACCTGAGGTCGCAGACAAGCTTTCACGCTATTAGATATACGTGTATATAAAAATTAATATATATTGACTTATTATTATTATTATTATTATTATTATTATTATTATTATTATATAATAGCTCTATCACAGATATTGAGCACTCTCCAAATTATATCGCATTTGGTTTGCCACAAACCCACGAAGTGAGATAGAGACAACTAACAATGTTACTCTCTCTCCCTCTCTCTCTCTCTATATATATATATATATATATGTATGTATGTATAAATTTGAAAATATAGATTGCTATGTATAAAAATATACCTTACGTTATATATATATATATATATAGAAAGAGAGAGAGAGAGAGAGAGAGAGAGAGAGAGAGAGAGAGAGAGAGAGAGAGAATGACAGAGAAACAGACTGACAAAGTGAGAGATTTGTGGTACAATTCTATGAGATTTTTAGTTTTAAAATTGGTGACATGATTTCAAGCATAATCGATTAAAATCAACTAAAGTAAGTTCCAAGACAAAATTCTTTTCAAAAGTGTACGTCGGTAATGACTGAACTAGTGAAGAGAATGAAGTCTTAAAAGAAGATCAGGAGAAAGATTTTCCCCGAATCGAAATGATTCGACCTTAAACAATTCGAGCTTATGTTTCAGTTCACTTTATGAATATTAAGCTGGACACTGGTTCTTGATTACAACAGCATCTAAGGCGCCTCAAAACAACTTATAAAAAGACTCAAGACTGCTTGTAGGTGCCTTGAATTATCTTTTAAAATTTATTTTATTCGATTGTGGCAGAAAAACGTCTCCACCGATTCTAAAACTAACACACACACACACATGCACACATACATATATTTTAAAACTCTTTCTCCTTTAGCATGTTGATCGCCTGTTTGCGTTTCTCTCCGCTCTATTGCACTTAGAAAAATCATGGATTCTTCTTAGTTTTCTTCACCCAGCTATGGTTAAATAGCAGGATAGACAGATTTCTGCAACCTTAATTTGGCAACCAATAGAGAAGAAAAAAGCACTGTATCATATCCTGCCTGAGGCTGACGGATTGGATAAATACGAAGTCTTTCTCACTTTGCTTGGAAGGTAAAAAAATGATACTGACAGATACCCGGATGTAAAATGTTGAATAGTAAATGAAGTATCCGCATATATATTAAGGTAGTGTGCATCTAAAGGAATTCCCTGCATCCCATTAATTGCTAAAAGAATTAGAGCTATTGACGTCATGGCAATATTTTCTTGCTATGCCACTTGCCTCAAAAGTTTTATGATTGACAATTTGCAATGTATAGTGTTTTACTATGATTCTGAAAGTAGGTGGGCATTTGGTATGAGGTTTATATATATATATATATATATATGTTTGTATATATATATATATATATAAAGTAGCCATTTTCTTTACTATATCTATCAAGAAAGAACGATGATTATCGCTTACAGATTTGCTTGTTTGGTTTTATGGTTTTGGCATATCAACTATTGTAGGTCATTTTATGCTAAATCCTTTTAATCATCATCATTCATCATCATCATGTCGCGCCGCCTGCGCGGATATCCCTGACCGTCTCTCGCCATTTCTCCCTATCATTCATCGCCTCCGGCAGGTCTTCAGGGTTACATCCCGTGTCCTCACATAGCTGCTGTATGTAAGTTCGTGTTGGTCGTCCCACTCTTGCACATCCATGTGTGGGGGTCCACAGGAGTACATCGCTTATGAGCTCGAAATCCTTTTAATACATATATAAAATATATGCTTTCAAAACACACTTCGTAAAGAACATTTTAAAACAAGCTTGAGTCGATGTATTCTACTGTCCCAGATGATTCGTCACATCACTGATGGAGCATATGCTAATCCAGGTATGAATAGTTTTGACACAGATTCCATTGGGCTTAGTTACTGTCAGTTCCTCACTTCCATGGTTATCAAATGAAGAGTCTCCCACATAGTGGGTATCCCTTCATATACTAATGTGTAAGATATGATGGGAAGGATAATCTAGTTTGAGTGGTATTCTAGGAAATTATATCCAAATATAGGCCTGAAAATCAACTTTTGCTTAGCAATTTTTAAAATAATGTTTCCAAACTAAATGACGACAAAGAAGACAAAAATTATAATAATGATGTAGGTTGGTGACCGTACTCGAGGCGGACCCGAAGGCTCCCTTTTCAAAAGCTACTACACCACGGTGTAGAGGAGGGCGCTACTCCTTCCCCTGTATTGTTCCACTTTACCCTTGATAATTACCTTATAATGCTGAGTGTTAAGCAAGGCAGAATCAAGTACCATTTTTTGAGCCTTTAGTATGACTCGACCTGGGATTGAACCCAGGTCTCTCGGGCCATTGGCGAACACTCTAGCCAAATATGCCTAATGATTGAATGTTGGTCAATGGTCAGGAAAACCGGGGTTCAATCCCAGGTTGAGTCATACCAAAAGCTCAAAAAATGGTACTTGATCCCGCCTTGCTGGACACACACCATTATAAGGTGGTGATCAAGGGAAAAGTGGAGCAATACAGGGAAATGAGTGATGCTCTTCCCTCACCCCAGCTATTAAAAATGGAGCCTTTGGGTCACCCTTGACTAAGGTGAATTATAATAATTATGTTGTCAAATAGTGGACTTTGCCATCCCAGCCGATCACAGAGGGAAAATAAAAGAAAGCAACAAGAGACATAAGTACCTAGAACTTGTCAGAGAACTGAAAAAAAAATTACGAACATGAAAGTAACGATGATACCAACTGGTGTGCTGGGAGTAATACCCCAAATATTGGTAGGAAAACTTAGAAATCAAAGGAAAGTGGAGACCATAAAAACTACAGTATTATCAAGATTGGCCAGAATACAAAGAAGAATCCTGGAGACTTGAAGAGATTAGCTGTCGCTCAAACTCCATTGAAGAACCATCAGCTAATACTGGAGTGAAAAACTCTCAAGGAGAATTTAAATAATTAGTAAATGAAAGAATAAACGAATAAATGAATACATATATAAAAACACAAGAAAATAAAAAATTAAACATGATAATATAAATTATCGGAAAATTAATTTTACAAAAAATAATTTAGCATAAAGCACTATACACAGTGCGTGGAAGCTTCTTAGTCTGATGATGTTTTTGACAAGAAACAGGCTGTGACCACGCCCTGTTGACTGTTTGGTTTGTATTCTTTGTTAAATGGTCTATCAAACTTCCTGGATTATTTAATACCAAATCCATTTTTGTAGAACTGTAAGTTGCTGAATATTGTCGAGGGCAACTCGAAGGCTTCCTTTTCAATAGCTACTACACCAAGGTGTAGAAGAGTGTGCTACTCCTTTCCCTGGATTGCCCCACTTTACCCTTGATACGTACCTTATAATGCTGATTGTTAAGCAAGTAGGTATCAAGTACCATTTTAAAAGTCTTTGGTATGACGCGACCTGGGATTGCGCCCAGGTCTCCAGGACCATTGGCGAACACTCTACCCACTGGGTTAATGGGTGGTACCAATAGCTGGGATAAGGGGATTCATATTAGTCAGAAAATGAATGTAATTTAGCGACTGGAGTTCGTACTTACTTACTACGATATTGCAATTAAGCACGTTAACAATTATGTCACGCTGACTGCCTACTGTTGTCCTTGTGTCATCTCTATTCCAACACACATACACACACACATATATATATATATATATATATATATATATATATATATATATATATATATATATATATATATATCATCAATATTAGCATTATTCAATTATGAATAAAGCAAACTACATCATAAAAACACATCCGGACAAACACACTTGCGCACCCCCCACACACCCACACACTTCGACAAGCATATATATATATATATATATATATTAGAGCATAATTTTCCCCTCATCATTATGAATGTCACAGAACAGTTTTTTAGTTTCAACCAACATACATTTTGCCCTCCTAGTACGTGGACACACACACGTATATATATATATATATATATATATATATATATATATATATATATATATATATATTCTTTAGATGCTTCTAACCGTTGCAGCATTAAGTCCCATTCGTTTTGTGTGTGCGTGCGTGTGTGTGTGTGTGTGTGCATGAAGAGGAACACATTTTCAATCGACTACAAATAATTCTATTCTAATCAGCTTATTTCATTATCCCATCAGGAATTGCACTTTGGTGAGTCCATCCGCCGGCAACATCCTCCAAACCCAATGGTTCCATGCAAACCGAGTTGTCACTGTACAGACAAGCACACTGCCACAAATCATCCCTTATTTTGACAACAAATCTGATTGTTGTTAAATGCATACGACTTGTAGCTGAATCAACGCCATTGAAATTTCAATGCAAAGAGGAAAGACAAAGTCACGCATCTTTTTGTGAATACTGTCGCAAGAACGAGATTTCCTTTCTTTGACTTGCTTAACTTTTCTACAGAATCGGTCTGTCAGGAACTTATTCGCTGTAATGAATTTTTGGAGAAGTGATGGGTGAAAAGAATGTGGTCGTAAAAACCTGTTTCCATATTTGGATATAAAGAATGGGTTGTTCTAGTTTTTACACTCGAAAATTATAAAGATTGGTGGGGGTGCATTTTAATTGGTTTGATTTGCTTTCTTTTTTTAATGGTATATAAACCTGTCTTAATGGTATATCAACCTTTTTAATGGCGTATAAGCCTTTTTTAATGGCATATCCACTTCTTGTTTTTCATTGGTTGATAAAGAGAGATTGTGCCATTGCATCTTTCTTTTTTTTTTTTCACCTTGCATCCTCTTTTCCTAACCGTGAAGATATTTTAACACGAACTAACCAAAAAAGGTATCAGTTTGATGTAAGATAAAATTTAGAAGCTCAAATAAAAAACATTTGAATTTACAGTGTATGGCTTATTTGTTTAACGGTATATCAACTCCTTGTGGATTATTTCATGCCGAAATTTTATTTCATTTCTAAATGATTGATTACAACCATAACTATACTTACAATATTCCATATCATTTTTTTTAAAATGTTATATTTTCACTAAAATAAAATTGTTTTGACACAATTATTGCTTGTTAAATATTCCTGTCCAACACTCATAATTTATAATAAATTTCATATCTACATCTATTCAATAATAATCATTTGTTAGCACAATTGTATCAAATATTTCTCTCCACAACAAAAAATTTTCAAACAGATCTATTTGATTAATAGATGGTGTATGAACAGGAACTACGACTCCGGGTTAGATTAGACTTGGGCTTACTGATAACGAAGTGGAGATTCAATTTACTGCTGAGCTCTAAAGGTGGTGTCTCACCATCGGATGCAGTTTAACGTCATACCAAATAAACTATTTTTTGTAATAAACAGCTTTTGCTCGAGAACTTTCTTTGTTCTGTGTTCTTCATTGTGCGTAGTGCATTCAATAAGTTTCCAGACTTTTTTTGTACAGGTATTTAAAATTGTCGTAGACTCTTGAAAATTCCCTATGTTATTGCTATTCATCTTATGAGATGACTGACTAATTTTTATGATTCCAGGTTCAAATGAACAACTACAGTAGCAATTGGAATACACTCTACTAAAGCCTGATTGTCACAGCTAGTGATTTTCAAAAATGGAATCTGGACGTGAGGACACATTAGAAGAATGATAGGCAATAAAATTCTATTTTAAACTAGAAAAATTCCAGAGAAACGTATGGAATGCTTCAGACTGCTTTTGGAGCATCTTGCATGAATCGCGCATCAGTTTTTGAGTATCATAAGAGATTCAAGGAAGTCAGGGAGTCTGTGAGGGATGATGAGAGGTGTGGGAGGAGTAAGGAAGTCAATACACCAGAGTTGATTGGCCAAAGGGTTAGGGTTATTATGTTGAGGTTTTAAGGGAGTTCAGGAAGAGATTCCGCCGGAAGAGGCTAGCACTCTTCAAATCAGGTCAGTGACATTTCCAGCAGGACTATGCACCAGTCCACAATTCCATCCTTGTCACAGACTTTTTGACCAAGATGGGCATCAAGATAGTCCCTCGGCCTCCCTATAGTCAAGACCTTGCTCCCAATGACTTTTGGTTATTCCCAAAGCTCAGAGGCTGTCGTTATGAGACAATTGAGAAAATGAAAGAGGCTGTGACGAAGGTCATTGACACGCTCAAAAAGGAGGACTTCCATGGGGCCTTCCAGAGGTTTTTGGAACAGTACAACAAGGGCATTGCTTCCGGATTAGATTACTTCGAAGGGGACTAGAGTTTCATGTGTGTACAATCAATAACAGTGCCCATACGAAAAAAGTCTGGAAAATTATTTAATGATCCTCATACTAATATACTATTGCTAAGTATAACTTTCAATGACTATTTTCTGCGATTTTTATCATAATATCTAAATAAATAGGAAGTTTTAAAGATATCATTTATGTATCACTTCATTTTTAATGGCATTTGTTTCTAGAATTCCTACCAATGAATAATAATATGGACACAAATATATGATTTAAGATAACTATTTCTATTAAAAAATTAACAGATTTATTTGGCCTATAGAAGAGACATTATTAGGTATCGCCACTCTTGGTCAAAATCGATCTGGGAGAAATAACAATGAAGGGTTACTCCACACACCATAGATCAGTAGCATTGAAACCTCACCACTGGATTCACTTAAGGGTCATACTCAAGACACCCCTTTTGATGAGTGTAGAGGGTCTTGTCCTGCAGGTAATACACTCGTTGTGCTCTCAGGCCAACTGACAGGACTAACCCGAAATTCTAATGTTCATTTGCCAAGTACGTAAGGAATGGATAAATCTTTTAATATATCATTTTAAAAACATTTATAAAGTATATATATATATATATATATATATCATTTATTATCATGTCGTGCCGCCAGCACAGATATCCCTGACCCTCTTTCGCCACTTCTCCCTATCGTTCATCACCTTTGGCAGGTCTTCAGGGCTACATTCCGTATCCTCACAGAGCAGCTGTATGCATGTTCGAGCTGGTCACCCTGCTTTTGCTCAGCCATATGTTGGGGTCCATAGGAGTACATCACTTATGAGCTCGTCCCTACTCCTCCAGAAGTGTCCTTCATGTCTGCTTTGCCTTACCTGGGTAGTTTTCGTGATGGGAGGCAGGTGGCCGTATACTTGGTGCTTTGTGGGGTGTTGCCTCCAGGACTTGTTCACTATTGCTCGAAGCATTCTTGTGTAATTGCCGTCAAGCTTTTTCTCCAGCCGTTTTGTAAGCGTCCAAATAGTGAATCCATCTTGCAGTATTGATACGACCGCTGCTTGGAAGAAACTACGTTTACTTTTATCGGTCGGGTCTGACTTCCATATGATCGATAGCTTATCGATAGCTGTCTATGCCTTTGTTGGCCGTGAGTCGATGTCTTTTTCGGTTGATGAGACACTGCTTTCTATGTAGGTGAACTTGTCTACCAGTTTCAGAGAGGTTCCGTCTAGTGAGGAAATGTCGCCTGTTTGATTAAAGCACATGTATTCAGTTTTGTGTGCATTGACATGGAGGCCAATGCCTGTGGCGGTTGTTCCAAACTAGGCAGTAGTGTTTCGGCTTGGTCGGGTGTATTTGCCAGAGTCGCAATGTCATCGGCGTAGTCGGCATCGGTAATTGTTTTTGTGGGGTACTTTCTGCTTCTTTTCTTTGTCAGCTCGAAGCTGTTTTCTTTGATTTTATCAATCGATGTTCTAAGCACGTAGTCTAGACAAATGATAAAGAGGTACGGGGCTAGCGCTTCCCCTTGCTGTACTCTTGCTACAATGTCGAAGTATTCTGTGTCTTCATCCGGTGAACGTACTTTCACTTTGGTGTTTCTATAGAGAATCGTTATTGCTGCGACGGTCTCTTTTGGTAGGCCGTATGCTAGAAGGATTTGTTCCATCTTCCCTCTGTAAATGGAATCAAAGACCTTGGCAAAGTCCGCAAATAGTAATGTCGCCCGTAGGTTTTTGCCCATACGCCTTCAAGGATTTTACGGATGGTCAATGTTTGTGAAGTCGTGGATCTATTTCTTCGGAAGCCATTTTCGTTTTTCCTAAGAATGTTGTCAATTTTGGGTTCTATGCGGTTTCGTAGAAGGGCATTGTAAATTTTGGCTGCTATGGGTGTAAGAGTTATAACTCGGTAGTTCTTGGCTAATCCGAGGTCACCCTTTTTAGGGAAGGGGAGGATGCATCCCTTCATCCGTCTGTCTATCGGATTTTGATTATAGACTGCGTTGCAGTGTCGGAGCAGTATGTCATCGAATTGTCTGGTCTTCCATACTTCTGGGGGAATCTCGTCAAGCCCTGCGGCTTTCCTATTTTTAATTTTTCTAAGAACCGGGTCGAGTTCTTCTTGAGTGAAAGGTCCTAGTTTAATTTCTAGTTGCTTACTAATAATTATGGTGATTGGTTCATATGTAACTTTTGGTGGGTATGGAAAGGATTCCAACTATATGGAGAAAAATGTGTCGTTCTATCAACACTTGTTTCACCATTTTAATGTCCTGTGAAGGTTCATTAAAACCGAAAAGTTTTAACTGCGACTTTCTTTCGTAAGGAATTTATAAGTTTTGGATTACTTGATTTTTAATCTCTATTTCTCTCTCTCTCTCTCTCTATATATATATATATATATATATATATAAACATCAAAGAGTGGTTATAGTCGTGGGTTACCTTCGGTCTCTTTCACAATGCATCGTTATCGTCTATCGCTATTGGCAAGTCCTCTACACAGTGTTGAATATAATTCTTTGGTTGTTTGCTAACACCTGTGTGTGTTCATGTAGGGAACTTACAAGTGAACTTATGAGTTCTTCCCTGTTTCTCAAGTTGTGTCCCGAAAGCCTTTTTGGTCTTACTTGAATGGTATGAGAGACAGAAGGCTGTTTTTCAGGGCGCTGCTTCCAGGATTTGGTCTAAACAGCATGCAATATCTCATCTTTTCTAACCTAGCTTACACAGCTGATGTCACAATCGCAACAAAAAACAGAAGTTTCAATATCTACATAAGTCTTCATCATCGTCATCATCATCAAGTCATGCGGATAGCTTGAATTCCTTTGACTATCAGTGTCGCTCTATTTAAGTCCTCTAGACGGCATCCAGTACCCCCATAGAGCTTACAAATGCAATTTTTGCTGGACTAACACTGGTGTGTCTTTATGTAGGAATTCATTGGAAAACATCATTAACCAATTCTTCCATATTTTACCAGTAGTAGCCGGCATGTCTTGTTCGTCTAACTCGGATGGTTTGTGAGATGTGTGGTGAGTGGCCGTGCTGTTTCGTAGGGCGCTGCTTTCAAGATTTGCTCACAACACTGCATATATCCCATATGAAGTCAGATATAACAGATTTTACCTGTTTTAATGAAGGTGGTGCCATCTTCTCATTAAAAAACAAACATCTGAAATTAGTGGACCTCTGTAGCAAAATCTCATCAACTGAAAAAGATGTTTACTTACGCTTAGGTAAAGCATAGATTGCTATTGACAGGTTATCGACCATGCGGAGATCTGATCTCTTTGATAAAAATAAACTGTAGCTGTATCAGTGTTGCAAACAAAATAAATTACACCAAAATTGAATAAAATCCCACGTTCCATTTTATTTTTTAAGCATAGTATCCTTTTCTTTTATTCTATTGAAGCGTATGTAAAAAGTTGTGGAAAGATGAAGATATAAAACTTATTTTGAGATAAAGATATAAAGTCAGATATTGTGTTTACGTTTCCTCTAATTCAAAAAATCCACCTAACCCCAAACCTCCTCCTCCTCCTTCGGTTTTCTTCTTAGTCTTTCTCTATCACTTAGCAAAACGATATTTTCTCTTCATCTGTTGCATTTTTCAAATCAAATGTCTTTGACCAAGGTTAAACGATTGTCTTAGTCGGTAGTAAAATCTTTGATGCTCACCTCTCAATGTCTAGGTCAGCAGAATAGATCAAAGGGAGGGAGAGAGAGAGAGAGAGAGAGAGAGAGAGAGAGAGTGTGTGTGAGAGAGAGAGAGATAGAGAGAGAAAGAGAGAGATGTTGAGAAATTTGAAAAGAGTCGAATCTTTTGGGCTCCATGTCATATGAAATTGCCCTCATGTAATAAACAGATATTATTAACAGTTAGAATTAAACTATGTTTAAACAAAAATGTTTTATGGATAAGTTGAGTGAAAATTACATGTGATTTTTATATATTATGTATATTATATAGCATATTTATATTCATACATGTGTGTGTGTGTGTGTGTGTGTGTGTGTGTGTGTGTGTGTGTGTGTGTGTGTGTGTGTGCAAAAGAAACAGTAAGTAAAGATCACAAAAGGAACCAACTTGATATATGGAACCTCGCGATATAGGCTTTCTAGAGAAATTCAAGTTTGTTGATTCTAGTTGTCTATGCAGCCCACGGAAACCAACAAATATGTCAGGTCAGGTCTTACAGATACTGCAATAAGATTAATCTTTATCTGAAAGGCTGGTTGTATAATGTTCAATCGAATTTATTGGGAAAGAGACCATGTTGATGAGCAAGTATAGGTATCGCTCCAAAAGTCATTCATGTCCACAAACACTTCAACGGATACAAGCAGTACAGAAGCACAACTGGAGAGAAAAACGTTTTCAGTTATGGAACCCTTATTTTATATGTTGTCACTATCACTATCAATTGATTTTGTTCAGTGATAAGCAAGAACCTACATGGTTAGCGCGTAAGGATTTATGCCATCAGAAGCGACTCTCTTTTTTACAGGCCCGATTGGCGTAGATGACCTGATCAAGGTGCTCTTCATAATGAACGAGGCTTATCACGTACATCAACCCGCCGCTGAAACTTGTAGTCCTCACGTTTTAATTTTTGTTAATTTAAGTGTTTGTATAACTGTCGGTGAATGACAGTGGATACAAATTTATTTTCCCATGGAAGAATTCATGGAAGATCTCAAACTTTTTTTCTCAGTACTTTTAGAAAACTACAGCTGAGATGCTATCAATGACATCGCAAAAACTTATCGTCCACTGTTGGGAAGGTTAAAAATCTATTGCCATACGACCATCATGATAAAATTGGATGCATTGTTTTCAGGTTTATCTTCAAACAAGATATGACGGCTCTTCTTTATCGCTGATGGAAATTGTATACGTAACGAAGGCGGCAAAACAGCTTTTTCATAGGTGATTTTTTTTCTATCCAAAGATGTTATTTTCGTCTCTGTATCGTCTGTAGTTTCTCTTGAAGAAAAGGCGATATTGATTTACATTAAGTCTCCCGTTCTCTTTTCTGGGTTCTTAGGTATTGTTTCCAGTGCTCCAACTATGAATAGTATAACTGTCATCTCTATATTTCAGAATCATTTTTAATTCTCTGACAAGGCCCACATATTTCTCGAGATTTTCATTTCCCTTTATTTATTCTCAGTGATCTACAGGGAAAACGATATCTACTAGCTGAGATTTTTTTTGTACAACTAGATCTGGTCTTTTGGCTTTTAGTGGGTGATTGCTTTTGTCACCAAATCACAGAGAATTTTGTAGATCTCATTTTCTTGGAGAGTTTCTGGTTTGTTCATAGACTATTTTTCAGTATAGTCAAATTTTAGTCGTTTACACAATTCAAAACAGATCACCCTTCCCACTCAGTCATGCCTGATTTCTATTCCTTCGGTGCCAGTTTGCTGCGTTCGCTTATTAGATGGTTTACTGTTGAGTTTTTGTTTTGCTCTTGATAATGAATATATTTGTCGTTTTATATCTCCGTTTCGACTAAGGTCATTTCGTACGTATTATCATTAGTTTGTCTACCGAAATGTCCATATAGTTCTTTTTCTTCTCATTTCGATTTCTAGACTTAACAGTTTTGTCTTTTTGTCTGTCCTTGTGTTCATTTTGTTTTTGCTATTCTTGTTTACTGGTATTAATCTTCTTTTGTTTTTATTGCATGTACTTCGGCTCTCTGTGTTGATGCGTTCACACATTCCTCAATGTTTCTTTTTGTATCACATATAGTTTGTCTACATCATCTTTCGGTGCCATGGTAAGCAATTTTCTCTTTCTGTGGTTTATTTTTCTGAGCCCCTCTCTAGTCTAGTTTAAGAAGGGCCCAAGTTATCTTACTATCCAGGAATTTATTCTTTTTGTTAAGTTCATGTAGTAGTTTGTTCTACTAGTTGATTTTACGGCATGGTTATCACTAGTTTATTTTATGCAGAATATTATTTAGCAATTAGGGTACCCAATTTTATACGGTACAAACATTTACCTTCACAATCAGTTTAAATAGGTAAACACTTCGGTATTTCAAAGAGAACTCGTTAAACCATAGCTGGGACACGGACTGTTATTATCGCGAGTTAAGTGGAGGTGCCCGTGGTGTAATCGTTATCGTTGTAAGAAATAGACACGACGACCCGAGTTGAAATCCTAGACGAGACTGATTGCATTTTACATAGCACTAATACCCTTGGGAAAGGTAAGAATCCAATTATTCTCCCTCCAGCTATGGGTAAATAGTAGGACAGACTGGGTTCTTCAGCCTTGGTGAGGTAACTACTCTAGGAGAAGGAAAACTCTGAATTCAAACCTGTTAAACTCCGCTTAAAAATTGACCTTGTGTCATATCCTGCCCGGGCGGAGGGGTTGGGTAAATAGGATTATCATGGGTTAAGTAATTTTAAGAAAAATGGTAATGTAGGTGCCACACGACACTCCAAAGAGCTTCAAAACTGAAGCCTTATCACGGGAAGAGTAACATCATGTCAGGGAGAAGTGCAAAAATAGAATCAGTCGTTTAATTTAGTGATATATTAAGCATACCTACTTTTAGAAATTGGAAGTGTACCACTCTACTGGAGATACAGCATTCTATGCCTCGCTGACAGGATGGCTGTATTGGTTATATATGAACGTACTTATTTGATAGAGAAGGGGACATTATCGTAGTTTTTCTGAAAACAATACTTCTTAATTCATAAATGTCTGTCTACTAATTTCTAGAACTTTCAGTTTTAATCATTTTTTCAAAATCATCTTGCAGAGAGTTTCTGAAAAACAACTAAAATTAAAAAGTATTAATAATGGTCGTTTCGAACAAGTAAAAGTTAAAAAATGTATTTTCTATTTATGCTCAATATAACCACGATCCAGATTTCCCCCCAAATTTCTTTCTTGACAGATTTGGTTTTTAGTTTCCCGGATAAGAAGATTTTAGGAAAGAGATAAAGGTGTAAAAAGTAAAGTTGGCGACCGTAGTCGAGGGTATCCTGAAGGCTCCCTTTTCGATAGCTACTACACCGCGGTGTAGGAGAGAGCGCTTCTCCTTTTCCTTGATTGCTCCACTTTACCCTTGATACGTACCTTATAATGCTGAGTGTTAAGCAAGATAGCTGCAAGTACATTTTTTGAGTCTTTGGTATGACTCGACCTGGGATTGAAACCAGATCTCCCGGGCCATTGGCGAATACTCTAACCATTATGCCAATCTGACCTAAATGAGAGTATTGTGAAATAATCTCTTAAAATGTTACCAGAAATCCTGCTCGCTAACTGCTGATTTCCATCGACAATTGCTGCTTTTCTGTATTGTTACTGGAAACGAACAGAGGGCATTCTTTGGGTTGAATTTGCGAGTGGATTTTTGCACATCATTTGGAAATAGAGTGATTACCCTTGATTGGCACAAATGCGTGGGTCGATCTTGATTAATCTATCCCAACCCTCTCTGGCTTTATATCTGTTTCGTTCTCATCTTTTCATAAGAGGCACTATTATTATTATTATTATTATTATTATTATTATTATTATTATTATTATTATTATTACCACCAGTAGTCGTTGAAGCTGTGTTGTTTTTGTTATTACTGTTATTATTGTGATGGGAGAGATCAAGCAGTGTTCTACGTGATAGAAAGCATGATAATTAGAGGTGTAACAAAGCTTATAGCTTGCAGTATATCCCTAGCCCAGGGGTCAACGATGACGGGCGGTTCCGTCACACTAACTTAAGTAATTAGGTATCTTGGAGACCCCTATTCGTCAGCTACTCGGATCACAAAAGACGGACAGGATTTCCCCTCGGGAGTTAAATATGTCGAGGTTCAATACGATGACGTTCATCACACGGAAGGTTTATATATATATATATATATATGCATGTATACTTGTGTGTATAGAGGTATGTATTTGTAAGCAGTGGGTGTTTGTGTAGATATTTACGTATGCTTAGTATACAGAATTGGACAAAAATATCTAGCGATTATGCGTATTTTGTGCTTATCCGTGTGTACACGTTAAGGGGGTGATATATACAAGTGTGTAATGTGCCTGTGTGACCGAAGTTATTCTTGTGTGTATTCATACAAGAGCAGGAAAACGTGTATTTCCGGGTTATTCTCTGCGTGCATTTCAGGGCAACATATACGACGTTGGGTCAAAAAGTCCGTAGCCTGACACGTGTTATCAGCAAAATTTCACTATGAAACTGACATTGAGTAATATTTGATGTATGGTATTTATATTTATAAGTGAATTAAGTTCATTGGTAACGAAAAAGATCATGAAAAGGAAACATTAATTGCTCTCTTCAGTATTTGGCTGCAAATAATTGATGGGCTAAATATACATAAGTAAATAACACACACACACACACACACACACATGTATATATATATATATATATATATATATATATATATATATATATATATATATATATGTATTTATACATATATTTATACATATATGTATATATGTGTGTGTATGTGTGTGCGTGCGTACTATAGCGTGCGAGTGTGTGCGTATAGGGCCAATGAGATTTTATGTATGTGAAAAAGAAAAATAGATGTTTTGAGGGTAAGAGAGAGAGAGAGAGAGAGAGAGGTTGAAGGTGTGGTATGAGAGAAAGAGATACTTTGAGAAAGACAGAAAATACCGTATATATCAGACAGAGGAGGAAAATGATAAAAAGAGAGGTTATATAGATTTGTATATGGATAAAACAGTTTTCATTTGGAAGAAGATAATTTTCGACCGATAAGATATATAAATGCGCGTGTGTAAATTGAAAATCAAATGAGTATATACATATGTAGATATTTTTGGCACCCATAAATATTTTTGTTTATGCGGAAAATGTGTATATATGCATGAAAAAAAATAGCATATTTACATGTTATGGAAGAATGCATAAAGAAAGATTACATATACGTATATTAAGGCCTTTATTTTGGTGTATGATATAAACAGTGAGTTTGGTCTCTTACGTCAAACATTATATATATATATATATATATATATATATGTGTGTGTGTGTGTGTGTGTGTGTGTGTGTGTGTGTGTGTGTGTGTAACTGCAGTAAGTCTGAGTTTTGTATTTTCACACTCATTATACGCGTACATTTTACGAATAGCAAAATCTAAAACTCGGGTTTAAATCATTACTTCTGTCATGCTCAAATACTTTTCAAAAAGTTCTCAACAACCAATTGTTGGAGCCATATTATGGATGATACTAATCCACGTAAGACGTGGTAATTATGGTATTTGCCGATCTCTTTTATGTGAAACTCAGAGTTATGGGAGATTAGAACGGGACTGCATTTTTATTAGATATCATTAATTGGGTCAGCTTGTTTCTGATAATGTTTCGAATTAGTATATATATATATATATATATATATATATTATTATTATTATTATTATTGTAATTATTATTATTATTAGTAGTAGTAGTAGTAGTAGTAGTAGTAGTAGTATACTATTCTATAATTCTAACGGTGGAAAAAAACAGATGATACAATTTGCAAATAAAAAACATTATACAAACTAATATCTGGGGGAAAAATCCCATCAACAGAAAGAAAAGTCTAAAAACATCAGTACTATTTGAAAATAATCACCCAATAAGGAATACCAAAACAAAAGAAAAAACACCGATAGAATTCCCTAAGCTAAACTTAAGAGAGCTCAATACACTATGTAGCGAAATATGAAAAAAAAGAATCTATTCTGGACGATTCTGACCAAAGAAGGGTTGGACCAAAACTACATTTTATTGATTAAAAGGCAGCCAGAAAGAATAGAATAAGCAAAATAATAATAAAAAAACACGAAAGTTATCATACCTTACCTACCAAGTATAAAAACAGAAACTTTTAATGTTGCCAAATAATTCAATAGATTAAAATCATCTTTTGAAGACCTTGCAACTTTGCTCCTCAACACACACACACACACACACACACACACACACACACACACACACACACACACACACACACACATATATATATATATATATATATATTATATATATATATTAGATTTATATATTTAATTCCATGGAATTTAGACTGCGACCCCAGGGTTTCATGGAGTTTTTTTTTATAAAACAACAATCATCAGGCAGTCAACAAAAGGAAATAATTCGAAAATCGAAAAATTTAGTCAAAAACCGTTGGAATTTTTTAGGAATTTTTACGTGTGATTGTATGTGTCTTAGTGTGAGACAACCAAAACTGTTATAATATATATATATATTTATAAGGTGGCCGACCGTAGTCGACGGTGACCCAAAGGTTCCCTTTTCAGTAGCTACTGCCAAACCAAGGTGTAGGAGAAGGTACTACTCCTTAACCCCCAGATTGCTCCACTTACCCTTGATCCGTACCTTATAATGCTGAGTGTTAAGAAAGGATGTATCAAGTACCGTTTTTTTAGTCTTTGGTATGACTCGACCTGTGATTGAAATCCCATCACCCGGGACATTGGTGAACATTCTAATCATTATGCCAGAGAGAGAGTGAGAGAGAGAGAGAGAGAGAGAGAGAGAGAGATAGAGAGAGAGAAGATATAAAAGATCAATGATCGACTAGAGAATTTTAATATCCCGATGTAACAACTAGGGATAGTGATGCTTCTTTTTAAAAGAAATTTTACATCATCATTGTTATATGGAGCGTATGGATGACCATAAATGACCTTTTGCGCAAATCTCCTAATGGGATCAGAAATATGTTTCTTTGATCCTTTATTTGTGTTGCTCTAATACATATCTTGCAATAAAGTGCTGTTTTTGCTTATTTGCCCCCTCAAACTCAAATGCCCCCTCAGATAAATTTACATTGCAAAGTAGTGAAAAACCCACTTTATTTTAAAATTTGTATGAGAGCAATACATTTAGATGATCTAAGAAACCAATTTCTAATCCCTCACACAAACATGCATATATATATATATATATATATATATATATATATATATATATATATATAAGAATCAGAATTAGTGTATGTGTGTGAGCGAGGATATGTGTGTATGGAAATAAGAAAAACGAGCTTACAATGCTTGGCACGCGTTTTTGTTTGTAGGTAGTTTTATCAAAGGGATTGCGTGACACGTGGTTGTATTTCCACGCGTGCGCGTGTTTGTGTGTGTGTCTTCCAACGTGCTCTCTATAATTGAAATCAGTTCCAAATTCGTATCAAGCGACAACAAGCGAGTTAGGGTTAAGAAATTCTATTTTAAAAAAATGCAGCAAAATAAAACATTTAAAAAACTGTAAAGAAAAAAAAATACTTGGCACGAAATGTAAAAACGTATATAAAATGTGAAAAACAAAAACAAAAAATGTAAGAATAAAAGCAAAAAAGGCCGGAGGGAATGAAGCGCTCGTTGAACAGAAATTAAGCAACATGGCGGCCAACCGGAAGTTCAATGTCCTTGTCTTCCTTTTGCGTTTCCCTCTCTGGTGAGTATCACCAACATGCCGTCTTCTTTAAAATCCGTACGACCCTCACGAGCAACATTAGGCCTTGCACGAATAGCGCTTTTTCTTTCGTTCTACTTCTTGCTCTCTCTCTCTCTCTCTCTCTCTCTCTCTCTCTCTCTCTCTCTCTCTCTCTCTCTCTCTTTCACTCAATCTTTGCCTATCGCATTGGTCCTTTACGACTTTCGTGCAATCACCGGGGAATAGGAAATCCTCGATCTTCATTTTCCTTCCATGTGCAGACATCGGCATAATAAGAAAACGTTCGCTGATTAATGTAGGGAAACTGCTGAATGAGAGGAAAGCGGAAAGTTCCAGTCTAAATGCGGAGAGGATGATGATAAAAACAAAAACAAACCGAACTCTTGCCAAGAAATTTTAATACTGGAAATTTATTTAAGGCCTTAAGTTCTCTTCCAGTATTCGAGAAACGTAATATGAAATTAACATATGACATTTTTTATTGATTGATTCATTTTAATGAATTTCAAACCTTCTAGCGTTATTTTATGCCCAGAGATTTGAAAATTGTGTTTCTGCGTACATTTTTGTATAGTTGTTTCACAAGAGGTTTTTTTACTCGGTCCTATCAAATACGAATAATCCCCAGTCAGCTGGGGCTGTAGAATACGCCGACTGCACCTTTGCAGAGGAGTAAGACCTCCACCCATCAAGTGTCACATGTAAGACCCATCAATGAATCAAATAGTGCAATCTAATTATTTGCTAAACTTGAAATCATTTGAATAAATGCAAATAAATGATTAACATTAAATAGAATTATTAGAGTTGAATAACAATTCTTGAAACCACTAAACTGCGTGCAGACAAATGAGATCAGGCTTATTTATGCATAATAGTACCAACCATCGATTTACTTTCAAATCATATACATATACATTGTCATCCACAGACACTGTTCCGCTGTATCAAAACTCTTCTTTATGGTTAGACACGCAAGATGCTTCAAGCTGGGATCGAAAACTTACGTCAGCCGGATATGTTACCCCAAACTCTTGTCCGTCTTAACATTAGCGAAGGAACTTTTAGCGTATATATTTATTTACTTGTACGCTTATTGGCTACTGCACTGTTCAATTTATGCAAAGAACTTTGCATTTACGCTTATGTAGTAGCCGGTAATTCCCTTCTCAGTTGCTCAACTCACGGCATAGAGAGCATATATACATAAACTGGATTTGATATGAAATAGCCCTCAAAGGTTGATATGCGAGAAAACACAACCAAATCAAACCAAATTGAATACGAATAGTCTTTAAGCAGATCAATTTCCTCCATGGATACGAAATTGACAAATACTACCTGCTCATTAGCCTAGTGGGTAGAGAGTTTGCCTAATGATCCGGGAGACCTGGGTTCAATCTCAAAGACTTTAAAAATGCTACTTGATACATCATTGCTTAACACTCAGCAATATAAGGTACGTAACGAGTGGTAAAGTGGAGCAATCCAGAGAAAGGAGTAGCGCCCTCACCTACATCTCGGTGTTGTAGCTATTGAAAAGGGAGCCTTCTGGTCACCCTCGACTACGGTCGCCAACTTTACTTACTTTTTACCTTACAGCTCCCTGGGGGGAATGAACTAGGGAGAAATGCCAATAAAAGGATATTCCATGCTCGCCTCTCTCCAGTTCTGGAGCCTGACCATCAGATACGATTTAGATTCACACCCCAGGCACCCTTTTTGGGGTTGTTCATATTCCTCTTTAGGGAATACGATAAGCATATTGAAAACTCCGGTGGCCGTGCATTTTTTAAAATACAAAATGCTAAAATAGTAACTGTGAAAAACTTTAGGTTATTTCCATTTCGAACGGCACTTCCTTCCAGCATAAAATTATTCGTGCTCTTAATCCAGGGTATAAGTATCCTTTTGCGTGTGTTTGACGAATTTCCCGATAAGAATTTATCTAATGTTTGTCAAAAACTGATTCATCAAATGAAAGGCTTATTTGTCTTTAGGGACCAGCTGTTACTTTTTTGTAGTTAAGGAAGAATTTAGTTATTAAATGAAAATATGAAATAATACTTGCAAAACCGCAACATTTATCAAGCTTGTCTTACTGGATCCTTTTAAGTTCGATCCTAAATAATAGCTTTGCAGCTGCAACATTGTGTCATACAATACTAAGCTTAATAAAGTAATTCATTAAAACCGGAAGTTTTCAGCTATTTTCAATAATCCTTTTATGCAATGATATTCAGGTTATATTTCTGATGATTTAGAAATATAGATTATTTGCTCAATTAGAGCAACTATAATAGTGGCTTTCCGGCACATTAACATTTATACATTAGTCATTGAATAGATTGGAATTGTAGATGAGATAGTTGTTCCTTTTTCCTCGGCCCTGGTGATACAAAGTCGATTTAAAAAATGGGTTTAGCAATTCTAAAAGTTCTCTATAAAGACCTACCGGCGTTTTGACTGGATGAGTAAACACATAAGGATCAACTGAGAATGAGTTTTCTGGTATTTCTTTATAAATCCATTTAAACAGGAAAACCAAAAATCCCTTGATCTTATAGACTAGTTGCTAAATATCGTACCTCTTGCAGAATGCCTAATTGGCTACGATGATCACTACTGATCTGTAGTTTCCATACGAACCTTTTCCAAATATACAGATCATTTAAATGAACGAACGATGTTGACGTATAAAGTTGAAATTCATTGAAAATTTTGGCATATTTTTAAAATAGAATTTATTGAAATGTCTTAAGATCTTGAAGTGAAGACTATGTATACATTTAAAGCAATTGAACCTTAGTGGACCCACGAAAAAATACTGCAAAATATTTTAAGCTTTGGGAAACTGTTAAGCTTATTGTACTAGCTTTTCCAATGTCAAAATGTTGATTTAGGATTATTTACTAAGTAAATAGAGAAGTACTTGAACGTAGAACATTTTGAATAAAATGAATCGCTCTATTGGTGATAATATTCAGAGCTTTATATATAGGATACTATGTCCATATTCTATGCGTCGATAGATTTTAATAAAACTTTGTTATAATACTCAGCAACATATAGAAAGTAACTTCGAAGATATTGTGTTTTATGAAAATCCGGAAAAAGTATCGAAATTGCTTTACCAATCAACAGACAGATTTGATTATTGGAGAGAGTTGGTGTAAATGAATGTAACCGTAACATTAAGTTTATTGGATTATTTTTGCTATTGTTTGTTAAGATATCACTTTTTAAACAAATTAATTTGCCAATCTTTGCAGAATTTTTTGCGGATTTCCTCCTCACATTTGGAGATCTGTAAAAGTTTCAGTCAAATTTGTCTAAAATTGTTTGCATCAATGAAAATAACCTCAGCCATGTGCACTTGTATGGCTTCAGAATCAAGAAGAGACAAAACAATCAATGTTCAAGAAAGAGAGAAAATGGAGGCCATTTAAAATATTCGTTGTAAATAAGTTCAATTTCCACAGTCCACTGATTAACGGACAAAGCTGCTTTTTCGCCCGAATCAATTATATTTACTTCATTGTAAAGGATGATCTATGACAGTTAACATATGATAGTATATCTTACCTGAACGCACTTAGTGTGGATAAAACACTCTAGAAATAATCTACCGTCTTAGAGCAAGAGGCATTTCGTGTATATTTAAGATAATCACACTCAAATTCAGAAATTACTTCGCCAAAAATCCTATCCTATGAACGCATTTTGTATGGGACCCACTGAATCTATGCCTGAATCTCGGCTTCAGATATTGTTTAAAAAATGACTGATTGATATTACCCCATTTCAACCCGTACGGAGTCAATGGGTGCTTAGACGTTAATTAATTATGCACATTGTACGTTTTTGTTACATATTTTGCGTCACAACTTCAGAGATTACCTATTACAAATATTCTTAACTAACTGAAATAACTTGCGAACAGATCGATTTGATCCATCGAGAAAAGTTTATCAGCTACTCAACTCTGTTTAGTGTCATAAAAAAGCCACCTGTTTTTTTTTTTTTTTTTTGTTTTTTTGTTTTGGTTTTGGTTTTTCACTTAATATCAGAGTATTGTAAACATGTCGATCCCGCAGAAGATGGGCTTGGTTTTTTTGCTAAGGTCATTTTATGACATGTCAATTTTTCTTTGGCTATTTCATTTCGAAGTCAGTTTAACAATTATGGCCTCCTATTATATATAACATAAAATGTATCCTAACAATCATTTTAAAAAGGTAAACACTTTATGTGGCAAATTTACTTGCCTGGCAGTTTAGGATTTGAAAATTATACATTCATTCACCTAGACTGGTTTATCTTACCAGAATGGGCAAAATTGGAGAGTAAACCAACCAAGAACAGACAGAATCGGCAAGGGCTGTAGAAAACACCCACTACAGAGAGGTAAAACTTCCCTATCGAATGTCCTGTGTTGACACTAAAAAATATGATGAGGAGGCTTAATTAATACTGGAGATTTGAAGAATACAGAGTACCCTTTCTTTGCGATCGCTCCCAGGTCAACTCTGGTCTGGAGTGGTAATACTAGATAGGGTCATATCTTTGGGTTAAATAGTGCCATTTGACATTGATACTGTGTGAAAACATATGACGTGTTAAATTGACTTGTTTGAAATAGAACTGTACTATCAGTTTGCTATGTGTAGACAAATAACTAATGTTAATTGAATTCTTACTGCTGAATACTTGAAAACATTTAACTGTGTGTTTTAGATCGAAATAAATGAAACCATTTAACTGTGTGCAAAAAATGAGCCCAGACTCATTTAAAAAATGCTATCTAAAAATTACATTTACAAATTATATATCTAATATATATGCATAAAGAGTATTTGGTATTAATTAACCTACAATGGTTGATTGATATGCCATAGAACCCAACCGAAACAAATTTATAAATTTAATATATATGTATAACGAGGATTTGGCATTATATAACCTACGATAGTTGATATGCCATAAAACCCAACCAAACTAATCATATATCAAATAACCTTCAATAACCAAAATGCCATAAAACCTAACCAAATCAAAGCAAGAACATTTATATTTGGTATGGAAATTATTCGAAGGGAAGGAAAACCCTGAATTAAAAATGTATCCAACCCGTGACGGTTTGATGGAATGAATACATACGAAGGCCATAGAATCCAATCCAACCTACTGTTTTCTATTTCTGGATATATATGTATTTAGAGCCAATAATAACATGTATTAAGTTTACAACGATATTTTCCTTCATAATCAAATTTCTATCTCAATTTCGTTAACGATCTGCCACCTTTACTTTGCCGTCCGTATTTCTCCTCCTCTTCCTGCTCCTGCTCCTCATCATTATCCTTCTCCCCCACCCCACCCGATCTCTATCTCTCTCTATCTGGTATTTTCTAAAAATTGTTGTTGTTGCCAAATATTTCTCTGCATCCACACTGTAAATGTGCTGACCCTGTTCACTGAAAGTACAATAGAGGGTCACGCTGAGTGTGGCTGCAAACACATTCACAAACAATGTTCGCTGAGC
>OY757906.1:142156652-142161652 GCA_963585895.1 Sepioteuthis lessoniana | reverse complement strand
TCTTCTTATTGTCATCACTCTCTTTTGAATATTACTTTCTCACTGACTATACATTACTGTAGCCTTGACCTGAAGTTCTGCGACGCTCAGCCAACTATTACCTCTGATAATGTTGCCATTTCGTGACAATTAAAATCTTTCAGTTGGTGAGTTGTCTGCAACCTACATTTAAAGAATTAAGAAAGATACGGCCACGGCATTTTTACCTTTAAAATGATAATCAAAAGTTTTTGAATATGTTTCAACCACAAATTCACTATCTTCGGCGTTCTACGCTTTGAAACTCACTTAAATGTCACGATTGCTCTCACATTTCCCCCCCCTCTCTCTCTCTCTATATATATATATATATATATATATATGTATATGTTTATATATATATATATATATATATATAGAGAGAGAGAGAGAGAGGGAGAAAGAGAAAGAGGGTTAAAAGAGGAATCGAGAGACATAGTGACAAACAGTGAGACTGAAATGGGGGAGTAAATGGGAGTATGTTACTATCTTCAGTTTCAGGCATCATCTACTTTACTGCAAATATATCAACCGCAGATAAGAAATATATACTTAAGTCTTATTTTGCATTCTGGTATCTATTTAGGCTTCTTTGCAAATAAATATATTTTATTTAGAAAGAATAATGGACAAGTTGGTTTTGAATTTATTCGTCTTGTTTCAAATCCGCAAGCATTTCATTTAAGCAGCCATTTTTTTCTGTCTTATTACCCTTCGGTCAAAGACAACATCTGATGGTCACATTCCTCCGGATTTTCCTCTGCTTAGGGATAAAACATTAACATATCCTCAAGAATCAACAGCTGAGGTTAAAGAAGCCTAAATAACAATGCCAATTTACGAGATTTAAACATCTGATATATACACGTCTAACTTGAGATTACTGTAAAAATATAATACAGGGTGGAACGATAAAATTGTCGCCCTAGAAAAGACGATATGATTCCATTTCCGTTTAATGAAAACCGGTTTTCTTTTTTGCTGCAGACCATCTACTAGTTGGCCAGTTGTGTACAAATCCCAAGAACGAAGGAGCCTTCTATCATGTCTGAAAGTGGCACAATGTTCAACGAGCGAGATCGTAGATGTGCCGCTCTACAACGCATGCTCTCTACAGATCCAAGTTATGACAACAGGACCATTGCCAGCACTCTCAAAATGCAAATCTGGATTGCCACAAATAACAGGGACGTGCCCAGGGTGATGAAAACAAAGTTTCCGGCTACAGTTATGGTCTTTGGTGTGCTTTCAAGTGAGGGCCACATCATGCATCGAAGTCGGCTTGAAAGTCAACACCAAAGTGTATCTGGATGTGCTGAAGAGTGTGGTGATCCCCTGGTGCAATCAGGTGGCCGGTGGCAGACACTGGGTGTGGCAGCCGGCCCACAAGTCCAAAGAGACCCTGGCTTGGCTGCAGAAGGAGTGTTACCACTTTGTACCCTTCTCTTACTGCCCCCTGCTCCCCCGACCTGAACTCACTGGACTACTTCGTTTGGTCATACTTCGAGAACGTCACCACCATGACCTCCCACAACACCAAAGCCTGATCGCCGCCATCCGCCGAGTATTCGCCGAGCTCCCGCCAGCGCCTGAGGAAAAGGCATGCTCCCAGTTCCGGATACGTATTTTATCATTCCGTATTTTATCATTCCACCATGAAGTGTGAAATTTAATCTGTTCTAAGGTTTAGTTACAGAAAATTCGATGAACACATACGAAATATTAATCAAAGACTTGGGAATTAAAATTAAGACTTTTGAACTTTTTAAGCTGTAGAATATATATATATATATATATATATATATATATATATATATATTTATATTTATATATGCGTGTGCAGTATATATATGCGTGTGTAATATATATATCATACTAATGGAAAACTGGCCAACAACGGTGAGGGAGAGTCCTTGTGGCTTTGAGACGAAAGTACTAGACTGTCACACAGTTGACAGAGAGTTCAAACTCCTGTCGCACTATAACGTTCACTTACGGACAAATACCTATGGGAAAGGCATGAACCCCTTATCCCCCAAGCTATGGGTTAAATAGTACCATTATTATTCTTTCAAAAGGATGGTTTTGACATTGAATAACTCATGAAATTTGATACACCATTAAAATATGAAACCAAACCAGGCAAACATAACATTTGTCTATTGAAAGGGTATTCATTTTGTGTGAGTTTTTTATTTAGAAGTAAATAATCAAATAACAAATTAGATATAAAACATTTTCCTTTGTTAGTTCAACATTTTGACTTTGATAAAATATTCGTTAATCAAACCAGATTAGAATATTCAAATAAATAGTTTAATTTTTATAGAACGTATGAATGCATTAGTAGTACATGTTTTCCATTTTCTATAATATTTTAGACTAAACCTTTTGATATTATTGAAAAAAAAACAAGATCTTTAGAGGACATTTTAATTTGTTGAAATATTTGCCAACGTAAGGAATTAGGTTTACTTGATTTTAATCAAGGGAATTAAATGATTCAATAAATTGTTAAATATGATTTAATCACTCCCATTTCCTGATGATGGTAAATAGGATCGAAACATTTAAGTTTGGTAAAGATTTCTATAAATAAAATCACTATCGAGTTGAAAAAACGCAAGGCCTTTAGAGGTTGATTTCAATTGCATATATATATATATATATATGTTTATGGGAAAAAACTGGAAAAAGCCTGACCGTATTAAAATATACAGATATTTTCACATTTGTATATATATATATATATATATACATGTTTGTGTTTATGTGTGTGTGTGCGTATGTTTGTGTTTGTGTGCGTGTGTGTGTGTGTGTGAATTTGTATTCAGTGAATGAATATGCTACCTCACTTGTTTTTCTTCACTTCTCTTATAGCTTATAAAGCCTTTTAACAACTATTTAAAAAAAATCTTTTAATAAGTATTTCTTCGGAAAAGGTTTCCCCCAGGTGATAACCAGTGGTTGAAACTAAGTGAAAACAATAAAAAGATAAATAATGAAATATTTCGATTGGCCTTATCACTTTTTATATATATATATATATATATATATATATATAGAGAGAGAGAGAGAGAGAGACAGGCAGACAGGCAGACAGATACCATTGGAGCATCCAGAATTTATCGAACTGACTACTGCAATGATTCATTGATAAATCAACCCTTTATAAATCCAATGGTCAGACGAGATACACACACAGAATAACACATGATATTTGACTGAAACTTATCAAATTGTATTTTTACCAAGAATACCTTAAATTTAGCACAAATCTTCAGGAATTAAAGCGTCAATAACGATGATGATCTCTCATAACGAGAGACTATGTTAGTTTTTGCCATACACTGAGCTTTGCAAGTCAGTGGCACAAGAATTTATCTTCAGAAAAATCTCATTGAACTTACTAATTGCATTCAAATTTAGTCTTGAAAGAAACATTTAAAGTTAACCTTTTTAAAACCGTTGACGACTTTAAAACTGAATGGATTCCTTTTGTAACTGTGGTTATATATATATATATATATATATATATATATATATATATATATATATATATATATATATATATAATAAGACGCTTAATAAATATAATTAAAAATTCGTTAACCCACTAGATCCAATGTTTGGCAATGATTCATGTTAATGATAGTGATTCTGCCTTGGAAGGAATAAACAAATCTTATAAACATTTCAAAGTTGTATCTTTAAATGAGAATTTGAACGTGTGTGTGTTGAATATATGTGTCGAAACATACATACGTTTTCCTTGCTTTAAAAAAGTAAAATCTGTACAAATATTATAGAAGGATATTTTCAAGGAAAAAATATGAAAAAACATGCGGTATATACACTGCGGATGCGCAGATATGTGTCAGTTTTGTCTCTCTTTGCGCACGCAGGAAAGGAAAGTGAAAAGGTTGTCTGTGCTTTTTCTCGTCTTTGCTAAACGGACAAGAAGAAAACAAAAGCCGGAGGGCGACATCATCACTCAACGCACGAACTTTGAGAGGACACAGACAGCCGTTTCGAGAAATGAAATATTGTCACAACTAGTTATTATTGGCCGTCACTGCAAAAGATAACATCAGATCTTTGCACAGACCGGAAGGAAGTGAGCTAGGAATTATGGTTGTGCAAATAGCTCCACGGAGTTCAAAAGGCCTCAAAATAGCCCAATTATAACAAGAAATCTGGCAGAAGACTGAACTGAAAATCAAAAAGAAGAGTCTTGCTAAATTTCCGCCCGACAGTGTTTATTGAAGGGATTGTTTATATAAAATGTGGTATCGCACTGAACCTTGGTTTTGTTATTTGTAGATATGAAAACATGTATAAACTTTAGAGAACTTGGATTTAAAAGCAGAAAATGTGAAATCAAAATTTCAAGTAAACAAATGATGCAAATTTTGAAAAAATTAAGACTCAGTTGTAAAAAATGCTGGAAAGTATTTTCATTTAAAAAAAATGTCAGAATTGCTTTAACTTGAAACCTTCACTGAAGTAAATCAATATCCATATGTTCATAATGAGTAAAATATGTATAAAAATATCGTACAGAAAAATTACCATTGATTACTGAGTTCGATCCTGATCTCCGTACTTCTTAATATGCGAAGTAGTATAAAATGTTTAAACCAATACATTGCTGAAAGAATATAATGAAAATGACCAATAAAATAACGGTTTTGGCTAGAATAGATTATGTAGACTTTTCTATTTTTTGGACTGACATTTAGTATTGTTTGTTTCTATCAAGAAAAAAAATTAAAAAAGAGATTTTTACTCTTTGAATATATGTGGCCGGTATTCCAGTCAAAGAATGCATATTTTCAGTTTGTATCTGGCATTTGATATAGCAAATTATAGTGCTAATATTTGAGCTTATATCTATTCTATTACAAAAAAATACTGTTCATTTAGCGCCATTTTACAAACCTGCCAACAAAAACGGAGGTGTTATTCCTTAATACCGACTA
>OY757906.1:142064152-142151652 GCA_963585895.1 Sepioteuthis lessoniana | reverse complement strand
GGCATAACTTACTTCATAAATAACACTGATCCTTTGTGGAAAGGCGTGTAACGAAGGGTATTTCTGACAATCCTACCCGTGTCTCGAATGGTGATCTGTATGAAGTAGTTGAAGGAATTGAAGAATCGTCTACATTTTTCTGATTTCTTTTCTTAGCATCAGCTTTGAGTAAAAATCAAATGTGATAAAACTGCTTAGATCGCACCACATTTGTTAAAGCAGCAAACCTGGTCGAACGAAAGGCTTTTTCTTATCCTTACTAAATTAGTTCCATCCATCTACAGGGATTGCCCGGTTTGTTTTCTGTGTTGACCGAAAAACAGTTGGCAGTCCAAACTTAATTTGGGTAGTGGAGGGTAACCGAATCCCTATAATATTTTTTCTCGTTTTATATGTATATTTTTCTTTGGGGATTTTAGGACTCCTGACCCTGTTAAATTGTTAAAATTTTTAAGAAATTAATTTGTAATGCCCTACTTCTTATTTGTATACACTTATTTTCATTAAAACTGAGCATTTATACTTTAATTCTTTCATCTCAAGGAATTATCATCTTATTGCAACTTTAAACTGGAGAAATGTTTCTTAAGTACAGGGGCCCGACAATATTTTCGGACACTTTGAAAAAACTACTTCAAGGTGGTCACTAGTGCCAAAAACTTTTGAGATTGTAAGTACGTAGTTGAGGAGTGAAAATCCACTACGAGTGTAATCATTTTTTTAGTTTGGCTTTGATAATTTTATTTTTTTGTGATTTTTGCGAAAACTTGCGCGACACTATTTTTCGGACATTACAAAAAATACTATTTTATTTAGAGCTATGTTCATGTATATGTCGTTGTATGCAAATTTTCTGCTTGTACACTGTTCTGGGGCACTGGCGCCCCTACTACTATGTTAACATAGGACAATCTAACAGCATAAATAGTCCGGACATTTCTTGGCAAAACAATTAAGTTTAATGAGGTAAATGCATTCAAAAGAAGTCGTTTGTTTGGCACGGAAGAAGCGGAAGATGGCCTCAGCATCAGAAGGATCGCCATGGATTTGAAGCTGTCGAAATCAACGGTCGAATACATGAAAGAATGGATGGCTAAAATGAATATGACTACTTTGGAATGGCCTGCAAGAAGCCCAGATCTAAATTTAATAGAAAATGTTTGGGAAATCCTTGCGCAACTTGTCTATGATGGACCTGAAATAACGAAAGAGGCTCAACTATGGGAACAAATACTAGGAGCCAAAAAACAACTAATAGAAACACGTAGAGATGTTATTGTGCATATGTTTGATCATTATGAAGAGAGTTTGATAAAAGTTATTGAGAAGAAAGGTGATATTACAGACTATTAACAGTTTTTCAACGATGTCCGAAAAATAATGTCGCGTGTGTTTTGTAAAAAAATGATGAAAATTAAATATTTTTCCTTACCTAATCGATTTTCTTCCATTATTATAACAGGTATTGTCTTTATATGTTTATGCTATTCTATTGAAGGAATTTCGCCACTCTATGGTACTCGGAATGTCGAATACTCAAGTGTCCGAAAAATATTGTCGGGCCCCTGTAGATATTTTCCATAGATTGTTTTTGGTGGTTAAAGTGTGAGTTAATCGTTTGCTTGGACTATTATAAGTGTGAATTTGTCAATGAATGCATTTAGCAAAGATGATCCTATTTAAGTATTATTTGCACAGAAGATCATTCCCTTTCTTAATTCCCCACAAATTCTGAGGCTTTTTGCTCAATTATAAATGGGTGTATTTCATTTGTGATGAATAAAACCGATCGTAAGGCATGAACCTATTTATTACAAATGAATACAAACATTTATAATGATCATCTATCGGTTAATGGTCGGCATTAGTATAAAATGGAGGGTTATCGGCGAATTCAACATGGTAGAATCACGCTTAAGACAGTGGACCCTTGTTGAGGTTTTTGGGCGACAGCGTCTCTTCCGGGGCGCGTGCACGTAATGAAGAGATACCTACCAGAAGGATTTTGGGGTTCAAACAGCAGGGAACACACACACACACACACTAATATATATATAGACGTGTTTCTTAATGGGTAAATGTATACTTATATGTTTACACTAAAGAAGATTTTCCCACTCTAATAGATGTAAATGATGATGCTTATGCTTCTATTGAGGAATTCATGAGTTGATTGATTTTAACGTCATTTCAATTTATCCAGGGTTATTCAATGCCTAGATTTTAGTGAATCGTGTTCATTCTGCGTTCACATTGACATTTTTGTGTAGTTGTTTCATGGGAGTATTTTTATCACATGGTCCTATCGAATACGAATCATTTTTAACAAATCTGTTTGACCCTTAGATGGTACTCTGACTAGTTCAACCACAATGTGTCAAGAGTCGGCCTGGGAGTAATGGCAATAAAGGGTTGACTCTAGACTCGCCAGATCTACAGAACAGGGACTTTAACACCATATACAGTTTAGTATCTTACCTAAGAAAAACCTTCTTTTTCTTTTAGAGAAGTCTTATCCTTCTACGGATTATACAGCCAGTATATTCAAAGCATAACCAACATGGCTATGAAAGCATGAAAAATTCTAAGAATTTCATCATTATCTCTGTTATAGCGATACTTTGGATAAAAAGATTTTTGGTGCAAAAAAACTGAACTATAAAATTATTCAGTTTTAATTTGGACAGGAATTTGCTTCATTCTCTCCGGGCATTTTGACTACATTATTCGAATGCACCATTGTTTTATGGTTAAAGCTAACATAGATACAAACATGAAAATTTTCTGTAACAGATTGAATGAAATTTGTATTTGTCTGTATGCACTTATTAATTCATTTCGATATACGTTTGTTTAACATTTAATTTTCTTAAAAAGACGGCACGTTTGTCATCTGATATACTACATAACATCTTTGTTTTCACTGTCGAATTGTTTGTCTTCGATGCTTTAAAAATAAGAAATAAGACTAAAGTATCTCCATATCGTGAACTTTTCCTTTTGAATATTTCTTTAAAGCGAAATATTTTAGACGGAGCAGCTTTAAATGCAGGTTCGTATTTCAACTAATCAATCATCTTTGTATCTCGTTTCTTTTCTTTTCTTTTCTTTTTCTGATACGGTTTTTTAAGGACTCTTTGCCCAATTATTTATCTCAATTTGCGCTTTCCCCTTTTCTTTCGGCAATTTGAGTAATGTGGTTGCTCGTGTTCTCTTACGTCTAAAGTGTCTTGCGAATTTGAGAGAAAGTCAAACGTTTTTTTTAGCGTCAGTTGAAATAGAATAATAAATAAAATGCATAGCCTGAATTTGTCATTCATTGTATTGTATTTCTTTCGGGCTAGTAAAGGGGAGTCTTCGTGACTTAGTCGCTAACGTGCTGGACTGTGACATCAGAGTAAACAAGTTCAAACTCCAGTCGTACTATTATGTTCATTTTTGGACTTAGACCTCTGGAGAAGTTATGAGTTAAAAAGCACTACAACTCTCCTTCCATAAAAATAGGATTTGACACTAAATACCTCAAGAAAGTTGCTATGCCATTAGTAACCGAAACTGAGGTGAAAGTCTGGCCCAAGAACAAATTTCTAAAAGCCTACTCACTCATCAAGGCACGTTCAACTCTATACTCATTGACTTAAGCTAGCTTAGTCTGGCACAAGGCCTAAGAAAAGGATGAGAAACGTTGTTTTGTTGTTTATGTTTTATGGCATATCAACCTTTATAGGTTATATAATGACAAATTCATTTTTATGCAAATGATCAATTCTATTTCAAACAATTCTGTATTGCATAAGTACTCAGTTTAATTTAAAAAAAACATTTCTTTTTCAAGATCTTCAATTTAGTCAAACAGTTCTAATTCAAACAATTCACTTTAGTATAAGTATAGTTTTTTTCCACACGGAGTTAATTGTCATAACAGTTCTATTTCAGACAATTCCTTTTAGCAAAGTACAGTTGAATATCGATAACAGTTCTATTTCAAACAATTCAGTTTAGCATAAGTACACTGTTTACATGGCAAAACAGTTCTGTTTCAAGCAGTTCAGTTTACGATAAGTACGTCGTTTAAACAGTTGTATTTCAAGTAATTCAGTTTTGTATCATCATCTTCATCATCATCATCTTGTCGTCCCACCAGCACGGATATCCCTGACCCTCTCTCCCCACTTCTCCCTATCGTTCATTGCCTCTGGCAGGTCTTCAGGGCTACACCCTGTATCCTCACAGAGCAACTGTATGTATGTTCGAACTGGTCGTCCAGCTTTTGCTCGGCCATATTTGTGGGTCCATACGAGTACATCACTTATGAGCTCATCCCTGCTTCTCCAGCAGTGTCCTGCATGTCTGGTTCGTGTAACTTTGATAGTTTTCGTGATGGGAGGTAGGTGGCCGTATAGTTGGTGCCTTGTGGAGTGTTGCCTCCAGGACTTGTTCAATATTGCTCGCAGCATTCTTGTGTAATTGCCGTTGCATAAGTACGCATTTTAGTTCTATTTGACCCATAGACACGACCCTATCCGGGGCTACCACTCCAGGCCAGAGTGGACCTGGGAGCGATGGTAATGAGGGGATGTCATACATTCCCCAAAGCTCCAGCTTACTGGAATCTCATCATCAGATTGTTTAGTGTCATATATTCAGAACACTCATTTGGGGGTGACTTACCCCTCTGCAGAGAAGCAGTCGGTGTAATCTAAACTCCCAGCCGACTGGGAAAAAGGATAAGAACCAATAGTAAAAGAATTTGAGGTCGAATTGTCACTGAAATTATGAGAAGATAGGTTCCACAACGTGTAACCAACTTTTTGCGAATTTTTCTTGATAAATTTTCTTCTTGGTTGTACAGGATGGCCTCTGAAAAACTGAAGAGTTCTATTTCAGTCTATTTTTTTATTTTATTTTCTGTTGGGATGGGTAATGAAGCATCCCTTGGAGATTAAAAGGACTATTTATGATGTCCAGCAAAGAGTAAATCTCCTTGAATTTTTCTTTCTGGTAAAATATCAGTTATTCACACTTAGGAAAAATACTAGCAGTATTTTAATGTCAGTGATATGACTCGGAATCTAGTGGTTCGATTTGAAAGAACTGGATCAGTCGACAATTTTCTGGGAAAAATTCGGAGGCGTACTGAGTAAACTGAGGCAGCAGTGGGAGCTACTTGACAGAGTCTCAATGAGGATCCATCAGCGTATACTCGTCATAGCTCTGCTTAACCGGCCATCGCCTGAACATCGCTTCTGAAGATTCGGAAACTGGGTTTATGCGCATAACACTGGAAAAATAATCCATTAATTATATTTCCAAATAAAATAATTTAAAAAGATCATCTGTTTGCAAAATTTAGTTTTGTTTTATATCATTCAAACTTATTATGTCGTGTCAAACTTCTGTTTCTTGCACAGTTCTTAGTAGATCATTTACCACATACACTCATACATGTCCTTGCACATTTTCTGTGCCAGTATGTTGGCTATTATTTTAGAAGTTTTTTACTCTTTGCATGTCTTTCACATCAGCTCTAACTGGTGGTCTTTCACTGGAGTCTGACTGGCTGTAAGTCTTCTCAGGTCTTTTAGTATCTTCTAAGTAACTTAACCAATTTTAGTAATCCACTACTTTGATGGTCTCGATTCTGCTTCTAATCTCCAGTTCACCCAGTTTCTTTTTCAAATTTTTCGGAACCATTTGAAAGGCGCCCATCACCAAATCCTTCATTTTCACGAGTTTTTTTCAGCTGTTCGGCAAGGTCCTGATATTTTTCTATTTTTTGAAATTTTTACTTTTTTCAATCCGGGGTCCACTGCAACGGCAAAATCCATTGTTGTTGTTGTTGTTGTTCTTCTTCTTCTTCTTATTATTATTATTATTATTATTAGTAGTAGTAGTAGTAGTAGTAGTTGTTGTAGTAGTAGTATTAGTATTATTAGTATTATTTACTCATTATAGTTTTTCACATCAGCGTTAGCTGATGGTCTTTCAGTGGAGTTTGAGATACAGCAAGTCCCCTCAAGTCTCCAGGACTCTTCTCAGTATTCCTGCTGTCCTCAATAATGCTGTAGTTTGGATGGTCTCCACTCGTCTGCCAACTTCCAAGTCCTCTAGTCCCTTTAATGACCCTTTAGTTACTGTATGAAAAGCACCAATCACAATGGTATAATTGTCACCTTCATATTCCATAGTTTTTTCTGTTCTCTAGTAAGGTCTATGTACTCATCATTCTTTTCACATTCTTTCAGTTTTATTCCATGGTCAGCCGGGACAGCAAAGACGACAATATTCCAAATTCTCTTTTTTTGTTATTATTAAGTCTGGTCTTCTCGCCGAGATTTGGGGATCCGTGTGTATGTCAAAGTCCCATAGGAGTTCATGTGTGTCATTTTCTAGGACAGGCACTGGGTTGTGCATATACCATTTGTTGGTGTGGTCAAATTTCAATTTCTTGCACATTTCCCACTGGATCACCTTGCCGACTCAGTTGTGTCTACAATTATACTCTTTCTGCGCTAATTAGCTGCATTTGCTTATTATGTGGTTGACAGTTTCATCCGTGTCACCGAATAGCCTACATTTGCTATTTTGTTGCGACTTATCTATTTTCGCTTTAATATGATTGATTCTTACGGCGTTGTTTTGTACTGATATTAGGAGAGATTCTATTTCTCTCTTAGTTTCCTTTTCTTACCCAGGTCCAGGTTTTCTCGTGTGAAATGTTGTTTAAAACGCCTATAGATTTTTTTTTCTTCCCATTTTTGTTTCCTAGTTGTCATTCTGTTGTCCATCGTGTGGTCAGTATTGTTTCTGAGGACCGTAATCAGTCCTTCTTTGTGTTTTTCTATGTATTCTTCAAATTGTTGTATCGATGCGTCAACGCTGTCTTCAATGCTGGCAAGTCCTTTTACGTCCTCTTTTCTTGATACATATAGTCTTTCACTGTCGTCTCCGGGATGTAGTTACCATTATTATTCTTATTATTATTCAACCAAATGAATTTCGCACACTGATTAAATAAACTTGATAATCTAGTGATTTGATATGCTATCCACTAATAAGATTATCATTGCATTCGATATATATATATATATATAATTATATATATATATATATATATATATATTCGCCCAACAGATTGATCTATTTCTATCACTCTCTATTTTCTCTTTCTTTTCCTCTTCCTATTTTCCTTCGATTCCATGGAAGTCGACGATGAGCGTCCGATAAATAATACAATTATTTCCCCCCGCCCCCCTCTCTTTCTCTCCCATCCCTTTTTTCTTCCTTTCTTTATTTTATTTTATATTTGAATTTTTTTTTCTATCCAATATGAGCTATTCTTTATCTCCCCTTTTTTTTTCTGGTCTCTGTTTTAACTGAGGCGATGACAAGCCGTAACATTCAAACACACTCGTTGATGCCTTTTTCAAATACTATGATAGATTAATCAATAACCTAAATATATATCCTCACCTAAAATTATATGCATAAATATTTGTAATATTCTTGTAAAGATTTCACTTTTCTTGGTTAAAGTTCAAGAAACTTACAACGTTTTGTCGTAGTAATCGATGCTTTAGTATCATTCGAAGTTAATTTGTATGGGAAAAAACATTATCAATCGTCAGCAACAATAAAATAAATCAACCATTTATTGCTTATAAATAAACCGAACAAGTATTCATTTGCATACATTTTTTCATTGAAAAATAAGGAGTCGTTGATTGTAAAAATATCATTGAGTATGTCTTTTCAAACAAAAATGGTGGTATGCTGGGTAAGGTACTAAATTGTCTTTAGGGCTGAGGCTCCAGTTCTAAAACCCTGTGGTCCGTGAAGCACTCCTTTATTGATATTACACCCAGTTCTATTCTGACCTGGAGTGGTAGTACCAGAATGAAATAGTTTCCAAACAGTTGGTTGGTTGGGTTTAATGGCATATACACCCTTAAAAGTTATTTAATGCCAAATCTTGTTTATATATATGATTTATGCATATTTTCTAGATAACATTTTAAACGAGCCAAAGCTGGTTGGTTGGTTGGGTGTTAAGGCATATCAACCTTTGTACGTCATTTAAAGCCAAATCCATTTTATGCAAATAATTAGTTCTATTTCAAACAATTCAGTTTAGCATGAGTACACAGTTTAATAGTAAAAAACATTTATATTTTAAGCTATTCAGTTTATTCAAACAGTTCTAATTCATCCAATTCAGTTTAGTACAAGGACAGATATTGTTTACACACACTTAAATGTCAAAACAGTTCTTTATTAAACTATTCACTTTAGTGTAAATACAGTTTCGATGTCAAAAATAATTCCATTTCAAACAATTCGATTTAGCATAAGTACGCAGTTTAAAAGTAATTACACAGTTTAATTGTCAAAAACATTTCAATTTCAAGCTATTCAGTTTAGTCGAACAGTTCTAATTCAAACAATTCAGTTTAGCATAAATATGCAGTTTAGTTCTATTCAACCCATAGATAGGGCCATATCAGGTGCTACCATTCCGTGACAGAGTGTACCTGGGTACAATGGCAATAAAGGAGAGTTCTACATTCCCCAAAGCCCCAGCATCACAGGAACCTCACCATCAGATTCTTTAGAGTCATATCAGGACACTCATTCGTGAGGGGTGTTACCCCTCTGCAGAGAAGCAGTTGGTGTATTCTACAGCCCCAGCCGACTGGGTAAACGAGCCAGAGCTCATTTGTTTACCAACATTTAAATGGCTTCAAGTATTTCAATATGACACGAAATTAATCATTTGTTTGCACATCGTGATATGATTTCAGATTTTGCTCTGCTACGTTAAGAATTTGATTTAACATCAGTCATTTGTTTACACACAATGAAATGGCTATAAAAGCAGGACTTGTAAGTGAATAGTTTGTAGGTAATTTCATATAAAAAGATATTGCAGCTAATTTGTTTTTACATAATTAAGTATTCCTCTTGTTTGCACCGAGTTAAATGGTTTCAAATATTGCTATCAAACCCGAATGATTATATTCAACACTTTCTTAATTTGTAAACCTTGGAATGCTTTCAATTCTTGCTATGTTATACCACTAATTCAATTTTTGTACACAGTTTAATGGTTTCAAGTATTCTACACTAAAAGTTTTAATTTGCACACAGTTGAATGATTGCAAGTATTGCTAATTCTAGTAATTCCATTTACTATTAATCATTTATTTTCACACAATGAAGTTGTTTTAAGTATCGTAATTCAACACTAATAATTCTATTCAACATTATTCATTCATTCATTTGCACACAGTTAAATGGTCCCAGCTATTTCTATGTCATCTCAAATATTCAAACTCGGCAAACAGATAAAGAGTTTCAAGTATTGCTCTTTAATAATAATAATTCTATTCCACATTCGTCATTCATTTGGACGCAGTTAAATGATATGTAACACTAACAATTAAACATAAATGCACATGATTAGACGCTTAGACAGTTCAATTTAACCATTAGATGAGATCCTTACATGTACCATCACTCCAGGTAAGAGTGAGCCTGAGAGTAATGGCAACGACGGGGTTCTCCATTTTCACCAAAGGACTGGAATCTCATCATCATATGCCCGTGGTGTAGTCGTTATCGTCGTAGGAAATGGACACGGCGACACGAGTTCAAATCCTGGACGAGACTGATTGCATTTCACATAGCACTAATACCCTTGGGAAAGGTATGAATCCAATTATTCTCCCTCCAGCTATGGGTAAATAGTAGGACAGACTAGGTTCTTCAGCTTTGGTCAGGCAACTAGTCTAGGAGAAAGAAAACTCTGAATTCAAACCTGTTAAACTCCGCTTAAAAATTGACCTTGTGTCATATCCTATCCGAGCGTAGGGGTTGGTAAATAGTATCATCATATGATTTAATGTCATATCCAGGACACTCGTTGGGAGGTCCTATCCCTCTGTTGAGAGTCGGCGTATACTACAGTTCAAACCGACTAGGCCGAAATTCTTTGTATTTAATAGGAATACTAGATATCATAAAACCATATGCAAAACATCTCAAGAAACGGGAAAAATATAAATATAAATGTACAATGTATGCAATTCCCTCAACTTTAGGTATAAAATAACCCCAAGCGGGTTGACATGCTGTTAAAACCAACCAATCAATTTTTTTATTTTTATAAAGCCGTAAGTTCAACTTAACAAGTGCATATCGAACTCAGTACACAATAATAACGAGTAGCTAGAGTAGATCGTTAATAAGCATTTCCCGATGAGGCGGCCAAAATAATAGCTAAGTTTGAATTAGCTTGACCCAAGGTCATGTTTGAGGAGTACTCGATGACAAAAAGCACATGATAATGGCGAATCGATTTGTGCCATAAGTTTACTAAGCATCGAGCTAAGAGCGGTCCCCGTTCTTAAATAAGTGAATTTTTTTGTTTTTCTTCAAGATCTAATAAGAGATATGACAGTAGCGATCATATATTCAGTTGTATTTCATTCCTCTTCCTTTCTTCGCTATCATTATCACCTCCGTAAATCTGCCATTGTATCGTCTTCCATAGTGGATTCACATCAACACCATCTTCCCACTGACAACAAAAACCATTCTAATTATTAGTCGTATTAATTACCCAGAATCAGTCGGTGGCACCACACGGTGACATTAGACTCGATGACATCGTCGAAATGGTGCCGGCCATTGTACAATTGTGTGTTCAAAAGAGACAGCCGCACGGCAAAGCCCAATTTCTCTCGGTCGCCATCTGATAGGCCGTCCATCAACCGGAAACAGATTAAGACATCAATGCCCCGTTAGCTGACACAGCTGAACGGAGACGTCACTTAACAGTCAAATTTCAACACCCTTCTATTCGAGCGAAAGAATTGAACCTATTCGCCGTTGACAGCGATTAGCAGTGTGTTGTCGATCTTAAAAGTAACAAATAAAGGTGCCCAAAAGTTGAAAGCGTCATGCATTTCCGTTTTCACGAGACTGTTAATGAAAGTACGGAGCGGACTCTTAGCGCTATTCACAATCATCTTGTTGGAATTCGTGTAGCGTGTTTAATATACGAACTCTGTTTCTATGTATGTATATATATGTATGTATGTATATATGTATGTGTGAGTGTGTTTGTTTGTTTGTTTGTTTGTATGAAGTACTTAGTTACATAAAAGCATTTTGGTACATTCACGACACTTGCCAAATTGTGACTACTTAGGGCAGTTATACTGAAAACTGCTGATATATCTCTCATATAAATACCAAGGTGTGTCAAAAGCTTGGCAATGTTTTTGTAATGTGAGGCAGAATTAGGCAGCTCTGGATTCTTTTATCGAGGTAGTGAAGATGACGAACCACACTGGACTGTGACAGGCCGAACTTGCATGAAAGGAGCACAGCCTCGGATTCGACGGTGTGAGGCCTTTCTAAACTTGTCTGATCGTCAAGGTTATTGCTACCCGAGCAATTTTTTTTACAATCAGTTTACTATACTGTAATCAACTGTAAATTCAACTTTCACACAACAAATGTTTTTGGTTTCTTATGGGGCGTTATGGCCCAGTTCGATCACACATAGCATAAGTTCCTGAATTACGTGACTTTATACATTCTTCTTTAAATTACACACGGACTGAAACAATACTCAGTGTGTCAGCGCACCAACTACCACGAATCTACCAACCATAACGGATACCTACTATGGCTTCAATCACGTGATATACGTGCTGTAAACCTGCACGTTACCTAAATATTGAAAAACTTGTGATATACGTTTGTATATGGAATGGAGGGTCGGATGGTCAAGTGCTTAACAGTAAAAAGGGTCAACGAACGGGCTTCAAACTCTGGTGATGATAGTATGCATCTATTTTAAATTATTACTTTTGAAAAAGACATGAATCCACATTTCCCTCCGGCAAATGGTAAATAGCAAAACCCTTTGTGACCATAACCTAGTAAAAAATTAATTCACCACGTGTGTATGATTGTCGGTCAGCTGATATATTCTTCCTAACTGCTGATATCTTCTCCTTTCAGCTAACGGTAGGGCAGACTAGGTTCCAGATCTTCAGTTTTACAACCAGTCTTGGAGAAAGAAAACTCTAAATTTAAACCAGTTATAGTCCGCTTAAAAAGTGACCTCTTGTCACATCCTGCTTATAGCTGAGAGTTTAGGTATATTTATGCTACTGGTTGTATGTTATCTTATACAAGCCGTCACATGTTAATCGGAGAGGAGATAGACATCACCATTTAACCACCATTGCTATGAAAAAGAGACGAATTACTCGGTTAGGCACCCCATCGACAGAATAGATTATGGGAAATATCCATCAAAATGAAATATGACTTATAGATAAATGTGCCTCTACCAATGTGTTTCTTTTAAACCCAAGATAACAGAATTTTATTAAATCCAGTGGAACATTAAACCGTCAAAGCAAATATTATCATGCATTATTTAATTGAAAACTCTATCATGATAATACCATAACCAAAAATAAAATTACAACCAACCTGTTGCCGACAATGGATAAATAGTTGGGCAGGCGGAGTACTTTAGATTTGCAACGGCCAGCGGCCGAAAAGCTAAACTTTGAATTCAAATCGGACGTTTGCATTTATCCAACTACTCTGCAACGAGGTGAATGTGACACAAGGTCGATTATTAAGCAGGGTACAGCTGTTTCGCATTTAGAGTTTTTCTTCTCCTTGACTGGTTGCCTTACCAAAGCTAGTCTGCCTTAATATTTACCCAAAGTTGCTTACATAGATGTTCCAGTTTTATTATTGCATCAGTACAGTAGAGATTGTAAGTTTTTAATGGAAATTATGTATAATACGTGGATCAATAAATAATTTTCCAGACTTTTTTCGTATGGGCACTTTTATTGATAGTACACGCATCAAACTCTAGTCCCCTTCGAAGTAATTTCCTCCGGTTGCAGTGCACTTGTACCGTTACAACAACTTCTGGAATGCCCTATGGAAGTCCTCTTGCGTGAGCGTGTCAATGACCTTCGTCACAGCCTCTTTCATCTCCTCAATTGTCTCTTAACGACAGCCTCTGAGCTTAGGGAATAACCAAATGTCACAGGGAGCAAGGTCTGGATTATAGGGAGGGTGAGGAACTGTCTTGATGCCCATTTTCGTCAAATAATCTGTGACAAGGATGGAGTTGTGGACTGGTGCATTGTCCCGGTGGAAATGCCACTGACCCGATTTGAAGAGTGCTGGCCTCTTCCGACGGAATCTCTTCCTGAACTCCCTTAAAATCTCAACATAGTAATCCTAACCCTAACCCTTTGACCAATAAACTCTGATGTATTGACTTCCTTACTCCTTCCACACCTCTCATTATCCCTCACAGACTCTCTGCCTTCGTTGAATCTCTTATGCCACTTAAAAACTGATGCTCGATTCATACAAGATGGTCCAAAAGCAGTGTGAAGCATTCCATACGTTTTTGTGGCATTTCTTCCAAGTTTAAAACAGAATTTTATTGCATATCGTTCTTCTAATGTGTCCTCACGTCCAGATTGCATTTTTGAAATACACGAGCAGTGACAATCAGGCTTTAGTATGGTGTATTCCAATTGCTGCTGTAGCTATTCATTTAAACTTGAAATCATAAAAATTGGTCAGTCATCTCATAAGACGGATAGCAATAACATAGTGAATTGTCAAGAGTCTACGACAATTTTTAATGCCTGTACAATAAAAGTCTGGAAACTTATTGAAGGCACCCCGTATTATTTGTTTTGATGGTTTAATGTACTCCACTTAATAACTGACCTTGTATCACATCCTTCTCGTGATAAAGGGGTTGGTTAAATGCATACTTCTCACGAAAAATCTAATATTGCATAAGTATATATTAAGAGTGAACTTGTTTTTAAAATGCTATGTATTTTTATTTTGGATGAAAAGATTACAGATTATCATTCGTGTAGAGGTTGAGACTCCCTTTGGCGAAGTGGCTAATGTGCTGGACTGTAATATTGTATTAAGTGAGTTCGAATTCTAGTGCGGGGGCTCTTACATTCACTTTTGAACCAATACCTTAGATAAAAAGGTATGACACAAAAGGTTCACACATATATAGAAGCACTTGTGTTCTAGTAAAGAAATGAATTTGGCATTAGATAACCTACAAATATTGATATGACATAAAGCAAAAAAGAAAACTGACCGAACCATTTTTGTAGATTTTGATAATAAAAATACCTTATGTTATCCATTTTGATTTTATAAAATTCCACAAAAAATATTCTGGTATATTTGATTTATAAAATATCTTCAAGGAATTGGTGAGAGAATGAATTATTTAAGAGACATACAGTATATGCTCCGAAAGTACGTTGTATAAGTCAACTATGAATGAATTTAGAGAAAGGGATACTGTATATTTACGATATCATCCCAGCTCCGACCCTCTGGAGCAATTTTAATGAAAATTGTTGATATTTCTCTGATCAATACAAGTGCTGAAACTACGTGTCTTCTGCGAGTTAACGCTGACGAAAATCGGCTTAGTATAAATCATAGCGGGACAATTTCCGTTCACGTCACATAAATGTGCCTAAGGAAGGCATGAATCCAATTTTCCTGTCTTAAAACGTAAATAGCTGGAAGATTGAGTTATTTTAACTGAAGCTGTACATGAGATCCTCAAACCCTGCAATCGTATCAAGACACAAGACATATGAAGGAACATTGATAAAACTTTTTTTAACATAAAACTAACAATCAATTATTTTATTTAATTAGTATTTCTTATAAAAAGCACTATTCATAAATAAATTCAATTATGAATGAATAAGCTCTGAAAATCCTCTTAAGATTTTAAAAATAGCTGATATCTTATTTTTTATAATTCGAAAAAACGTATAAATAAAGTTGGAATCCTGCAAATTTTTGCATGCCAACATTTTATTATACAGTTTAGTTTCGTTTCATTTCTAAAGGCATATCAAGAGTTATGGGTTATTTAATGTCAAAGTCATCCTTGTGGAAGAATAGTTATCACCATCATCACCGTTATCAAGTCATTTCTCTTTCTAGCCATTCGTAGCAAAGATCCATCGCTCCTGGTAGGTCCTCTTGACTGCATCCAGCATCCGCACAGAGCTGATTTATGTAAATCTTTGCTGGTTGGCCAAAAGTGGTATGTTCATATGTAGAAGTCCATTAGAAAATGTCGTTTATAAGTTCGTTCTCAGTTCTCCAGCAGTGCCCAACACGTCTTAACCCATTGCTAGAGGGTTAGTGGGGCCGTTTCACCTTGAAAACAACTTTTCAATTACCGAATTCGCCATTTTTCTTTAGGATATATTTTTTTGCCTTTAGTTTTGTTTTGTTAGATTTGGGGCGTTTTTTTTACTTTGTTTCTTTTTGTTTTGCTTTCTTTTTGTTTAGCTTTTGTTTTGTTTTTTGTTGGGTTTGTTTTTTTTTCTTGTTTTTTTTTTTTGCTTTTTGTGTAGTTTTCTTTTTTTTTGCTTTGTTTGGGGTTTTTTTTTCAATTTTTTTCGTTTTGCTTTTTTCCATTAACATACTTTTATGACAGATTTTTCTCCAGCTGTCCAAAGACACCAAGTTTTATACAGTAGAAATAAACCTCTCCCTAAATATGACATTTTATAAACGAGTTATCTTTTTTTCTTTGGTTATATGAAAAAAAGTAAAGTTAGTGACCGTAAATATATCTATATATAATATTCATATATATTATATAATATGTACATATATATATATATATATATGTGTGTGTGAGTGAGTGTGTGAGTGTGCATATTATATAATATAAGTATATATATATGTACATATTATATAATATAAGTATATTATATTATATAATATAAGTATATATATAAAGCTGGCGACCATAGTCGAGGGCAGCCAGAAGGCTCCCTTTTCAATAGCTACTAAACTGATGTCTAGGGGAGGGTGCTACTCTTTTCCCTGGATTGCTCCACTTTACCCTCGATACGTACCTTATATTGCTGAGTGTTAAGCAAGGAAATATCAAGTACCATTTTTAAAGTCTTTGGTACGACTCGACCTGGGATTGAACCTCGATCTCCCGGACCACTGGCGAACACTCTACCCACTTGGTCTATGAGCCGGTTAAATACAAGAGTTATTATTTCTCTTATTGAGTTCATGCAGCAAAATTTGTTGTTTCCTTTTCCTTTTGAAATATCATTTTCTCATTTTTCCTTAATTCCCATTGACTTTAGTAAATAGTTAATAGGAATCGGGATAGAATATCTATTTGATATTCACAGGTATTTGTTGTTTTCACATCTTTTTTTATATGTATTTCTGTTAAAGGTGGAAAATTTCATGGGGCGTGTTGGATGATTTCTGTGTGTGTCGATCGTCTATAAATTGTCAGCAAATATTTAATGACTTTCCCATCCGTAGAAGCAGTATATTAGCCAATGAAAGTGTTGGATATATATATATATATATATATATATATATATATATATATATATATATATATATGTATATGTGTGTGTGTGTGTGTGTGTGTGTGTTGTTGTTGTTGGAATTCGGGTGGCCATCTTTTTCTTGATGAGCAATGCAAGATACTCCTTTTAGGTAACAAGGCTGCATTAAGTCAGTACTTTATTAATTTGCCATTGTTTATATGTGACTTAGTGGAGTCTGACTGGATAATGAACTGCTTCTATTTTAGTCGCCTTTCATTATATATATATATATTCCGTCAGGACAAAAATTCATTCAACTAAGAACATTTAAATTTTCCTGATAAAAAGTTCAATGTAACTGACATCACAGAGCAATAATTTCTTTAAGAAAAATAAAAACTGGTCACACACACACACACACACACACACACACACACACACACACACACACACACACACACACACACACATATATATATATATATATATATATATATATATATATTATTGGTAAAGGCATGAATCCATTTATTCTGCCCACAGTTATAGGTAAAAAGAACTTAGATTAGGCTCTTCAAATTAACGACAACCAGTCTAGTAGAAGGAGAACTCTGAATTAAAACTCTTTCTACTCTAAATAAACACATCATGCTAGTGTTTGAAGGGTTGGATAAATATGCGTTTGATATTATTTACAAAAATTTCAGGTGACTTTGTATAACACGAAGAAAACTCTTGACAACAACGAAAGACTATTCATTTGCTGCATTATCATAAAGAAATGATATATTCACGAATGATGTGGTAGAATGACTGCATCATGTCAGAAAAAATCGGTTTTCTGTGTCGGTAATTGCATTAATCTCATAGCGAGAATGTAAATATAAGGTTCCTTTCTCCTGGCACAATGTAAGCCAGAAAAAAACAAGTCCCATATTATCTGAAATGATGTCACCTTCAGATATCCTCCCTCTCACTTTGTCATGAGGAATGCCATAAAGGAGAATTTGTCAGTGTGACACTTCAATGACTGAATAACTGAAGAAAGACATCCATCAAGGCATACAAGTTTTTAACAAAGTATCGACTCAGAACCTACATCTGGCAAAAAATTGAAAAAACGTTTTCTTTACCATATATCACCATTTATATTCGACTATCTTATTCCTAAGTGTTTTCTATTTGTCGAAGCACCACTGAAACTAATCTTTTGATATGTTCTTAAGCAGCACTGTCACATGTCTTTCGATGTTCTTACAGTCTTTAAATCTATAAGAAGAATTTTCAATTGATGAAACAAGAAAAAAGATGTTGTGAGATGCTAAGTATAGTAAGTATGGTGGACCATAAAAGAAACATTTGATTCAAAGAGTAACGGGACTGCTGACCTTTGAAACATCACTTTTAATACAGTTTAAAACTGCGTTGACGTCTTCCTTTTGATATCTTTCATAATATCACTGACTTCTATTCTTGAGATGAGTTTTCAGCTTGGGAAACTGGAAAATCTTACAGTCTGAGATTCTGGTGAATATAAAGAGTTCAGCACTAGTACAGTCCTGTGTTTTATCAAAAAATTCCGATAAGATGTACCGGGATTGCAGATTTAATGGTTGAATGGCTTGAAGCCAACTCACCTAGATGAGATCTAAAAGACTAGATAGACGTTGAGTTGTTTCAACATCATCATTTTATTTGATAGGTTGTTTAGTTTGAACGCTTAAAGTTGGAATTTTAGAAACAAAACAAATTAAAAATTAAAAACTCATATGTGATCTTTTTTATTACATGTATTTAGCGTAAATCCTACCGTACAAACCGGTTTTCTATATGAGTTCCTTTTTGAAAGTACTTTTCATACTTATTTACTAACTGGCTCACAATTAATTTTTCCACCACCAAATTGCGAGATTTATTGGTTTGTTCTACACTTTTCTTTTTAGTATAAAGAGTGTTGCATGCTCATATGCAGATGCATGCAGAAACATAACGACGCAATGAAGACGAGCGACACAGTTCTTTAGAAAAATATACCTCTCACTTTATTGAAAGGGCTGTGCGTGAGAGGGAGTTGGAGACCGAAGAGAACTGCAACATATTGATCCCCACTCTTATGGCCATAATAGCGTTTCTTTCCCGTTCTCCTGGGCTGCTCAACCTCTCTGAGACATGGTCCTCATTCCAGCATCTTCTCTCCAACTGATCTGAGGCTCAGAACTCCAACTGCTCAATTGGGGGTCCTGAAGGCCCCCTCTGCTGGGTGCTGGTTCTCTCTACAGCATCTTATCTCCAACTGCCTGAATTCCTTTCTTCACTCGGGTAATATAATTGTTCTACTGTTATTTACACAGGTGCATTTCTTATTTTGACAGCTTGGCCGGGTCGGAGGTCAATATACAACAATAGTTCTTATGCATTTGATGATGAGAGAGTTCATTTCTCATATCAAGTGTCTTTTGCGCAAAGATACCCATAATTGCGTGAAATTTTGTCTCTCATCAACACTGCTTATATTTGTATTTCAACAGAGCGGTTTTTCTCTGTAATTCCCTGCAATTCACTCAGGAGTATCGTTCAAATTCCATCTTGATTATCAGAATATCCATCAATGCTAATGGAACCTCTTTATCCTTTGCTCTCTATACGTCTTCTGTTAATGTCATCCTCTATATGCAAAGCCATTTGGACGGTCGATTGATTCAATTTGCTCTTTTTTTTTCAGTCAAGAAAGTGTCCTCTGCATCTTACTATTTATATTCCTCAGAGGTTTAGTTCTCTGAAGTTTGTCAGAGATTTTGTAACTTTGAAATATGAATATGGAGAAGTCTAAAAAGAAAAAACATACATCATCGCACAATTAAATTTTGGGTCACAGCAATGCTACAATTATATTTTTTTGCAATTTTTATGGCGTACAATCTGATGATAAATAAAATCTAATAATATTTATTTTCATTGTATAACGTTCCACAAGAAATCTTGTTATTTTGTTTTCTTACTGGGAGACCTGGGTTCAATCCCAGGTCAAGTTATACCAAAGACTTTACAAATGGTACTTGATACCTCCTTGCTTAACACTCTGCAATATAAGGTACATATCAAGGGTAAATTGGAGCAATCTAGGGAAAGGAGTAGCGTCGTCCCCTACACCTCGATGTTGTAGCTGTTGAAAAGGGAGCCTTCTAGCCGCCCTCTACAACAATAGCCAACTTTTAAACCGGCTCATTGGCCTAGTCGCTAGAGTGTTCGCCTAATGGTCCGGGAGACCTGGGTTCAATCTCAGGTCGAGTCAAATCAAAGACTTTACAAATGGTACTTGATACCTTCTTGCTTAACACTCAGCAATATAAGGTACGTTTCAAGGGTAAATTGGAGCAATCCAGGGAAAGGAGTAGCACTCTCCCCTACACCTCGGTGTAGAAGCTATTGAAAAGGGAGCCTTCTGGTCGCCCTCGACTAAAGGGAGGCAACTATACTTTACTTACTTTTTTTAGTTTCGAGGAAAATCAACTTTTTATGCAAATTGATTAGGATGTATTTTTTATTGACAATACAATGTGTATATCCTATGGTCATACAATAAAGAAGGGGAAATTTTTGGAAAAATCAGTTTTTATGAATGCAAACTTTGCATTGTTTGTTATAAATTTATAGTAAAATTACAAAATATATCTTTTGAGGCTATTTAAAATGGCGACCAATCAAACAGTGCTCCAGGCTTGAAAAGAGTGAAGAAAATTTTCCAGGAGTAGTGATCATTAAACAGAGTTATGCTGACAGTTTTTTGTGAAATGAAAGGACCCATCACTATTGATTTCTGATGAGAAGAAGGTGAAATTTTAAACAAAGTTTCCTATTGTCAATGACTGAGACAAAACTCCCGTTTTATTCTAAAAGACCCTCTTATATATATATATATATATATATATATATGAAATCAACTGAATTCCATACGAAAAAAAAGTGTTAATTTTCGTGCATGAATTAAGGTCGTGAAGTTGTCATTTTTTAATCTATTTTTCTGCATTTATTGACCAATCGTGGCTAACGGGCCGATTTTTAAAAAAATTAAGATTTCCTGACCACAATATTTGAATTGCCGTGAAAAAATTGAAGAATCAAATACTAAAATAATTTAAGGCTGTTCCCCTCCTAGCTTGTTAAAAACAAATGCAATCATAGATAAACCAACTTTTTAAATCTAATTTCGAGCATACCTCAATTTTATAAACACGCGGAGAAATAAATAATACTCAAGTAGATTTATGGATCAGTTCCGTAAGTCTACTCGAATCCATTGGAATTTATTTCTTTTGAGTGAAAATCTAACGCTCTTTTCTTTCTAGAATACATTTGATTTTATCATCACTTAATTATTCTTATTGGAATGAAAATATCGTTTACATAGACATGTTAGTACACACCCATTTCAATCTTACGCTGGCTGATAAAAAAATTTTTGCGTTCATATTAAAGCTTAAATATACTTTTTCTTTTATTTTGTGACACACTCAGACAAAGATCTTTTACACTCAAATAAATATTACTAGAGTTAGACAATCTCAAACTCCAACATTTCGTGTATAAAATTTACTCCCTCTCTCTCTCTCTCTCTCTCTCTCTTAAAAATATTTACTATCTGATTAATATCATCTTTTCTCACAAGAAAAATCTCTGTATGAATTCCTTAAACGAAGTTTTCGGATTATTGTCTTCATCTTTATTGTTATATTCGTTTCGACTGATGTGTCCTCTGGCCTCCCTCCAGTGTTTCTTGACGATCTCGGGAGCCTATACGGAACATAGAACCACGTCCTTTTTTAATCCATCTCTGTCGCTAGTAATGGCTTTTCCTCGATTTTGTAGGCAAAGGACAATTCCTTCTTCGCACATGGATGACGGGAGTTGAAATTGAGATACTGTCCGGAGAATGTAGGCTTACGATACACCGATAAGCTGAACCCTTGCTCTGTGCGTGTTTCTAATACATCGAGGAAGGATAATTTATTAGCTTGTTCTTTCTCTATTGTGAAAACAAAATTGTAATATGATCTCAGGTAAAAAATCATTCATAATAATAGTAATTCATAGAATATTAAGTTTATAATATCCAAAAATTGCCACGGGTGTATCCAGCAGAATACATGGCTTAACGGTTATAAGAGTTGGTTCACGAAGCTTATAAATGACAATCAACTGGAGGTTATTGGTTCAATCCTGACTGCAGGCGGGTAACAATGCAGGAGTACTTAATAATTGTACCCGATTAAGGTTTACTGAAGCAATGTCGTAGAATAAATAAAGGACGTAGTTAGAAGTTCCGTGTTGGCTCACGAGTTCGACAAGAAACACCTGAAGAAGGCCGAAGGACATATCGGCCGAAACATTGTGTCAATGACCAAAGTCAAAAAACCTGAATGAAGAGAAGACTTTGTTTTTTAAACTAAACATTTTACTTAATTTAAAAAAAAAACAATTGTTTATTCACTCATTTATACATTAGACCTCAACATATGCATGTATATATATATATGTGTGTGTGTGCGTGTGTGTGTGTGTGAGTGTATTCATATGTTTACGCACATCCATGCACATCTACATATATGTTTGTTGAGAGAAATTATTGTCAGCTGACAAAATATTAATAGATTTTCGATGCTTGCCTTTATTTTGCATTGACGTACATGATGCTTTTCAAATAAAGAATTAGCTATAAATAAGGAAATCAATTTGATAATTATTAATTTTTATAACATATATCATCCGAATAAAGTTTAACAGCAAGCATCAAAAGTATGTTATATATTTTACAAGTGTCAAAATAATTTTTCTCTCTCAACAACTGTTTGAAAATAAATGATTGTTTTCGAGAATAACCATTTGGGTCCTGTTTGCTTCTTTATTATGGCTTATTAAATGGCTTATAAAGATTTTAAAATGACGGTGATATAGATAAAACGACAAAGTCTCTACGTAAACTGACGGACCTGAAATTAAGCATTATTTTGTCGAATTTTTCTATTATTCACATAACCGACCACTAAAAATAAGACTCAGATTTTACATTGCATTTAAAATTAGTGTTCTCTGCCATGCCAGATGGAAATTGAACATCCGCACCGAGCTTACCACTTACATATATACTTGTTGGCTGCTTGTTTTTACAGCATATCAATTTTTATTTAGTTATTTTATGCTGAAATCATTTTTTTAAAGAATTTATGTCTTCAAGTACCTAATGTTAATAATCAGCTGAAAGCAATTATAACTTCAAGTATTTTTAACGCTATCTTTATGTCTTCTGTCACTATCGTGTGTTTATTGAGCGACTTATGCTCACCGAAATTTGTATATGTATCCAAATAAATAATCTCTTCATGATATCATTGATTTCAATTATTGATTGATTGATTATAATCACTGAATATAAATTTTCTGCCCCTTGTTACTAAATATTTTAGCAGTTCTTCTAATAGAGAACTGTCTATACAATATTTACTTGTAGCCTGATGTTGAATATCGGGACATTGAGCGAGTGGCAAGAAAAAAGGCCGAAGTGCGAGTGATTTTCCGCTAGAACACATCTTGATTTAGTTTTGCATTGAACAGTTGCATAGAAATTGGCTGAATGTATTCACGAAAATGATATTTTGAAAGAGGAATATTTTGGCTAATGTCTTTTTAAAAATCCAATGAGGTACATTAATTAAATCTAGTGAAATATCTAAATACTGAAATATTTGAAGCCCTGTCAGCTGAGCCTAGAATACACCGACTGCATCCAATGTAGAGATGTAGGACATCCACCCCGAAAGGAAATGGTTTCCTTGGTACAACACTCAATTTAATTCGGTTATAAGGCTCCAGTTCGGGAGTTTTCGGAAGGGTAGGGTCACCTTTTCATTGTTTTTACTCTCAGATTTACTCTGACTCGAAGTGAGAGAAAAAGACCAATATGTCAATTTGAGATAATGAAAATTTTACCTGTTTAAAATGATTAGGAAGATATGTTATTGTACTGTATATTATAAGTTCTAAAACCTACCAACAAAATTTGCTTTGATAAGTTATTAGAACTGACAATCAAGTATTGTTTTGCTGAAAGCTAGTTCTCGATAGCTCATTTAAATCAAAACAACCTTGATTTTGCTCTGAATGTTAGGAGGTAATTTAGTGGCGTTCCTACTGTAACGGTTATCGTCAAAGGAAATGGATTTGGTGAACGTAGTTGAAATTCTAGACGAGACTATTTGCGTTTTGAATCCTTCTGTCTATATTGCTGAGATGAGGTATTATGCACATTTTTCGGACTATTGTCCTCATCTTTGTCGCAATGTTTATCACAACGCTCCAGCCTTATTCAGGTGGTTGGAATTTTAACCCGAGCTCATACTGCAATTTTTGCTGTTATCATGTTGTTGTTTTTTTTTGGACCTGGTTGAGATCATAGACAAGGAATTCCATTGGAAAATTCATAAACTTAAGGAATCAGCACATATGCTACGCCACAAAAATCTCCTGAGCCGACCAAGCATAGAAATTAATACAATATGGGAACCAGTAATAAAGAGTGCCAGAAAAAAGCAATAATAACCACAAAGTTGCAATATGAGTTCTGGTATTAAAAATCGCAATGATAACAGCAAAAATTGCAATATGAGAACTGGTAAAAATGGTTGCTGAAGACATTAGGTTTATAATACCCAGAAATTCATACGCCGATGACCTCAATGACACATGGCCCAGTGGATAAAGACGTTCAACAGATCCAGTTATGTACCCAAAACAGTATGAGTTCAATATCCGATGAAGGCAGTGGAGATTTTTCAGAGGGGAAATTAACAAAAGATAACTGACATACTTTAAACATGGCTCGTAGAACTAGATCAGTCTACTCCAGTGAGAGAAATAAAGGGCTAAGTTCGACATTCCAACCACCTGAATAAGGCTGGAGCGTACAACGACCGTAACGTTGTGATAAACACGACGACTAAGATGAGGACAATAGTCGTAAATAATGAATCCTTCTCTCATTTATTCCAGACATAAATATTTTCCTTTTTTTTTTTTATTTCAGACATGGACCTTTCTCTCATTTATTCCAGACATAATTTGTTTTCCTTTTTTATTTTAGACATGAATCTTTTTCTTATTTATTCCAGACATGAATCCGTCTCTAATTCCTTTTAGATAAGAATCCTATTATTCAGTAAGTAGTAGGGTGGACAGTTAGTGAAACTAATCGAGGAAAAGAAAAATCTCAAAATCAAAATTCTGAAAAGTGTTTTTGTGAGAATCTATAAAACAACGGTGCAGCATTTGCCTGTTATTCTCTCATCCAAAATGTCATGCTGGTCCTACAAAGGACTTCATCACAAATACCAAAAGAAACTTATCTCAGTAGTGCTGTAATTAATTTCTTTTAGTTACATATCAAAAGTGAAAAGTAAAGCCGAAAGAATTACGAGATTAATAAATTGTCTTGGAGCCTGTGTACAAATAGTACATCATAGTTAGAACTATCCAAATTTTTGAGGGATGTATTTACCTCTCAGCTATGAGTAAACATGTCATGAAAAGTGGGATATTTAGCTTTGTGACGGTAACCAGTTTAGGAGAAGAATATTTCTGAATTTAGACAACTCCTCTGCCAACAGCAGTATATCACACAAGATCAATTTTTAAGCTGAGTTTAGTTGTTTTAAAATTTGTGTTTTTCTTTTTTCTTGATCGGTTATCATACCAAGGTTAAAGAGCCCGATCTGCCTTCGACCAGCAGTATTCTGCTTATACTAATTGATGACCTATTACATCCTAATTTTCGCCACACACACACACACACACACATATATATATATATATATTTATATATATATATATATGTGTGTGTGTGTGTGTGTATGTAAGTAAATTTAAGCATGTGTGTCAAGCGAAGCAATAATTATTAAGTGTACTAGTACCGTAGAATAGCAAGTGACAAAAAAAAACCAACTAATGATACTATGCAGGTATAGAGAGGAACTAAACATGATGGTTATTGTCGTTGGAAAAGAAATCAGTGACCCGAAATCAAATCCTTGACCAAGTCATTTGCGTTTCACTTCGCCCTAATGCTCTAAGAGAAGACATGAATCCATTTGTTCTCGCACGAACTATGAGTGATTACTGATACAGTTATTTAGACTTCGTTAGACAACCCATCTCAGAGAATGAAATCTTTAAATTCAAACCAGCCTTTGGATTACATGCTGCTTGTGAGGTTGGTTGGTTTGTTGGATTTTATGGCATATCAACTTTTGTAGGTTATTTAACGCCAAATCTTTCTGTTTGCATTTGTCTTTCTGCTGCTGAACAGCCACTTACCTCCCGTCTCACAAACTATCCAAGACGGGGAAAACTCGCAATTCGTCATTTCTCTTCCTGCCATATGGATTTTATGGCATATCAACTTTTGTAGGTTATTTAACGCCAAATCTATTTTTATGTAAATAATCAGTTCTATTTCAAACAATTCAGTTTAGCATGAGTACACAGTTTAATTTTCAAAAACATTTCTATCTCAAACAATTCAGTTTAGGATAAGCACGCAGTTTAAATGTAAGTACAGTTTGATTGTGAGAAACATTTCTATTTTAAGCTATTCCGTTAAGTCAAGCGGTTCTAATTCAGCTTATTCATTTTAATATAAGTACAGTTTTTGTCTACACGCAGATAAATGTCAAATCAGTTCTATGTCAAACAATTCACTTTAGAGTAAATACAGTTTCAATGTCAAAAAACAGTTCTATTTCAAATAATTCAGTTTAACATAAGCACGCAGTTTAAATGTAATTACTGTTTAGCATAAGCCCGCAGTTTAAATGTAAGTACGGTTTAATTGTCAAAAACATTTCTATTTCAAGCTATTCAGTTTAGTCAAACAATTCAGTTTAGTATTAGTATGTCGTTAGTTCTATCCAACCCATAGATAGGGCCCTATCAGACACTACCACATTGGGCCAGAGTGGACCTGGGAGCAATGGCAATGAAGGGGTGCTCCGTGTTCCCCAAAGCGCCAACATTGCTGGAACCTCAACATCAGATTGTTTAGTGTCATATCCAGGACACTCATTATTCTAGTCAGTATTCTACTGCCCCAACCGACAGGGCAATCTGCTTGTGAGGGAAGGGTTGGGTAAATGCATTATTTGTTGGTAAGAAGAGCAGGTGAAAAGAGTAAGAAAGGAAAGTAGTTTTGCATTAATTTTTCAAATGAAGAAAGCTCTTGCCTTGAAAATTAGCATCTAGGACACTGGCTTTTATCTGGGTTTGAACCGTGACCTTGATGTTTATAACTTCTTGCCGATATGTCTAATCTTAAGCTACCCTCTGTAGCCTGTGTGGGTGGCTGGTTTTTGATGAGAGCGGGGAAGTATGTGTATGTATCGTCCTTGACTTCTGCCTAAACATCTCTTCGGAGTCAGTCAGTGGTAAACATCGGGACCGTTCGTTTACCAAGCCAAAGATGGGAAGGGAGGCGGTGGGGGTGCGCGCACATCTGAATTAGCAGCCATGATACATTCCGGAAATCAAGTGTTCCCTCCCTTTTAATTTTGTTCTCTCAAGATTGAAAAATAAAAAGAAAGAAAAAGAAAAGGAAGAAAAAGGAGAAAAAGAAAAGCAAAGAAGAAAGGAAAAAGAAAATGAGAAAAAGAAATAGGTCTGCTCTAATTGCCGGCTGTCGTGTTATCTTGGTTTACGTTGGAGTCAACTGGTTTTTCGGATCAACCATCGACAGCGTTAAAAACGAGCAAGAAGGCGATTAGAAGAAGAAGAAGAAGAAGAAGAAGAAGAAGAAGAAGAAGAAGAAGAAGAAGAAGAAATATTAATGTATTTTGATACTGTTATCTTGTTTTTTACCAAGTATTCTTCTTCTTCTTCTTCTTCTTCTTCTTCTTCTTCTTCTTCTTCTTCTCTTCTTCTTCATTATTATTATTATTATTATTATTATTATTATTATTATTTCTCTCTTTTATCTCTCATCTTTCAGCAGTTCCTCTAATCTAAAACAGCCTCAAGGCTAATGATAGGATTTACGTTGAAATTTTGTCATTGGTGACTAATTTTTGTTTTTAGTCAAAACAAAAGTTGCATGAAATAATTAATATTCTTTGCTATTGTTCTTTGCATCTGTGAGCATATCCTAAAATTTAATGCCTCTAATTCAAGAACTGCAGTTGCGGTTATTGATAGTGGGTGATGGACTTGCGGTTGTTGGTGAACAAGAAGAGGTGATTCTTAAATAATGTTTTGCGAAGATTTAGAAAATTAACGGGAGGGTATTTAGGGGATTGTTCTTTTAAACCTACCTTTTACAGTGGTGAATAAAAAAAATAATAAAAGAACGAGGTCATAAATTAATAGCGAAAATCAAAATTAAAAAGAGGTTAAATATTTTGACACAGAATATGATTGCTCTATCAAAATACTGAATTTATTTTTTACAAAAATTTTTAAATTTTTATTTATTTATCAGTTTATCTCAGCAGGATATATTTATTTTCAAGAATTTATTAGTTTTAGTTGAATCATCATTCTCATCCAAGAATGGTCTCTTCACAGATTGCTTTGACTCTCTCTCTCTCTTTCTTTCTCTTTCCCTCTCTCATTCAACCTCTCCTTTCTCTTTCGATCTAATTTCTCTCCCTCAATCTCTCCTCTCCCCACACTCTCTCTCTATCTCTCTATCTCTCTCATCTATTAATTTCTCTCTATCAATCAATCTATCTATTTATCCACCCCACAATCCTTCCGTAACGGTTATCGCTTTCGGTAATTCTTTTAGACGGCATAAGGTGTGCGCAACAATACTGATGCTCCTAAGTTTTTACAGGTCAGCCAATGGTTATATCCATGTTTAGGAGTTCATAGAGCTTCACGCAGGAATTCTTGTTTACTACCCCTGCATGCAGTGCCTATCATGTTTTCCTCGTCTTGGATAGTTTGTGAGACGGGAGGTAAGTGGCTGTTCAGCAGCAGAAAGACAAATGCAAGCAGAAAGATTTTTACGTCACAGAATTATGTCCTGCTATCATAGTTAACCGTCAGATTTCGGCTTTTTACCAAGTACCAAATGTTGACCACAGGAGCATTATAGATACCAGTCTCTAGTGTTATTGGTATTCTATAAACATATTTCAGTATTGTTTTAAAGAAATAAGACTGTTGGCAGAAATGGGACAAGAAAGACATGAATTCTTTAAGTTTGAAAAGATTTTCTGGTTAAAATTACCATTTGAATCCATTTTTTTACTCGCGCTTGAACTCAAAACACCAAGAACATTATAAAACACAAATATCTAAAATACTAAGAGATTGTTTTTTTCAGTTAAGCTACTTAGCAAATAGATAAAGATGAAATGATGCTACTGCTATTACTACAACTATTACTAATACTAATGCTACTACTACTACTACTAATAATAATAATAATAATAATAATAACAATAAAAATTCCCTAACAAAGAAAATGGAAGGCAAAATATCTAAAACAAAATAAGAAAAGAGTGATATAATGGTGTGTGTGTGTGTGTGTGTGTTTGTGTGTGTGTGTGTGTGTATCGTTTTACTTTTTTTTTAAATTAACGATTAGGAATATAAAAAATAGCTAGGGAAGTAGATCGCTTATTTCCTTTAACATTTGTTCAGGGAAAAGTGTCCACTCTCTTTACTTACTTAGTTTTTTTTTATTTTGTATCATGTTAGGCCCAACTTAATCTCACTTCGCCAAAACTCACAATTCGTCATTTCTCTTCCCGCCACAACGTCTTCCGTCAGCTTACATGTGATTTTGTTAATCATTAGCCATTGTAACATATATATATATATATATATATATATATATATATATATATATATATATATATATATATATTTAACAGAGTTACTGGTCATTTCTGGAGAAGAGAAAAGAGGAAATTAACGTTGGAAAATGTTCTTTATTCGATTCTCTTCTATCAAAACCTGATCGTTTATAATTCTTACAAAAGTTCTTTTTAGTTGCTTTCGTTTTTCTTTTCGGTTATTTTTTACTTTTTATTCATTTCATAAGCTATGTTCAATAGTCACCAGTATCAATATATATATATATATATATATATATATATATATATATATATATATATATATATATATATATATATATATATATATATATATTCTGTTATATCCAAAAAGTGTGCCTGGTTCAATATAAGCCTTCACCACTGTAAAAGAATCGCATATATGGGTAGTCCAAAAGTTCACATTCTTTATTCTTTAAGTTTGGGTAAATACATTTCTGGGCCCTTATAAATCGTGATAATTCCTCATTTATATATATATATATATATATATATATATATATATATATATATATATATATATATGAGAGAGAGACAGAGAGAGAGAGACGAAGACGTTATCTGGTTGTTTTTTCATGGTGAGCATGCACTGCTTGCAGACCCGTAACTGTTCAGTTGTTATTTTCCATTCTTCATTTTGAGACAAATTTAAACTGGTATCAGTTTATTTCCTTTTTTAGTTGGTTGGTTTTATTTTACGGCATACCAAACTCTTGTTGCTTATTTCATGTCGACTCCTGATTATACATATATATTTAATATATATGATTTGTAAACGAATAGTTTTCAGTTAGCATAATTTTCAAACGAGGCATAGCTCATTTGTTTGCACACATTTATATGATTTCAATTATTGCTATCTAATACTAATAATTTGCACACATTTAAATGGTTTCAAGGATTGCCGTCTGATACTAGTACTTTTATTAGCACACCGTTAAATGGTATCAATTATTACTATTTAACATAAATAGTTAATTGGTTTCAAGTTTTGTTATGTAATATTATAATTAGGTTTGGTTTCTTTGTTTTAATGGCATATCAACCTTTGCAGGTTATTTAATGCCAAAGCCATTTTTCAAGAAGAACAGTAGTGGTACTATTCAACCCATAGCTGGGAGGATAAGGGGGTTCATACCTTTCCCAAGGTTATTTGCCCGAAATTGAAAGTAATAGTGAGACTGGAGTACGAACTCGTTTACTACGATTCTGCTGTCCATCACTTTAACTATTACACCACGAGGACACCCCCAACTAATAATTCGATTTAACATCAGTCGTCATATTTTCACACTGTTAAATGGTTTTGAGAATAGAAAATTATAAGATATTTCGATTCGACCTATATATTGAACCCTAACTGGCTCTTCCACTCCTGGATAAAGGGACCCTGGGAGTAATGGCAATAAAGGGGTACTTCATATTTCCCAAAGCTCCAGCAATAGATCCTCACCCTTGAATGGTTTGGTATCATATCCAGGACCCTTTTGTGGTGGGGATCTTACCCTTGGGCAGAGATGTAGTCGGCATATTCTACAGCCCAAGCCAACTGGGCTGTGTGTTTTTTTTTTTTGTTTTTGTTTTTTTCTGGTACCTTAGAGTAGTGTAAAGTTTGCATACTAGTCTACCAGAAGTAGTGTATTCGAGTCTCTGTGTGTGCCCTGTATTTCTGGCTCGTTGCCATATCGAAGCTTAATTTAGTCAATAACTATACATATATTCACCCACCCACCCACACCCATATATATATATATATATATATATTTCGAGTGTGGGTTACCTCATCGTTACAACTTCTCACGGTTCTACACGGTTCTACACGGTTGGCTTGATTTTATGTCATAACAACCACTGTACGTTATTTCCTGCCAAATCCTTTTTATACATATATATTAGGCATATAATTTATAAAAAAATAAAATCTAGATAACATTTAAAAACGAGCCTCAGCTTGTTTTCTCTTTGCACGCAGTTAAATGGTTTCACTTATTTCTATCTTATACGAATAATTTTATTTACTATTTTCTTGCACAACGTTTATTGTTTTTAAGTATTGCTATTTAACACTAACAATTTAATTGAATATCAGTTATTTGTTTACCCATAGTTAAATGATCAAACAATTCTATTTTAAACAATTCAGTTTAGCATTAGTATACTGTTTAAATGTCCATTTGATAGGACCCTATCAGGTGCTACCACTCCGGGCCACAGTGGACATGGGATCAATGGCAATGAAGGGGGTACTCCGCATTCCCCTAAGCTTCAGTATTACTGGAGCCTTACCATCAGATTGTCTAGTGTCATCTACAGGATACTCTTCGAGGTAGTCTTACCCCTCTGCAGAGATGCAGTCGAGTATTCTACTGCCCTAGCCAACTTGACTGAGACTGATTCGTGTCATATCCAGGACACTTATTGGGGAAGTCTTACTCCTCTGCAGAGATACAGTCGGTGTATTTTGCAGCCCCAGACGACTGGGCCATATTAGATAGAAGAAAAGAAACCATATAGCACTGAGCAAATTATTTGTATTAGCAATAATTTTTTTAAACTGTAATTTTTTAGAATTGATCTTGACTTTTAGTTACAAGAAATCATATAGTCGTTTGCAAAAAAAAAACAACAACGGGAAGACTGACTTTTGCATTTAAAACAAAAACAAAAAAAAAACAAATAAATGCTATCATGCTGTAAAACCAATCATCTATAACCGATTAGAGACCGACATAAAGGGAATTTTAGACATATACATAAAATATCAAATACATCTAACCCCTACTATTTTATATTTGCCCTGTCGGCTGGGGCTGTAGAATACACTGACTGTACCTCTGCAGAGGGGTATGACTCCCTCAAATGAATGTCCCGGATATGACACTAAACAATCTGATGGTGAGTTTCACGTAATGATGGGGCTTTGGGGAATACGGAGCAACCCTTCATTGCCATTGTTTCCTGGTCCTCTCTGGCCCGGCGTGGTAGCACCTGATAGGGCCCTAATCTATGGGTTAAATAGTAGTAACGGCATACTTATGCTAAACTCAATTATTTTGACTAAACTGAATAGCTTGAAATAGAAATGTTTTTGACAATTAAACCGTACTTACATTTAAACTGCGTGCTTATGCTAAACTGAATTATTTCAAATAGAACTGTTTTTTGACGATGAAACTGTACTTACACTAAACTGATTTGTTAAATATAGAACTGTTTTTACATTTAACTGTGAGTAAAAAAAATCTGTACATATTTTAAACTGAATCAGCTGAATTAGAACTGCTTGACTAACCGAAATGTTTTTCACTATTAAATTGTACTTACATTTACACTGCGTACTTATCTTAAACTGAATCGTTTGAAATAGAACTGACTATTTGCATAAAAATGGATTTGGGGTTAAATAACCTACAAAGGTTGATATGCCATAAAACCAACCAACCAACCTACCATTTTATCTATCTCTGTATACACTCATCAGAGTAAGAATCATACTCCATGGTACAAATGCCTCTCTCTCTCTCTACACACACACATTCATACAAATACATATAAGTATGTGTGTGTTTACATGTGTGCGTGTGTTTGTAAATTTATATATAAATACTGATGAAAATTATATATATATATATATATATATGCATGAATTTACCCTACCCCTCCTACATTGGCAGGATGAGTCACCAAGTTAATCTTTAGCAGAGTAAAATTGTATTGAATTTAGTTTTCTTTCTCCTAGACTAGTTACACAACAAAGCCTAACGAGCCCAATCTACCCAACTATTTATCCATAAGTGAGTGGGGCGGTGAAGAAGTGATAATTCATACATTTCCTAAGGGTATTAGAACAAGTTGAAACGCAAACGGCTTTGGCAAGGATTTGATCTCACTTCGCCCCATCCATTTCCAGCGATGATAACACCTCCATATATATATATATATATATATATATATAATCCTATGCGTATATACTTATTGATATGTTCAGTATCTGTGTATGTCACAGTGTACATAGACGAATATGTATTTTTTATTTTATTTCGGGCATTCAATTTGTTACCAATAATTATCGATAATGTCTTCTTTGTATCAATTTTCTATACTGGTGTATTCTGATTTTCACCCAATCGTCAACGTTTCTTTATTTCTTCTTCCTCTCTCCACCGTCAAAATCTATTTTTAATTATTTTGCTTTCTTTTTTTCTTTCACTCTACTTATGCATCATTCCTTCATTTTGTACTCTTTCTTCCACATTGCTATTCTCTCTCTCTCTCTCTCTCTCTCTCTCTCTCTCTCTCTCTCTCTCTCTCTCTCTCTTCTAATCATTTCAGTAACACTCTTTCATTGTCGTCTTATTTCTTCTAGTCATTCAGTTCCTCTTCTTTCTCTTTCGTCCTTACCTCTATTGCTCGTTTCTTTCGCTTTCTTTCCTTCGGTTTTCATCTTGTTCTCCTTAAATCTTTCTCTTTTAATTTATTCAATATCCACCCTCCTTCGAGCGTCTCTTTCTTTTTGTAAAACCTTTTTTTTCTTCTCTTTTCGCCCACGCTTTCCTTCTGTAATCTCCCCAACTTCCTTCCTTTTTCTCGTCTCCTCTTCCTGCAGTTCTTTAATTTCTCTTACTTCTCTCTTTGAGACTTGTTTCTTCCTTCTCTCTCTTCCTCTTTCTTTCACTCTGTTCCACCAATTCTCTCTCTCTCTCTCTCTGTCTCTCTCCCTCTCTTCCACCCATTCTCTCCCTCTCTTCCACCCTCTTATCTTTCTCTGTCTTTCTTACGCCCCTTTCTCATTTTCTCTCTCTCCCTCTCATCGATTTTAGATCTTAAACTTTCTTTTGTTACTCTTTCACATAACTTTCTTCATTTTCTATAAAAAATTCTCTTTAGCTTTCTTCTTCTTCTTCTTCTTCTTCTTCTTCTTCTTCTTCTCTCTCTCTCTCTCTCTCTCTCTCTCTCTCTCTCTCTCTCAGCCTGTTTCTTCTCTGTTTCTCTTTTTCATCATTTTGTATTTTGACTTCCATTTATTCGCTGAATTTCCCGCTTACCCCTGTTTTCTTATGATCGCCAAAAACGATTTGAAAGCGACTGGAAATTGCTTTTTAGCTTTAAAAATACTCCGAATTAATTAGTGTGTTCGCTTTATTCCAAGATAATTCCGGGTATAAAAATACGTGTGTTCGACTGCATGGCTACCGGCCCATGCGTATATGTTTGTGTATGTTTGTAGTGGTAAGGGTAGGAGCAATATTCTGACTCATTTTTTATTATTGTACATTGATATATGAGTCTGTTCTTGAGTAAATACTTGTGTCTTTGAAGTTGAATAAATATGTAAATCCCTGTATATTCCTGATTATGCGTCTGCGCCTGTGTACAAGTTTGTGTGTGTGTGTGTGTGTTTCTACACGGAATGGATATATAAACACGTTTTTTTTTATATGAAGATCTGATGATAATATACAGTGTATTTGCCTGCATTCAGTGCTGTGAGAAAATGGAACACACACGCGCACACATATACAAGCAAACACATACTAAGATATGTATAAATAAATAAAAGTAAAAAGTAAAGTTGGTGACCATATTCGAGGGTGACCCGAAGGCTCCCTTTTCAATAGCTACTACAGCGAAGTGTAGGGGAGGGCGCTATTCAATTCGCTGGATTGTTCCACTTTACCCTTGATCCTTACCTTATAATGCTGAGTGTTAGGCAAGGCGGCATCAAGTTCCATTTTGGGAGTCTTTGGTATGACTCGACCTAGGATTGAACCACGGTCTCTCAGACCATTGGCGAACACTCTACTCATTTGGTCAATGGCCCGATTAATAATAAATATATATATGTGAGATTGTGTGTGCGCATACATGTGTATATATTTATATAAATGTATATATAAATAAATCAAAATATACATATATATATATATATATATATATATATATATATATATCACATAAATATATACATATACACGATTGCACACACAAACATTCGTGAATATATATATATATATATATATATATATATATATATATATATATAAACTCCCCTAGGAGTATTGTTTTTTTGTATTGTCCTTCATTTTTTCGCCTACAAAACATAAAATTATTAACAACGGCATGAAGAAAATAAAATTAGAATATATATATATTTCAGCACACACACACACGCACACACACACATATATTTTTTTTTCTCTTTATATATATATATATATATATATATATATATATATATATATATTGTAAAGGATTATGATGGCAAAGTTTGTATTAGGGAAGATATTTGTAAAATGAAAAAATATAATTTCATCTTTTAGCATTCAAATGTTTGTCTATAAATTCTTATTTGTCTCTCATGACACCAAAAAATTAATGTTATTTTTATTTATAATAAATATCGTTTCGCGAAATAAATAAATCAAACTATCTAAATTACGAGAAAAAATTAACTTAAAGTTATTTTGTATTATTATCAATAGAAATAAAGAATTTTAAAAAATTTTTTGTGCTTCAAATATTTAAGTAAATTTACGAAGACAGTACGTTTGCGATACAAAATAAAGAAATAAAACTGTTTTTCCTTCAAAAATACTTTTAATGTATATATATAAAGTTGTCGACCATAGTCGTCGGTAACACGAAGGCTTCCTTTTTAATAGCTATAACACCAAGATGTAGGGGAGGGCGTTACTCCTTTCCCTGGAATGTATATAAATATTTACCAACCCCTCCGCTCGGGCAGGATATGACACGAGGTCAATTTTTTTTTAGCGGAGTTTAACAGGTTTGAATTCAGAATTTTTCTTCTCCTAGACTAGTTACCTCACCAAGGCTGAAGAACCCTAGTCTGCCCCACTATTTACCCATAGATGGAGGGAGAATAATTGGATTCATACCTTTCCCAAGGGTATTAGAGCCATCCGAAATGCAATCAGTCTCGTTCAGGATTTGAACTCGCGTTGCCGTGTCCATTTCCTACGACGATAACCATTACACCACGGGCACCTCCATATGGAATGTATATATACTGTTGGTTATAATGTTTAAGTACTCTATAAGTCACAACGTTAATACTTTTATTCATTATTTAAGGCTCGAAAATGCAGTTGTTACGGTGACTTTGCAAATACGTCATTCACAAAAACGTTAATGAATTATGCGATTGATAACCAACTAGACAAAGGATAACAAAGAAAAGAGGGTATGATAAAAATGCCAGTACGTTTTGGTGGGTGAATCGTACACGAAAGATTTGCACGGGTGTAGAATCGGAGCCACTGCATAATGCCCATGTAGTCTCGGCAGTGTTGGAAATTAGTGCGGTCGAAACAAGTGTAGTTTAGGCTGTCAAAAAGTTCTTGGTGACTGTGTGTCTAGAAGATCAGGATAGTCTTGCTGTTGGGTGCAGGTCATAGATGTAACTGCATGGTCAGGAATCTGGAAACGGTCAAAGAGATGGATGCACCGGCTGCAGAGATTGAATGATCGATATCCTGGTTTATTCAATCGTTGGTTAACCAGGAATGTTGTTCGACGTGACATCGGAGTGCTGAAGCAGATTTGTCACTGGTGGACTAGAGTGCTGCTTCCTGGTCTGGTTTACTACAAGAAAAACTTGTCTGCTGCCAGAAAAACTGATATGCTGCAAGTCTGTTTGGCTGCTGCATCATCGGTTCGAGGTATTGGCAAAGTCTTACAACACTGAAAAGGGGCGAAAGTGAGAGGACCAGAGTTAATCCTCAGGAAACTTTCTGAAATAGCTCTTAAAAGAGCTGATGATGACTTTCGTAATTTAGTTCTGAAAAGAATTAAGATAGCTGCTGTGATCAGTCGAATACTTGCATTGGTTGTACCGAACCTACGGCTGTGATTGTTTGGTTTTCGTGTCGGCTGCTGGCTGACAGAAGAGGCATCTAGTATGGGAGTGATGGACGAGCGGGAGGACGTTTATCTAATTCCCTTGCCTCCGAGCAAACCCCCGGCTACCTACTGCCATTTATCTGACATCCCACCATGTCAGAGTATGGCACAAGGCCGTCTTTTGGTGCGTGCCGCGTACAAATCGAGACACATGCGCTACAGGTGCAAAAATTCTTGATCCCATCAGCATCCACGTTTTTGGTTGCCTCAGGCACTAAACTTTAAACTTAATCCTGCAAGCAGGAAAATATCAGGAGAGGAGTTTCCTCGAGTAAGCAAACAACTGTCCAGCACGAATGCCTGGCAGCCGGTCAGAAGGTGTGTCTTCTTCGAGTTATGTGACACCCCATCATGTCAGAATATGGCACAAAGCTATTTTGTGAAGGGGTTCTTCAAGAATCGAAACTCATGCCTGCCATCAATAAAAATGTTTGACCACGTTATCATTCTTCTTTTAAGGTGCCTCAGGCACCAAACAATAAACTTAGTCCGGCAAGTTGACAAAGACCTAGGAGACGGATCTATGAGGCTAAGGTGTTAGTGAGTAAACAACCGCCCGGCACGAATGCCACACGTCCGGCTCGAAGGCACGTCTACTGAAAGCTTATGTTCAGTGACTGCCTTTATATGGAAGGGAAGAGCAATGTCTCTAATGGTGAACCACGTGCGAGAGTGGCGAAAATTCTCTGTTGTCGAAATAGAAAATTACTCTTTTGAATATGAATAATAATGAAATATTTCATTATATTGATGAGAGGAGCTTACAAATGAAAACATTTTTGTTCTGCAATAAGAGCTCTCACCAATGAAACGCATTGATATTATTGTTGATCGTAGGGTGCGTCGTTTCCAGTAGTGGGAGAACATTTTTCGTCGGAGATGATTCCTTTTTTTCAACAGTGATTTTAGATTTGAGTTACTTAAGGGCTATAATACAATGCAAACTTTTTCCCTTTTAGGAACATAAATCAATAAAATTAATCAAATCTTTTTTTTCTAATTATTCTATGTCGAATTGATATATTTATTTCGTAAATATATTTTCCGGAATTATTATCCATTTATTTGTTTAAATGCGATTAAAAGCACAAAGCAAAAATACTGACTTAAAGTTAAGATCATTTTACTTGTCTAACGTATGTATAACATGAGGGACAATGTTTGTCTACCAACGCCTATATGAACCTCAAGAGAACAGAAATAATTAATGATATCTTTTATGAATAAATATTAAATCGACTCGACTCGAAGTTAGGCTTCCTGATGATCCGATAAGGTGAAACTCTAGTAGAAAATTTTCGACTCGCGATTTAAATTAATTTTATAATTGGCTTCACGTGTGTTGAGCACTTTAGTAATTGTAGCATTGAAGGATTCGTGGAAGGATTTTAGTTTTCTTTTGACCACTGACTGCGTATCCCTTGATTTTTTTCAAGGGTGGGGACGAGGTTGGCCTTTTCTTTCTTTTTGACCTATAATTTTTTCTTTTTCCCCCGGGCGGTGATTCGAGATACTTTTATCTCTTCCTGGCGGGTTTTTTTTTTGTTTTTTTCTGGTACCGTGAATGCTGGTAGATATTAGGGTAGTATATATATATATATATATATATGTTCATCATTAATATATATCATGATCATGATCAACATCAAGTTGTGTTTGTCCCCATAACTCTTTCTCAATCAGTCCTTTCTGCTCATTGCTCCCAGCAGTTCCTCTAGACTGCATACAGTGTCTTCACAGCGCTGAGGAATGGAAGGGTTTTTTTTTCATTCTGGTCGGTCAGCACAGGTGTCTCCATGTGTAAGTGTTCATAGGGGAACGTCGATTATGAGTTCCTTCATACTTCTGAAACACTGCCCAGAATATCTTATTCGTCTTTATTCGATGGCTAATGAGATCTATCTATCTATCTATGTATCTGTCTGTTGATATTTATCTATTAATAACTCTTACTCAAACACATACATTGGCCCGTCGGCTGTGAAATTAGAATACAACGACTGCTTCTCTGCAGAGGAGTAAGACATTCCCCCAATGAGTGTCCTGGATATATGACACTAAAGAATCTGATGGTAAGTTTCCAGTAATGCTGGAATTTTGGGGAATACGGAGAAACCCTTCATTACCATCGCTCCCAAGTCCGCTCTGGCCCGGAGTGGGTACACCTTATTGGGTCCTATCTATGGGCCAAATAAAACTAAACTGCGCACGTATGGTAAGATGAATTCTTAAAATAGAACTGTTTTAATATCTAAACTGCGTAATTAAGCTAAACTGAATTATTTCAAGTAGATCTGTTTTTGACGTTGTAACTGAACTTGTACGAAACTGAGTTGTTTGAAATAGAAGTGTTTTGACATTTAATTCTGTGTGGACAAAAACTATACTTCCAATACTAACTTAAAAAATAGACTTTATTCTATTTGAATCATGGGCGCAGATAGACGCGGCTATTTCATTCTTTTACATGTTCTATATGTTTTTCTAACTCTCGTATACATACATATGTACATATATATACACACACACACGCATGCACGATCGCACACACACACACACACACACATATATATATATATATACTATTGAAAGGCTGTCAATCATATCTTCATCATCATCATCATCTCGTGCTGGTAGCACGGATATCCCTGACCCTCTCCCGCCACTCCTCCCTATCGTTCATCGCCCTAGGTAGGTCTTCAGGACAACATCCTGTATCCTCACATAGCTGCTGAATGTACGTTCGAGCTGGTCGCCCTGCTTTTGCGCGGCCATGTGTGGGGATCCATAAGAGTACATCTCTTATGGGTTCATCTCTGCTTCTCCAGCAGTGTCCTGCATGTCTGGTTCGTCTACCTTGAATAGTTTTCGTAATAGGGGGCAGGTGGCCGTACAGTTGGTGTCTTGTGGGGTGTTGCTGCCAGGGCTTGTTCAGGATTGCAAGCAGCATTCTTGTGTAATTGCCATCTAGTTTCTTTTCCAGCCGTTTTGTTAGCGTCCATGTAGTGCATCCATATAGCAGTATCGATGTGACCGCTGCCTGGAAGAAACTGCGTTTCATTTTATCGGTTAGGTCTGATTTCCATATAATCGATAGCCTATTGATAGCTGTCCATGCTTTCGTTAGCCTCGTTTCGATGTCCTTTTCGGTTGATTCGACGCTGCTTCCTAGGTACGTGAATTTGTCTACTAGTTTAAGTGGGGTTCCTTCTAGAGTGGAGATGTCCCCCGTTTGGTTATAGCACATATATTCCGTTTTGTGTGCATTAACATAGAGGCCTATGCTTGCTGCTGCTCGTTCCAAACTATGCAGAAGAGTTTCGGCTTGGTCGGGTGTATTTGCCAGTATCGCTATGTCATCGGCGTAGTCGGCGTCGGTAATTGTTGTTGCGGGGTATCTTCTGCTTCTTTTCTTCGTCAGTTCGAAGCCATTCTCTTTGATTTTGTCAATCGATGTTCTAAGTACGTAGTCTAGACAAATGATAAAGAGGTACGGGGCCAGCGTGTCCCCTTGTAGTACTCCTGCTACAATGTCAAAGTATTCTGTGTCTCCATCCGCACCGGATGGAGACACAATCATATCTTACTCATACGATAAAACAGAATAACTTCCAAACGGTGAATGTGTCAGTCCTACTATATGGATACACCACCTGGATTCTAACATAAACCTCAGAAAAAAGCTAGATTAAAATTATTCAAGATTGCTAAGTGCTGTTTTGAACAAATCCAGGAAGCCTAACCCCGAAAAAAAGCAGCATGTTTTAGAAACATTGTTTAGATATGAGAAAAATATGGGTTTAGTACGACTAGAGTGAGCCAAAAAGACAGTTTATAGTTTAAAAACACACTGACTCTCCGGTAAATAAAAGGTTCGAGGCTCAACGATCAATAAAGGTATATATATATATATATATATATATATATATATATATATAATAGAATAAATAAAATAAAAGAATAATTCCTATATATATATATATATATATATATATAGGAATTATTCTTTTATTTTATTTATTCTTTTATTGTACTCAACTTGCTTCAACCTCTGGTCATCATCATGAGAAAAGTTTTTTTGTGGAAAAAAGGATTTTTTTTTAATGATATAAGTTTTTATTTAAGTTTCTTTTTAAATTTAAAAAGAGTTGATATGCTACACGAGCAGTGATGTAAAAGATATTGTTGGCTGGGCATATCCAGACAACGCACTTCCTTTGACCAATCGATATATATATATATATATATATACATGTTGGACCGTGTGCATGCATGTGTGTGATGTGTGCTTATATTCATATATGGGTATAATATATATACTTTTATACATTTATAACGTATATCTATATAAGAATATATGTGCTTGAAAATATTTGACCTGTTAGAAATTTTTGATAATCAGACTCTCTCTCTCTCTCTCTCTCTCTCTCTCTCTCTCTCTCTCTCTCTCTGAAAAGAAAGAGATTGCAGAAAATAGAAGTTATACTTATAGTGAGAAATGTCAATCTGATTTTCTGTATTATTATAAAACTTTGATATGTTTTAGGATGTATCTGAAAAAAGTACTGCAAATGACAAATATACAAGCAACAGCAGAGTGCATAATAACCAAACCAAGAGCTAAATCTTGAGTTCTCTGGGAATCAGCAGCCGTCAAAGAATAACAGGAAAACATGAAAAAAGCAGCCTTACGTGATAAAAGAAATCCAACAAGCAGTAATGCATATAAATGTTTTTTAAAAGCCCTGGAAGAACTAAAACATACCAGAAAGAACAATTAGAATACACCTAAGGCTAAATCAATAAAATCAGTGACTCCGTAGAAGATTGGTAATTACGATTAGCATAGCAGATAGTAAATAAAGCGAGCGAAAGAAAATGCACCTCGAAATTGTTAAGAACTACAGGGGCACAATTCTTCCAGCTACAACAGCTAAGGTTTTTAATATCCTGCTCCTAAATCATATCAGACCTAAAGGAGGGCTTTTAAGGAATCGGTCCACAGCATCACATATTCGGACAACCAGTGAAATCATTGAAGGAGTTTGTGTAAAAAAAATCCCGAGACAACACTATTGTTCTCAGATTTCTCTAAAACATTCAATTCCATACACAGAGGTAAAAGTGGACCAAAGACAATCAGTATATGTCTCTAAAGAAACTGTTACCTCAATAATGATGCTTTACAAAAACATGATAGAAAGGGTTCGCTCACCTGATGGTAACTCCAACGGCTTTGACACTGTTGATAGAGTCTTTTATGAGGATATATTTGAACTGTATATATTTATAATCTGTCTAGATTACATACAACAAACATCATAATATCTAATATAGTAAAACATTTCGCGTTAATAGAGTCAATACACAGATGATATCTCACCGAACCATTCACAGATGCAGATGACACAGACAATCGAGCTCTTCTCACAAATACGCCTGTCCAAACCGAAACCCTGATGCACGGAAAGGAAAAAGTAGCAAGAGAACGCAAATAAACAAAGCTCATGGGTTTGAAGCCAGAAGGAAAATCTTTGTGCAGTAGTCCAAAAATATGTACACCTCTTAAAGATGATTATGCAGCAACATTTGTGGTTATCGTTATGTTTCAAATTTACTTTTGCTAGCAGTTTCAGTGTTGTGGAGTTTGGTCGTAAAGAATTTCTAATAATAACTGCTTTTGATTTTTTGTTTTGTATACTATTCTACTCAAAATATTAAAATATTGATATATTTGATTGAAAATAAAATTACATATTTATTTAAGAAATTTAGATCGGCACTTTTTATTGCCAATGCTGTATTTATATGCGTGTGTATATGTGTGTGAGAGTGACTATGGACACACTGGAATATAAAAATATATTTAAAACACATTTAGTCCGATGAAACTTTAAGTACATAAGTTGAAGATTTGACAATCTTCATCCATCCCTATCACCCATTTCTCCCAGCAGGTCCTCCGAACTACATCAAGTGTCTTCACAGTCCTGACATTACTTGTCATCCAACTCTTGTGCGTCCATTTGTAGAGCTCCATAGAAGAACATTGCTTATGAGATCTTCTTTGCTTCTCCAGCAGTGCCCATGTCTTGTTTTTCGTACTTGGATGGTTTGTAAGAAGGGAAAAAAGGAGCCGAACAGCAGCTGTATTTTAGGGTGCTGCTCTCTGGGTTGTTCAATACAGCACGTTGGGTCCTTGTGTAGTTCCCATCTAGCTTTTTCTCCACGCATTTTTTTGCGCCCGTGTTGTGCACACATATACTTGTAGCAAAAGCTTGGGAAAAACGTTTTATTTTATCGGATACATCAGACAACCCATTAACAGCAGTCCAAGCCTTTACAATGTGTATGTTAATATCACCTTCCGTGGATGAGATATTGCTACCAAGCTATGAGAACTTGCCCACTAATTTTAGATGTCTGCCATTGAAAGTAGAGAGGGCTCCTCGTTTAAATCACTTGTACAGTTTTATGTGTGCTGCTTGTTCTTGGCTATGCAGCAGGATTCGATTTGGTTAGATGCATTTGAAAGAAGCGTTTGATTATCTGAATAGACTGCCTCTATTATAGCTTCTGCAGGATATCATCTGCTTTTTTTTACTGTAAAGCTGTTTTCTTTTATTAAATCTCTCAAATTTTGAAGTGCATAGTAGAGAAATATTATAAAGAAATATGGTGCCATTGTATCTTCTTTCAAAACTTCAGCGACAATGTCAAGGAGATCTGTGTCTACATTAGGTAAACGAATCGTTGCTTTTATTGTTTCTTTCTAAAGCATTGTTATAGCGTTAGCAGCTACTTTCAGGAGACTATATGCTGGTAGTATTTGATCCATGTTTCCTCTGTGTATTGAATCAAATACCCTGGAAATATTTACCATCAACAGTGTTGCTTTGAGATTTTTGGCACATATTATAGCGATGATCTGACAGATTTTATAGTCTGAATCTTTGAAGTAGTGAATCAATTTCGCCGAAAGGCATTTTTACTTTTCCTTACCTTTTCTCTATTTTAAGATTGATACAGTTGAGGATCAGAGCATTACAAACCTTAGCAGTTATAGCTGTAAGGGTTATGCCTCTGTAATTCTTAGTGATTTTCAGGTTGCTTTTCTTGCATAAGAGGAGGATGCAGCCTGTTGACCATTTCTCTATTGTGTCGTGTGTATAGACAGTATTGCATTATTGAAGGAGTATGTCATTAAATTTGCTTGTCTTTCAAACTTCTGGAGGTATTTCATTGTGGCTTGCAGCTTTTCTGCTTTTAATTTTTTCAGTACTATGTCAAGTTCTTCATAAACTGTCCTAGTTTCATGTCTAGTTTGCTATTTACAATTTCTTTGCTAGGTTTATTTGTGACTTTAGGGGAATTTCCAAGCAGATTTTTGAAATGTTCTTTCCATTTCTGTATTTTTTTTTTCTTTTTGGCTGGCAGCTTTTAGTTTTTCTTTCGAGATGCTCTTCCTTCTGCTTACTTCATTTACTCAGTGCCATACTGTTCTTTTTCCACCAATTCTCGGATTTTATTGATTTGAGTTTGAATATATTCTAGTTTTTCTTTTTGGTATATGTTAGATAGTTCTCTCTGGACTTTCTTAAGTTTATGGGCATTGGCATTTGTTGGGCCTGTTTTATTAAGTAAAGATGCTACTTTCATGTTATCTCGTTTTTTTTAAGAGCTACTTACTCTCAGGGAACTCAAGATTTGGCACTTAGTTTGGTTGGAATGCATTCTACTGATGCTTCTATATGGATGGTAACAAAGTTTTCATATTTGTAATTCGGTGTTAGTATTTCAGATGTCTCCCGAAGTTGTTTCTAACAGTTACTGTATAATGATTTCTAATATCAACCTTTTTAATGAGAACCAGTCATATTGTGAAGCTTTTACAACGTCTTATTTGTTGGTAAACTTAGGTGAATCTTTGCCAAAACGATTCTGTGATTGAAAGATACTCTTTCAAAAGAGAAGTATGCCTCACAGTTCAGAGCGCTATTTATCCACTTCTGGTTCATGTGTATATAATCAAGCCGTGTTTTAGAGTTATTTGGGTAGATGTAGGTCTACTGTTTCCTCTGCATTTTTAAAATCTATTTTTTGGCATACTACCCTTTTATCGAGAGAAAGGTCTGCGAGATATTTCCATTTCTTCTTGATGATTTTTTAAGCAGAATTTGTAATTAATGTCTTTACCTATTTAAGCATTCATGTCTTACCATTCAGTTTAAGAATATGTCAGACAAGAGAAGATAACTTGTTTTAGATGGTGATGATCTTTGGCTCGTTACTGGCATTGGTGTAACTATAGCAAAAGTCGATTGTTGTTTGGTGTTCCATAAAATCAAGCAAACATCATTCTCAGTTGGATTCTCTCAATGCTAACTTTTTTATTTTAAGGCACAAGGACTGGGAATCATTCCTACACAACGTATGACGGCTTTGACAGAGTTTTTCCTTGCAGATTCAACAAATGTCCATCCTTTGCTAGTATTATGGAATTTTATTTCTCGTTCGCTATGGTAGTATCTGTGTTTATGTATGCATATCATCTCTATTCTGCTCGGCTGCAGACGCTGTCAGCTTAAGTAACTGGTTTACTGTATTTAAAGTCTTAAATTTAAATGACGCCATTTTAACAATGCTTTTGCATTTAAGTAATTTTAGTTTGGGTTTGAGCTCTGTATCTGGCTTATCGAATACTACGGCAAGTGCAACAACCTCAGCCGGATGCAACCCTTATTTACCTAATGTGAAGGGCAATGCAGTTTGGACATACCGTTTTAATTAGAGTCATGATAATATTTCGTTGAAAATTTTCCATCGTCAATAGAGGTTACACTTATAGATTAGAAGTAGTAGTTTCCTGACAGAGCTATTTGACCAAGCTGTTGACCTATGAGGTTTTGCCCAGTTGGCTGGGGCTGTAGAATACACGGACAGCACCACTGCGGCGTGGTAAAACTCCTCGCTGACCAATATCCTGGATATGATATTAAACAATCTGATGGTGAGCTTCCAGTAATGCTGCGGTTTTCGGAAATGCGAAGCACCCCTTCATTGCCATCGCTCCCATGTCCACGCTGGCCTGGAATAGTAGCACCTGATAAGGTCCTATCTATGGGACAAACAGAACTAAACTGCGTCCTTACACTAAACTGAATTGTTTGAAATAGAATTGTTTTGACATTTAACTGTGTTTAGATAAAAACTATAATTTTCTAAACAGAATTGTTTGAATTAAAACTGTTTGACTAAATTGAATAGCTTGAAATAGAAATGTTTTTGACAATTAAGCTGTGTACTCATACTTAACTGAATTGTTTGATATATGTCACGTGATATCCCGCGGAGACGATAGAGGTAAGATTAATACTATCCTCCCGTTGGAATGAATAGTGGAAACCCGTCAAAAAAGTGACCGTTAAGAGAGAATGTGGGTCACAGAGGGGATATCAACAGGTGTTGGTACTTAGTAACCTCAGGTCGCCGGACACCGGAAGGGGAGAGAGGGAGAAGCCAAATGATTGGCTGGGACCCCAAAACGGAAGTGCCCCCCCGTCAGCGGAAATAGATAGTAAGAAAGTTAGTTTTTTGAGCAGGGCTCGTGGCAGACAGACCCATAGCCATTTACTCCGGGTTGAAGACAAAAGAATATCTGAGACATGAGGGACCCCAGGTTCTTCAAGCCAGTGTAAAAAAATAGAATAAAGTCTATTAGCCCGTGAAAGAAGAAAGATTCTCCAGTGGAACCCCGTCGAAAAATAAGATAAGTAACTTTGGGGCCATTTCTCCTTTATACCCAAACTTTATATACCACCCTCTCTCTCTCTCTCTCTCTCTCTCTCTCTCTCTCTCTCTCTCTCTCTCAATTTGAAGAAAAACAAATGTCAAGAAAAGACATTTATATTCGTGGACTGTCCATTTATTACATATTTGACACTTTGAAAGTGTATCTCTTTGTATACTAAAGGATTCATGTATTCTTATGTTACCACGTGGTCTATGTTGTTCTTTGCAGTTCTGCTACGAATTTGTAGAGACACATTTCCTTTTCAGCTTCTATTCGCCTTATGTTATCTTGCTTAAAATTGTCCTGTAAATTCCTCTAAAATATCACACGGGAAACCGGAGTTGCCGACTACTACAATATAATATTATTACGACTAAAACCTATAGGTCCGTATCTTCTGTTGTCTAGGGAAAGGAAGGAAAGCGGCCTGGTGGGTGGGTGGGTGGATAGTGTGAAATTTGGAACCCCTTGCCAGCGGTGGTCAGTCTGGCCCTAAATTGGTCCCTCACGTAGTATGCCAGGTCTTATATGCCTGAGAGAAAACTCTGAACGAGGACTTATTATATAGGGGATCAAGTGCCAACCTGCCCCGTCTTCACACGTGCGAAATAAAGTCCCGTTTTGGGATTTTAGTCAATTTGCCGTCACATATAGAATTGATTATTTGAATAGAAATGGATTTGGCATTAAATAACATACAAAGGTTGATATGCCATAAAACCAACCAAGCTATGAGCTTCTTCCACCCAGCATCTACCACAGCTTACCGTTGACCCAACTTTGATTCATCAGCCTAAAAATTTTAGTATTAAAAAGTATTGTTAAAAACAGAGATAAAAATAATTAAAAAACTTCCCGGAAGCCATGTAGTCGAAATTTTATGCAAACGTGTTTAGCTCGTACCTATATATAAATAAATCAATTAAGAAACTAGAAAGACACGTAACTAAACTGCCAGTCGTTTGTCTTTTGAATTAGTGGCACTGTGATTGAAATCCAAAAGTGACGAGAGTTAGTTATGTTTAAAAATTTATTGAAAAAGAATGGTCATATGAAATCATATAATTGCTTGTAAATTGTTACTATTTTACAGAAATACATGAAAACGTATGGTTGCTTTAAAAGAGAAAAATTATTGAGGCATGAAGTATTTACTTGAAAAAACTGACTTTGACATTAAATAAGCTTTTGTCAAACATTTATTTTTTATAATAAATATTTTTATAACGTTTAAAGAATAAATAGAATTTCCTTTTGGCTCTATTGTTGAGGTGTAGATTACGCCAACTGGAAAATGTCTCACGAAAATATGTGCACATTTTCAGGTCTTTGATTGTTTGTTTGTTTGTTTGGTGGTTGGTTAGTTTCTTTGATACTAATGAGAACTACTATTAAAAATATGCATACGTACAATTTTAAAGCCATTTTTGTACATGAAAAACCCTATTTACAAAATGATTTATCGAGGTGATGTATGCAAATCAATATTTATTTAATACGAAGTTATAAAAATAACAGGATTTTATTCGAAATCAGAAACTCCACTGAAAAAAAAAAAATTAAAATGTACTGTATTTCATCTTTCAATATTTTGACTGGATTTTTTAAAATTTTTTGTTTATTTCATTTTTTTAATCTTCATATTAAATGACAATATCTCGTTCTGAAAATTTTTGATACTTTCCATTTTTTTTTTTAATCTATGGAGGATTTTTCTATCATATTCCACTATTTTCCACTTCATTAAGGCATTGTTCCCCTCTGAACTTTGAAACATTCCATTTTATTTTGATGTCTGCAGAGTTATATTCCAAGAATTTACTTGTTAATCATTGTCCTTCTGGATTAGCAGACACTTTTCTTTCGGTAACTGTTTCTGTTATTAGAACAGAAATAGTAGCGTCCTGACTCAGACGCCATTCTAATTAGAACGGTAAAAAAGAACAAACGTGAGACACTGGCTAAATATCGAACATATATAGATATAAATATAATGTGAAAACACACACTCACACACTCACACGTCTGTCTGTGTTTGTGTGTGTGTGTATGTGTGTGTGTTACTTCAAAATGTTATTGCTTATCTTTTTTCTCGCATGTATGTTTTGTTTTTATTTATTTTATTTCCATCTGTCTTAGACTCTTTTTTATTGCTTAGTTTATGTTCTTTTAACATACATATAAAAATAACTTTCTTAAAACGCTTTATCTCGAATTACCGACATTAGACATACCATTTTTTTTCTTTCCTTTTTTTTTTTTTTTTTGCTTCGTGCAAAATAAAGATGTAATACTTTGGTGTATATATATATATATATATATATATATATATATATATATGTGTGTGTGTGTGTGTGTGCGTGAGTGTGTGTGTTCGTATACGTGTATATATATATATATAACTTAGCGAAAATGACTAATGTTTTGGAATTGGTAATAAATTTCGACTGAACATTCAGATATTTCCACATCTGACAATATGAAAATAAAGAGCTCTTTATCGTATTAATAGCATTCAAACTGATTTTAACTGTCTGAAGTTTAGATGATCTCGATTCTTACTTTTATCTCCAGTGTCCTCCTTACTCTCTTTACTTGCCCTTAGCTGAGAGGTCAAAGGGCATCAATTACGATTTCTCTCACAGTCACCTTCATATTTCATAGCTTTTTCTGCTTTCTGGCAAGCTTCATTTATTTATCTAGTTTTCGTTTTCTTTTGTAATCAGTCCGTGGTTAACTGAAAGGGACAAATCCACTTGATGGTAAGTCTTTCTTCGTGCTATCTGATACAAGGTCTGATATTTTTGTAATTGACTTAAGAAATACAAGAGCAGACATGACCAGACTTAGTTTTAACTAATAAAAGGAAATTGATTTGTCACCTTGTAAAATAATTTGGGACACCGGTTGATTGTGAGTTGTTTCCTTACGAGATTTAATAATCGACCCCACGGGAAGGTGGAAAAGATAGGAACATATATGGAAAAAGAAGAAACGAAAAGGAAAGAAAAGGGTTGGTTCTTGAAATCCAGATCATCATAACAGCAGGTGCCTAAGTTAAAAACAGAAATCTATTAAGAAAAATTGGCCACTGGCTCTGATTTGCTGGGGGAAACACAAACGGAATAGCCGTTAAAAGTAGGCGTGGAATAGAAAATAGAAAAAGAGTTTGTTGAACACAAGCTACGTGTATGTGAAGACAGCCCAAAATTACTGCTCCCATTTCGGGGTGTGCTCCAAAAAGAAGCCTCACACCCACCTCGAAGCTGCGAAGACAAAACCAGCAAGCAACCATTTGTTAGAACTACAACAGATAGCGAGAAAGATAATTCAAGATCTGTGTGTGCCTTTCTCTTCTATTTTCTTTATTTTTCTTTTTTTTTTTTTGCCTTGCTAAAGAAATCGACTCAGTTTATACTCTGTTTCTCTCTTCTCGACGACTACTGCAAAATCTAGTTGTGAATAAACGTTGGCATTAGTGAACCAAGACAGAGTTTTGGGGATTTCGTCACTTCTTCATCATGGTGGAGGTTACAACAGGGTCCGGTTGACTCTTAAGATATATCGCAACAAGTGTCTGCCAAGAATTGTGGTAGAGCAAACGTCTGTTGAGTTCGTACCAGCACAAATGTCCATTTAAACACCATAGCGTTACAGACTTCTTTTTGTACCATTTATCGTTACAATCTTGTGGAAAAGAAAACAAATAACATAAATAGAACATGAATAAAGACATGATATGTTTTGAGAATAACGAACTTATCTGTACTTTAAAAAAAACAATTTATTTGGTAGTGATTTACTGCATCTCAAGCCTTGTATGTTATTCAATGCCAAATCCTGTTTATTGATATATGTGAAACATAAAGCTTTTGACAAAATATAGATTGTAGGAACCAATTTTTAAATAAGCAAGAGCTCATTTTTTTGCTCACAGTGAAATGACTTCAAGTATTGCTATATAATACTACCAATTCAATTTAGTATCTGTCTTTTATTTGCTGCTAATTAAATGGATTCAATCATAGTGAATGATGAAATAGTTCTAATGGATCCATAGATAGGACATTAACATGTACTACTACTCCTGTCAGAGTTAACCTAGAAGTTATAGGATTTTACACTCCTATAAATTATTTTGGGCGGTATGCCACTTGTTCCCACAAAGATGGCGGACGCTCAATGTTCATTCTCGGGAAACCATTGGCCAGGAGGACCACGTGATATGCTTACAACTACGTCGGCGCGCGTAAATTCAAGTCCTGCTTTTTTGAGCCACCTACAAGACGGTATTTTCTATAAATACGTCGTCTTAAAACACCCTCTTTCTCTTTGACCAATTTTCTTCACAGCGGCAACACTCTCTTTGACGAAATTTCTTCGTCGCGGCAACACTCTCTCTTTGACCAATTTTCTCCGCAGCAGCAACACCATGCCTCGCAGACCTTCATATACAAGGACTATGAGACGCTTTCCCGTCTCTGAAAAACTGCCCGTTTCTAACCATAGAAAAAGGACAATTTAAACTTGCGATTCTTTTTGTAGCTTAGTTATGTTACATACACACACACACACACACACGAGCTCACACACGAGCTCACACACCAACACACCATTATTTTGTTAGTAGAGTTAGTAATAATTTTATGTATCAATGTAAATTTTATTATTTTAATATATGAATTTGTTTTTGTTCGTCGCCTTGTTTTAAATGTTCATTTTGTCCGCGCCGTTTTACAACCATTTTTTGTTTCATATCTTTTACCCATTTGTTCATATCTTTCACTCATTTATTTCATTGGCCTTATTCATTCATTTGTTTTTTCCATGTGCTTATATTCAAATTTAATTCAAACCTAAAACTTGTGGAGAAGCCTGACTTCTAAACCCTTATTTTCAATATACATAAACTCAACGTAAAATAGTCGGGTACCATAAAAATACAGATAAATTCTTTCACACATACCACTACAAAGTAATGGCAATTAAGGGGTACTCCACATTCCTTAAGGACTGGAGCCATATTATCAGATGCCATTTGTTGTCATATCAGGACACTCATCGTGGTAGTCTTACCTTGGTGCAGAGATGCAATCGGTATATTCTACAGCTCTAGAAGACTGGGCTGAAATGGTTTATTATCATATTCAGGACACTAGTTAGTGGAGTCTTACTCCTCTGTTGAGATGCAGTCCATGTTTTCTTCCGTCTCAACCAACAAAGCTACCTCTATATTTAATTGGTATAAGGCTGCTTGCTAGAAAGATGGAAACTTCATAATTTTCTATCAATTTCTCATATTCTCTAAGGAGACCATTTTGCGCCTTCCTTGAATTTTGGTTGCGCTTTGTTTATATATATATATATATATATAGAGAGAGAGAGAGATAGAAAGAGAGAGAGAGAGAGATATGGAGAGGGCATGCATTTATACTGCCTCTTCATCATGGGCAGAAGGTCAATTTTTGCAGCAAAATAGAGCGAGTTTGAATTCAAAGATTTACATCTTCTAGAGTAGTTGACGTACCAAGCCTAAAGAGACCAGTCTACCCTACTATTTAACCTTAGTTGTTGTGGGAAGAACAGATCGATTTATATCTTTCCCAAGGGCATTAGCATAAAGTTAAACGCAAAGCGTTCGTCCAGAATTTGAACTCGGGTCACCTTGTCTATCTCCTGAGACGATAACCATTACGACACGTGGTGTCTCCACTCTCACCCAAATATGAATACCCCAAACAGTTTTTTTTTTGCTCTCTAAAAATTATAAATGTGAGGTGCACTCATTCTTAGACTGATACTCACTCATATATTTGGGTTTCAATATAAAACGATAACGAATACGATCTATTTTGTCTGTATAATCTTTAACTAGATGTAAAAAAAACCTGGTGCCGTTAATTTAGAATTAAATATGCTAATAAAAGAATTGTTTATATAATAATTATGGGCGCAACTGTACATCATCACAGCTGGTTGTCATGAAATTCATTTTTTGAAGGAAAGAAAAAGTGTTACAAGAAGAAGTTCATGTGCGTGTGTGTGTGCATGTGTATGAGAAAGTTTCCATGGTGTTGTAGCGAAAGCACTTGACTATGACATCATAACAAGCGAGTTTGAACAACATGAGTATAGTAATTTTTTTCTCCAAATAATCCTTCTAAGCATGTTCAGAACTTCGATAGGTGAGCACTTAAGTGCCGTTAGCAAAACTGAAGTCTGTACATTAGGCAAAACACAACTTAGCAAATTTTCAGTCAAGCACAAACTTATAGAAGATGTAATTGGGCGTTAAAACTAAGTAGAATATGAAATTTTCAAATACATCTACGATCATTGATGCATTTAGATTTCATATTGCTTTCAATTACGATTTTTTACCATGTTATGAAGGAAATTCATTTGTTGGGTTTGGGGATGTTTCGGTAAGGGTTGTACGAGTCACCTCAGCTCTTCCCTATCGGTTTTATGATTAAGGTTTTACAGTTCACTCTAGGTATATCTTCTTCCTATGTTGCTGAAATCCTTGTGACCAATCCATATAATTTCGAGTGAAGAGCAACATAACGTTTGTCAGTATTCTTTGAAACCTTCCCTAAAAGTATTCCTGATCATCAGATGCAAGGACGTTAAATTAAATTTAAATTCCTCATATAGCACTTTGAATGTACTACTAATGCATTCGTGTATATATGAATGTATACATATAGATAGGTATATAGATTAAATGAGAAAGTGATATATATATATATATATATATATATATATATATATATATATATATATACCGGGGATAATGTGTAAATAATCACAATTTTGATTAGTCATTTCACGCATCTGCTTATTTGTCGCGGGTTCTGTTCCTCTGATTTCGATTTCCTTTATTATTCTGTGTAGAGAGCGGGCGAAAGAAAGACATTCAAAACTCTGAGCAACACCAAAGATGAACTAAAAGCAAGGATAACGGCACCATTTACCGATTTAAACAAAGAGACAGAATGACTTGCAGGAGATTCTGAAGTTATTTGGAAGCCATGGTTGAAGTCAATGAACATTTGATTTATAGACTTACAAAATATTTTTATGGAATTTTGGTATACCTGTTTGATAAAGTGAGATATCAGTGTCATTCTTATTTTTTGCGTAATTTACACGAAAATTCTCCCATCGCCCTCAGTAGATAGGAAAAGGCTGGAATAGATGGCTTGATAATAAAAGATACACACACACTCATATATATAGTCATCCACAGACAGACTGTTTCGTTCTATCAGAGCTCTTCAGTTGGCTAGACACGCAGCACGCTCGAAGCCGGGATCGAAACCCGTCCAACTTTACGTTAGACTGTGCTTCAGACGACTCGTCCACCAAGCGGACCACGTTCGCTAAAGGAATTCTAAGGTATTTTTATTTTTAGAAACAGCAGCAGCAGCCTTTGTTGACATTTTTTATACCCTATCGGCTACCAGAGTGCTCAATTCTTTCGAAGAGCTTGTATTACGCGAGCGACGGCCGGCAATTCATTCGCCAGAGAAGACCAAACAAAACTCTCTTTTTTCTATATATATATATATATATATATATATATATATATAGAAAAAAGAGAGTTTTGTTTGGTCTTTTTGTTTAATGGCATATCAACCCTTTTGGAGTTATTTAATTCCAAATATCTATCTATCTATCTATCTATCTATCTCTCTCTCTCTCTATATATATATATCTGTGTGTGTGTAATTTGTTTGAGAATTGTTTGGAGATAGCATTGTTTTTAACCTTTTAAAAGACTTAGAGACCACTTGTTTCTAGACAGTTAAATGGTTTCAAGTACAGCTATTTTACACTAATAATTATATCTAATACGAATCATTTGTTTGCACGCAGTTTATAGGTTTCAAGTTTTGCTATGTCCCTACAGCTAACCTTCAGACACTGCCATCTAATATTTTTAAGGTAAAATAGGGTTGGATACTTGTATATCACTAGAGGAATTTGAAGAATACGGTCAGGAAAAGGAGTGTTGGAGGTCAAGTGACCACTTCTGTTGCCAGTTCACCGTCTACTCAGACACCAGGATCCCATCCTCAATCATTACAGGTCACCACCTACGGTCAATAAGTGGCCTCGTTGGAGGAATCTTCAGGGGTGCAGTCAACATATTCTTCAAGTTTACCTGACTTGGCATATATATATACACAAATGTATATATTAATATAGATCTATACAGAGAGAGAGGGAGAGAGAGAGAAACAGATAGATATACCGACCGAGAGAGAGAGACAGAGACAGACAGACAGAAAGAAAAAGGAATAGGCTGGGATAGATAGAGAGATCAAAATTGATAAATAGCTATGAGCTAAAGATATATATATATATATATATATATATATATATATATATATATATATATATTCAGATTCTCGAAGCACTACATATTAGAAACATGCAACCAACACTTAATAGAATTAATTTTCAAACCAGTGCTAATTTACTTAAACGTCTTTAACTACTGGCACTAATTATAGAATTCCATTTAAAAGTAAACGCCAGAATCTTCAACGGCAAAGACACCCTTACACAGTAGTATAATGCTAAAACAAAAGTTACATCACTTTTGTAATAGATTCTTCCCTGATCATGGCCCAAAGTCGGGCAGAAAGTACTAGGGATACATACAACTATGGACAATACATAAATCAATTCCCCCCGAATATGATAAAAGTAATACGGGAATTCGAACGGACCCAGAAGAAAATATGTAGACATAAAATGTCTATTATGTTTAATGAAATTTGCATTAACGAAGAAATGCTGCCTAAATATACATATATATATATATATATATATATATAGAAAGAGAGAGAGATTTCGACTTTGCCGCTGTGGAGTTTGACAATAGATATCACATGTTTTTTTTTTAATAGAGTTTGAGTCGAAACTGTAAATAAAAGAAAAAAGATTTCCTCTGTACTCATGAACCCTACCTGGTCAAGACAACTGTCAATGGAAAGTCGTGTAGAAATTATTTGATTGATTCTAATCTTAAATCCATTAATGCAAAATAAGTAGTTTAGTTAGATTTTATAGTCTTTTCGTTGATTCGACTTTCAGCTACGCGATCTTCTTTCTTTATGCAATCGTTCCATTAAAATCTGGAGTTACTCTATTCCCATTATAAATTTTGTAAGAATCCTATTTCTACTTTTGAATCATAGCAAATGTTCCTATTCATTAGGCTAGTAGGATCTTCTTGCCAAATAATCCTGTTAAAGTACATAAAGATTAGGTTTTAGTATGTGAAAACAGAGAGAGAGAGAGAGAGGGAGGGAGAGATACGCACTGACATAAGCACACAGGAATGTATTTATATCTAGTATCACCAATAAATATGTCTGTGCCTACCAATTTTTATAAAACCTCATGTTTATTACACCCAATATACCAGAATTTGATCACTTCTACTGGAAAACTATTAATTAAAACCGTTATCAAACATTGTTTATAAGTAAACAATCCATCATTAAATCTTCAACGCATCTATTTATCTAAATAATGATTAAAATATGACGCCACATCCACTGGGGCATTGTATACAATGACTGCACGCCTACAAAGGTGTAAGACACCCCAAAAGGGCAGTCTGTTGGCGTCTGATAACCGCGCGTAATGCTTGAGAATGGGATCCTGGTGGTTGTAAAGTCGATGACTCGGTAACCAAATTGATCACAAGACTTGGGCCAAATAGAACTGTTCGACATTTATACTGAACGTACACAAATAACTTATGCTAAATTGAATCGTTTGAAATAAAAAATGTCTGATCATCTGTGTGAAAACAAATGACTGATGTTTAATTAAATTGTTAATGATACATTGCAATAATTGAGACCATTTAATTTTGTTGACTTATGCTGAATTAAATTTCTAGAAATAGAACTGTTTGGTCATTTACCAGTGTATTTCCATAAATGTGATAACAAATCATATATTTAATTTGGCCAACAATGGTTAAAATGCCACAAAACCAAACCAAACCAAATAGCTTATCTTATCCTATAAAATTCTTTACACACTTGTGGAAATATGTTTATGAAACAATTTCAAACAGTCTCCATATGTTCTCGATCTGTGGCAACACATTCTTACAATCTCTCACAGACGATTTAAAAAATATGAATATTTTTATTAGAAAAGTAGAATTAATAGAACGAAGACAACCTGAAGAAGGTACCAAGCACATAATGACAAGAATGGTGAACAGACAGAGACCTTAAAATCAGAATATAAGAAAAGAACTTTTATTGAAATGTAAACTTTTTAAAGCAATATTTATGCTGTGGTCATAATTGTTTTTGAACTGCGTTTCGTCACAAAGTTACAATATTGAAAAGTTTGGTAATAAATACTCTTTAATGATATTCGTTTTGATGTTATAATGCCTAAATGTAATGTAAGTAAATTTGGCGATCATAGTTGAGAGTGACCCAAAGGCTCCCTTTTCGATAGCTACTACACCGAGGTGTAGGGGAGGGCGCTACTCCTTTCCCTGGATTGCTCCACTTTACCCTTGACCTTATAATGCTGAGTTTTAAGCAAGGCGGCATCAAGTCCCATCTTTGAGTCTTTGGTATGACTTGACCTGGGATTAAACCCCGGTCTCCCGACCCATTGGCGAACACTCCAACCATTATGCCAATGTCTAGTTCTCTAACCATTATGTCAATGTCCGGTTAAATGTAATATAAATAGTATTGCGCTTGCTCAGGAAGTAGATCTTTATGGGTTGTAAATACTTTACCCCTGGATCTCTTGTTTTAAATTCAGATACTTCTTTCTCCTTGACCGAATATCTTACAAAGTCTCAAAAAACCCAGTCTGTCCAACTATTTACTCATAGCTAGTGAGATGAGAAAGTATTTGATGACTTCTTGAGTATTAACGCGAAAAGGAAATGCAATCAGTCTCAGCCAGAAATTGAGCTTAGTCCTTCGAGTCCCTTTCCGAAGATGATAACCGTTACGCATCGTGTTTAATATATAATGTTCTACCATAAGTAATAAAAACCTAGTACGTAAGCATCCCTATGTAATAAAAGGAACCCAACTAATGCCAACGCTCAGAAACTTATGAAGGTACGAACTCAACTATCTAACACATATGTAATAGAACAAACTGAGTACATTCATAGACCAGATCAATAAGATTAGAGACTTAGTTGAAGATAGTGTCACGTGATGGCTCACGGAGACGAGGAGGTGGGAATGATACTCTCCCCCCGTTGACCTAAAATTATCTAGCAGTCAAAAAGTGACCGTTAGAAATGAATGTGGGTCACACAGATGTCGCACTTAAGTGACCTTGGGTCGCCGGACATCGGAAGGGGAAAGAGAAAATGAAGCCAAATGATTGGTGGGGGGACCCCAAACGGAAGTGGGGTTCCTTCCCCTCAACGGAAGTAAATACAAAAAAAGGTAGTTTTTGAGCAAGCCTTGTGGCAGACGGACGATAGCCATTTTACTGGTTCCCTCTTGGTGTTGTTACAGCTCCTTGAGGTTTTCTCGGCTGGGTCTGGTTTCTTTCAGGACCTTTTCCAAGCTGACACCTTATGGCTATGTGACCAGCCTTTCCGCATTTGTAGCAGACCACTGTTCTGCTGCTACTTTGGAAGGTCCTTCTATTCTCTTCCTTAGGTCTTAACTCAGCTTTAAATTTCACTTTACTTCCCGTGTACGGTTTTTCCTTTGTTTTTCGGTGTGTGAGGATGTATTCGTCTGCTAGTGCGGCCATTTCATAGGTCACGTCGGTTTTTCTTTCACTTAGGTGAACCCTGACTTCTTCTGGCGCACAGTTTAAAAATTCTTCAGCTAATATTAGCTGCCGGAGTTTCTCAGCATCTCCGTCTATCCTCTTAGAGTCACACCACTTATCCAGCGCGTTCTCCTTTTCTCTCAGAAATTCCACATAAGACTGGTTTTCAGTTTTTCTCTGTGTTCTGAATTTCTGTCTATAAGCTTCTGGAACCAATTCGAAGCTTTTAAGAACCGCTGCTTTCACCAAATCATAGTCGGCGCAATTTTCTGTGGGTAGAGTGGCATACGCTCTCTGTGCTTTTCCTGTCAGCACAGTTTGGAGTAGCATCGACCAGCATTCTTTCGGCCATCCAAGATTTAGCGCGGTTCGCTCAAAATGTGCGAAGTATCCGTCCACGTTGGCTTCTTCAAATTTTCGGACTAGCCTCGCTTGCTTCGTTACTTCGAAACTGTCATGGCTTTCTTTGCGTCCTCTTATTGCCAAGTCGACTTCTCGCAGCCTTGTTTCTTGCTGAATTTTTATTTTCTCCAGTTCCATTTTATTTCTCTGTAGTTCCATTTGTGCTTGTATTTTAATTTTCTCCAGTTCAATTTCTTCTGGAGTCATTCTTATCATTTCCGTTGGTAGCTCTTCTAATACTGTTTCCTCGAACACATTTTCGTCCACCATGTGCCTTGCTATTTCTCTCACGAGTTCATGCTTTCTCATAGAATTCTGAACATTTAACTCAAGCTTCTCGCCAATTTTTATTATCTCGCTTTTTCTCAGCCTCTCCAACTTTTCCATGGAGGGTTCTTTTAAAAAGTTCTCTATTTTGTCCATTTTTTTAAAAAAATTTTTCAAACAGTTATATCAACAAGTAATTTGACTGTTTCGACGATATTCCTTTTTTTCTTTCACGGTCTCCCAGGGTAGATTTAAACGGCAGGAATTGTCACACGACTACAAGCAATAAATATTATTAATAATAATCATTCCGGAAACGAGCCCCCATTTTAAGTCTGGGGTCAGGAATAAAAGATTAAAATATCCCGGACGAGACACCATATTAGTTCTGCTGACGCGGAAAATTGAACTAAAATCCCTAAATGGGACTATAGTTTCGCACGTGTGAAGACGGGGCAGGTTGGCACTTGATCCCCTACAGAAATAAGTCCTGTTCAGAGTTCTTTTCTCAGGCAGATAAGAACTGGCATATTACGTGAGAGAATAATTTAGGGCCAGACTGGCCACCGCTGGCAAAGGGGTCCAAAATTTCACACTATCACACACCCACCAGGCCACTAAACTTCTTCCCCTTAGATAATTGAAGAATACGGGCCTATGGGTCTTAGTTGTAATAATATTAGTATTGCTATGGTCGGCAACTCCGGTTTCCCGTTTGATACTTTAGGAATTAATAGGACAGTTCTAAGCAAGATAATGTGAGGCGAATAGAAGCTGAAAGGAAAGCATGGAATAATAACATAGACCACATGGTAAAATGAAAATACATAGGTTCTTTACAACGGTTATATACATATATATGTTCAAAGTGTCAAAAATATATAATAGGATAGTCTTTATATATAAATGTCTTTTCTTGGCTTTTATCCTTTTTCAAATTGAGAGAGAGTGGTAAACAAAATTTGGGTGTAAAGGGAAAATGTCCCAAAGTTACTTATCTTATTTTTTTGACGGGGTTCCACTGGAGAATTTCTCTTCTTTCACGGGCTAGTAGACTTGGTACTGTTTTTAATGCTGGCTTGAGAGACTCAGGTCTCTCATGTCTCAGTCTTTTGTCTTTAGCCCGGACTGAAATGGCTATCGTCCGTCTGCCACGAGACTTGTCCAAAAACTACCTTTTTTTGTATTTACTTCCGTTGAGGGGAAGGGAACCCCACTTCCGTTTGGGGTCCCCCCACCAATCATTTGGCTTCATTTTCTCTTTCCCCTTCCGATGTCCGGCGACCCAAGGTCACTTAAGTGCGACATCTGTGTGACCCACATTCATTTCTAACGGTCACTTTTTGACTGCTAGATAATTTTAGTTCAACGGGGGGAGAGTATCATTCCCACCTCCTCGTCTCCGTGAGCCATCACGTGACAATAGACAAACTCAGATAGTGTGGCAGACTGTAAATGAAGTAATCAAAAGGAAGAGCAGCTCCAGAGCTGAACTGAAAGCTGCCAACCTAGAAGAACGATTACACTTAGGGAAAGTACTTTTCAAGAATCTGCAGGAAAAATTCCCTAAAATTATGGATGAATCTATCAAGAAACTAATTAATGAACAACTTAACACAAACTAGAACAGTTTATGTAAGAACTCAATGTAGTAACTGCAAAAATTAAAAACAGGAAATCTGCCGGTCTTGATGAAATACCACCAGAAATATCGAAAACAAGGAACTTCGACGACGTACTACTCCGATTCTGCGACGCCGCATACAATTAGAACACAATAGACAGATGGACAAAAGGCTGCGTCTTCCCTTTCCCCGAGAAAGGTGATCTCAGAATTGCCAAAAATTACCGTGGTATAACCCTTACATCCATAGTTGCGAAGATTTACAATTCTCTGCAACTCAACCGCATCGAACCTGCTCTTGAGTAAGTTCTTAGGAAGGATCAAAATGGCTTTCCGAGAAATCGATCCACAACATCACAAATTCTAACAATCTGACGAATTCTAGAAGGGGTTCGTGAAAAAAACCTTTAGGCGACACACGTATTTGTAGATCTTTCCAAGGCATTTGACTCCATACACAGAGGGAGGATGGAATAAATGCTACAAGCTTATGGTCTTACCAAAGAAACTGTCGTAGTAATAATGATGCAATAGAAAAACACAAAAGTAAAAGTTCACTCACCAGATGGAGACACAAACATCTTTGACATTGTCGCAGGTGTTCTGCAAGGTGATACTTTAGCCCAATACCTGTTCATAATCTGCCTAGACTACGTACTTCGAACGCTGATAGATTTGGTAAAAGAAAATGGCTTTACACTAGAAAAAGGCAAGAAGAAGACAATATCCCGTACAAACTATTACGGATGCAGACTACGCTGATGACAAATTCACTTATCACTGAAGCAGCGTCTCATCTACTAAAATGACATCAATACGCGACTAGCAAAATCATAGTCAGCTATTGATAGGCTATCGGCCATTTGGAAGTAAGACCAATCTGATAAAATAAAGCGCAATTTTTTCCAAGCAGCAGTTGTGTCCCTACTATTATATTGATGCACCAAATGACTAAGCGCATAGAGAAAAGTTTGACGGCAATTACACAAGAATGCTACGAGCCATATTGAACAAATCCTAGAAGCAACATACCACAATACAATACCTTTACGGTCACCTACCTACGATCTCTAAAACCATTCAAATCAGATGAACAAGACACACAGGGCACTACTAAAGAAGGAAGGGCAACCTCATAAGCTACGTTCTTTTGTGGACTCTTTCCTAAAGACGTCCGGATAAAACCTTATCTACAACAGCTTTATTATAAGGACTGGAAGACTTGGAAAATAGAGGACTAGCGAAGACCATCCAATCTACAACATTATTTAGATCGGTCAGAATACTAAGAAGAGTTCCAGAAACTTGAAAAAACTTGCTGTCACTCAAACTCCAGCGAGAAAAACCATCAGCTAACACTAGAGTGAAAAACTCTTCAATGAGTTGATAAAGAAGAAGAAGAAGAAGAAGAAGAAGAAGAAGAAGAAGAAGAAGAAGAAGAAGAAGAAGAAGAAGAAGAAGAAGAAGAAGAAGAAGAACTGTATGGAAACTTTAAACGACAAACTACTTGAATTGCCCACGAGATGACCTGGACATGGCAAAGAAGCATAATGCACAAGAGGGCAACTAAATTTCTTTTAACAGCAATGCAAAATAAAGCCATAAGGAACAATTGTATTGGAGTTAAATTAATGATATACCACAGAATAGCAAATGTTTGTTAAGAGTTGAAACGGCTAATCACATAATATGCGAATACAGCAAAATAATATAGAAGAAATATAGACACGACTGGGTAGGAGAGGTCGTCCACTGGGAATTGTGTAAAGGATTAGAATTTAACCATACTAACTAATTGTATATGCATAAAACAGAATCTGTCCTTCAATGAGACACATAAGATTCTCTGTGACTTTCAGTTACAAACGGATTGCTCACTCCCTCCTTGAAGACCCACTCAAAACTTGTGTTGATTACGGAGAAGAACAAACTTGTTATCAACAAGATTTTACCGTTTCATAGGACCACAAAGTGAAAATAAAAGAAAGTGTAAGATAGATAAATACGTGTATTTTTCCGTAAAGCTGAGCAATTGTTGAACATGAAGGTAACAGTGATACCAGTAGAATTTAAAGCCCTTAGAACGACCCCAAAGAGAATGAGGAAACTGGAGATCAAAGGAATACTATCTAAACCATAGAACTGCTTGAATCGGTTGTAATATTTTGACGAGTCCAGAGAAGCTGAAGAGACTTGATATATTTCAGTCTTCGGAGAAAAACTACCAGTTCAAAATAATAATAATAATAATAATAATAATAATAATAATAATAATAATAATAATAATAAAACGACTAATGAATGACATTTCGCAAGAGAAAACTTGGACGTGGCTAAGAAAAGGAAACTTAAAAAGAGAAACACAATCTCTCCTAACAGCAGCACAAAACAACACCATAAGAACGAATCAAACCAAAGTGAGAATATATAAGACGCAACAAAATAGTAAATGTAGGTGAAACCATCAATCACGTAATAAGCGAATGCAGCAAATTAGCACAGAAAGAGTATAAGACCAAATACGACAAGGTGATCCACTGGGAATTGTGTAAAAAAATTTTAATTTGTCCATACGAGCAATTGGTACATGCTCAATCCAGCAGCTGTCCTGGAAAATGAGACATAAACCTCTATTGGATAGTAACATACAAACAGATCATCTAATCTCGGCAAGAGGATAAGATCTTAGAATAATCAATAAAAAAAGTGAACTTGCAAAATTGTGGACTTTGCTGTTCGGCTGACCACAGAGTAAAATTGAAAGAAAGCTAAAAGAAGTATAAAAACCCCGACCTTGCTAGGAAATTGAAAAAAAAACTGTGAAACATGAAAGGGACGTTGATACCCGTTGTAATTGGTGCTCTTATGCACAGTCACCGAAGGATTATTAAAGGTTACCGGAGGAATTGGAAATAAGAAGGCAAGTGGAGACCCACCCAAACTATTACACGATTTGTATCGACCAGAATACTGAGAAGAGTCCTAAACACTTGCGGAGACTTGCTGTCACACAACCTTCAGAGAAAGACCATCAGCTAACGCTAATGTGAAAAACTCTCAAGAAGAAGAAGAAGAAGAAATAATGAAAATAGCAAAAACAACAACTATAAAGGTAAAAATTCTTTGGATAATTTTTCTCACATTTATCCTTTTTGAATTTTCACTGACAAGATGTTAGCATCTTACATTACTTTTCTTCCATCCTTTATTTATTCATGATGCTTTCTTTCTTTCTTTCTTTCTTTCTTCAAAATAGTTTGTCATGATGTCTCTTGGCGTCGCTCGGGGCTAACTAGGAATGAAAAGTCAGAGATACGTCGAACTTCATCAAAGTATGCCCCGCATCCCACTACATCTCTAACAGTTCTTCGACCATTTTTACATTTTCATTTATTTTTATTTTATCTTATATTTTTTATTTTATTTCATTTTATTTTATTTTTGGCAGCGAAGGTGAATCGTTTTTTTCTGGTCTTTGTATCATCTTTAAATTCCGATTTTTACGTTTCAACTTTTAAAAATTTATTCTGAAGAACTCTGTTGTTTTTTTTTCTTCGATAATGTGCTCTGTTCTCACCTTCTTTCCTCCAGCGTACATCAATATTTTTCAAAAGGATCTGTTTTTCCAACTCTTATTATCATCATTATAATTGATTTTCCCCGTTTTGATCTTAAGGTTTCTTTAACAATACCAACAGTAATAACAACAGCTTTGAAAATGTACGGTTGATAATATTAGATTACTGGATTTTTATCCTTATATCATTAACTGATTACCAATAATACGTATTTTTGTCATCTCTCTAAATAAAGCTGCTGTGTCTCTTTGTTTTTCCAAATCTGAATTTACCATTAAATGCTGTCACCAAAATAATCGCTTATTTTCCCTTAAAAGAAGTTTCTAGGTTGCCATCAATATAATTTGACAAAAGTCGTCGTATTTTTCTTATGGAGCAAGTTGAATTGCATATTTCTCTCAAAAATTGGATTAAATAAAAAAAACAATATTGGAAATGAATAACTATGTTTTACTAATCATTTTCTATTTTTAAGTTACCTATTCTCGAAATTTAAATGTATCTATTTACTTATTTATCTATTCATTTATTTCTGCTTTACAATTTTTTCTTACAGTTGCGATAGTGTTGTGATCTCCGATAATAGTATAATAATCTACATTTATCTTTTTTGTGAGAGAAGTAATACGGTTTTATCCCTTTACAAGTCCGATAAAATAGGCTTTTATGGAAAATCTACTGATTACCACACTAAAAATAATCTGTATTTTTGTGCGATAATTTTGCCTCGCGAAGCTGTAATGTTTTCATTCATAGATTTGCATTTATTGACTAATCGGCACTTTCGTCTGGGACGTTATCTTTTCTCAATTTCTTTGAGATTGCAGGCGATAATATTTGAATTGCTAAGCAAATTTTGAAGGATCACCACCCAAAATAATTCAAGAAAGATGTTTCCACGTGGACAGTTAAAAATACATATTTAACCAGTTAGAATCAATCATGAATAAAGCCATTTTTTATCTAATTCAAAGCCTAACTTTACCTAATAAATAAAACGTTGAAATAGATAAATCTCCACTAGGTTATAGATTCATGTCCATTTTAACACAAAACGTTCATCTTTATTTCTCTTGAGTGAAAATCTCTTGATTACTTAGATGTACATATACTGACTTAACCGTTCTGACCGCAGATATAAAAATTATTTTATACTTACACCTGAATATACTTTCGCAAGACATAGTGACATACTCACACAAAAATCTTTTACACGAACAAAATATATTATCAAGATTTTAAACAATGCAATCTGCTAAATCGAATTCATAAACATTTCATTCTTATAATGCAAATATTGAGGCATATTTACGCTTCAAATAATATTACTTTTTCCTACAAGAAAAGATTTTATAACTCTCATTTTTCACAAAAAACTTCTCTCAAGTTAAATAAACAAAATTCATTAAATCTATTGAAATGTTTATTAATACACGTTACTGCAATACTTATCCCGTTAGGAGCCTAATGATATACGAGGATCATTAAATAAGTTTCCAGACTTTTTCGTATGGGCACTTTTATTGATAGTAAACACAGGAAACTCTAGTCCCCTTTGAAGTAATCTCCTCCGGCTGCAATGCACTTGTTGTACTGTTCCAACAACTTCTGGAACGCCCCACGGAAGTCCTCTTGTGTGAGCGCGTCATTGACCTTCGTCACAGCCTCTTTCATCTCCTCAATTGTCTCATAACGGCAGCCTCTGAGCTTAGGGAATAAGCAAAAATCACAAGGAGCAAGGTCTGGACTATAGGGAGGGTGAGAAACTGTCTTGATGCCTTTTCTTGGTCAAATAGTCTGGGACAAGGATGGAGTTGTGGACTGGTGTATTGTCCTGATGGAAATGCCACTGACCCGATTTGAAGTGTACTGGCCTCTTCCCTTGGAATCTCTTCCTGAACTCCCTTAAAACCTCAACATTGTAACCCTAACCATAACTCTAAGCCTTTTGCCAATCAACCCTGGTGTATTGACTTCCTTACTCCTCCCACACCTCTCATGATCCCTTACAGACTCCCTGCCTTCCTTGAATCTCTTATGCCACTCAAAAACTGATGTTCGATTCATGCAAGATGCTCCAAAAGCGGTTTGAAACATTCCATACGTTTCTGTGGCATTCTTTCCAAGTTTAAAACAAAATTTTATTGAATATCGTTTTTCTAAATTGTCCTCATGTCCAGATTGCATTTTTGAAATTCACCAGCTGTGACAATCAGGCTTTAGTAGGGTGTATTCCAATTCCTACTGTAGCTGTTCGTTTGAACCTGAAATCATAAAAATTGGTCAGTCATGTTATAAGATGTATAGCAATGACATAGTGAATGTTCAAGAGTCTACGACAATTTTAAATGCCTGTACAAAAAAGTCTGGAAACTTATGGAAAGTACCACGTAGATGTATTCTTTTATGAAACTAATCATGCCGATTTATCCCTTTAAGTGCCTAATAATATAAAATTATCCCTTAATGTGTCTGATAACATAAACCTATCTCCTTATGGGTTTGGTTTCCGTGTTTAATAGCATATCAACCTTCCAGGTTATTTAGTGCCAATCGCCAATGGCCCAGGAAACCTGGGTTCAATCCCAGTTCGAGTCATACCAAAAATGGTACTTGATGCCTCCTTGCTTAACACTCAGCAATATAAGATAGGGATCAAGGGTAAAGTAGAGCAATCCATGGAAAGGAGTCACACCCTTCTCTACGCCTCGGTGTAGTAGCTATCGTGTAGTCATGTCACCCTCGACTAAGGTTGCCATCTTTAATTAGTTTTACAGTTCCCTGAAGAGTATCAGCAGTAATACTATTTAACCTATAATGGCGGGTGATGAGGGGATTCATCCATTTTCCAAGGATAGTAATCTGAAAGTAAATGTAATAACGTGACTGGTGCTCGAACTCGCTCCCACCAAAGTCGCAAGCAATCACTTTAGCCATTAGGCCACCGGGGATTCTCTCAATCCCATCAAAATACTAACCATACAGATTTATGTCTTCACAAGTTTTATACTGTAGTCTTATCCCTTAATGACCTAACAAATGGATTTATCTCTTCATGAGTCAAATAATATAGATTTATCTTTTCACAGATCTTATAATGTAGATATATAGCTTCATTGACCTTATAATATATATTCATACATTTATTTAATAATTTAGACTTATCCTTTCCCAAGTCTAATAGTGTAGATTTATCCCTTCATGAACCTAATAAAGTCGATTTATCTCTGGGAATTTATAAAGTCCTAAGCCTAATAATTACTTAATGAGTATAATAATTTTGATGTATCTCTTCTTTATAGAAGGGTCAAATTCTTAGATAATATTCATTGAGAGATGCTCTTATTTTTGCTGGTAATTATTCACTGATTAGCATATCTTAATTTCACTGATTTTTGGTTGTAGTTACGAGCCACTAAATTAAATAAATTATTATATTGCATTATCTGTGTCCCTTGAAGGAAAGTAAATCCACACACACTCAATGAATAGTATCCTGAATCGGGTGGTCAGGTTCCAGTTCTGGAGCACTGAGAAGAGTGGAGTCATTTCTACGTTTCTATAACTTCCAGTTCCATATTAACCTGGAGTTGTTGTACCTATTGGGCTCCCATCAAATAGATCTGTTTCAAAATTGTTTGCATTAGATTGGAACACCAAAACCCATAAAAATTTTATCAAATTATCAGTTGTTAGAATAATTTCTTAAATAATTTTTGAAAATCTTAAATTGTTTTCAGATAATCCTGATTAACCACTGGAAACACTACAATTACTTGAAAACAGATATACTTCGGCTTTAAATAATCCAACTAGAATAAACATACCGTAAAATCAACCAACCAACCAACCACTAACCATGAATAATTATCACACTGATATCACAAACAACTCATGAAAAGGTAAAAAAAAAAACAGAAGAAAAGTTAATAATTGCGTAAAATTACCTATTTCCAGGTTTGAAAATGCTAACCAGCTCCATTTCCTATGTTAGAGTCATACATATACAACATAAAGTCATAAGATTTTCTGATGAATTCTGATAGTGCTGTTGTAATTTTTTAACAACATGATCATGCAAGATATTTGCATCTTTTTTTAATAATTGAAATGAAATTATCTGAAGAAAAAAGAAGGAAATAAAAGCCGTTAATCTAAGACAGTAAAGCAACGTTTACTTAAAGCAAGAATCAAATATCTAATAAAAGAAAGGAAGTATGATGGTTTCAGGCTTCAAAGTGGGTTCTAATAAGATTCAGTCGCTGCGTTATGTAACCTCAGAATCAATTTAAGGAAAACGATAATTGCAAATATATTGATTTATCTTTTCGTCTCTGCTGTCGTTTGCTTTTGAGTGGCTCTAAAAGTTCCTACTTGACACTCATTTTAGAATTGGAGAGAACGTTGAGATTTTCAGGTATCAGGTAGTCGAATTTCGCTTCAATTTCACCCTGTCTTATTCTATTATATCGTACGTATTTTTCGGGTTAGTAACTTCGTCACTGATTTTTTGAATTCGCGTTTAGGCTTTGGTACTTGGTTCTTATTTTATATAGTGTACTTGTTTTGCTGAGGAGGAGTACTTTTCTCTGGGAAATTCAAAATAGCAAATTATTTTGTTCATTATGGCAAGTTGTTGCGTTAAAGAAAGATTTTAGGATTTGTTTTGGAAATGTTTGTAAAAACTTGAAAATATTCAAGTCATATCAATGAGTTCTTAATTTAAAACATAATTTCTTTGTTAAGTTTGTTAAATTCTTATTCTGACGCTTTCAGATATTTTTGTTCTTTTGATACTTTAAGATTTCTTAAACTGATTAGCTTATGCTATAAGTTATCAAAAACATGGGTTAGAGTATTGGAACTCAGTTTTATGTTCAGATCAAACCAAACTAGAATAATTTGTTCACGTGGACATCCGGTATGTATGAAGGAAATTGAATGACACTCACAAAATAAATAAAAATGAATAAATAACACCGGCCTTAGAATTAAGCCCGATAGCAGGCGTATTATACTTTGCGAATGTTTCGCTGCCTCTACATCAGGAAAACAAGTGGGAGTACAGGGTAATATGAATTAAGGGCAGTATTTGGGTATTCGTAAAAATAATATGAAACAGAATTGGGGCGTCACAGGATTTTCCAACATGACTGTGACCCGTGACACAGGTACAAATTGTTGCAAAATGGCAACAAAATTACGTTTTTGGAGTACTGCGAATTAAGTCCTGATTGAAATCCCTTTGGATTTTGATCCATTTTAAAAAAGAAGTAGGAGACAGTAGTCCCAAAATTTGGAGGAACGCGAAACGATTGCCTGGGAAGAATGGAGGAAAATACTTGTATGTGTGCATTTTCTAAGGAACTATTAAAAACAATTAAAGGCAATTATTGAGAACAAAGGCTACATAATTGATTATTGAGGCAAGGGTGGGGGTTAATAATTTTTTCGTCTGTTAAATGTTTGCTTGATGTTTGTTTTTATATCATTGTTTGACATTAAAATAAAATTTTGTTGTGAAAATTCTTTCAAATGTATTGTCATGATTTGTGAAAAAATACAACGGAAATTTATACGAAAATTTGAGGTCTGACAAATTTATTCCTAATTATGAGCGTTGGGGTGCGTTGATTGATATGCTTATGTGGCAATGAATCTTTCCAATCAATTTTAAAACAATGTTTTCAGGGTGCAATCTCTCTTTGTAGGTGCAACAGAAACCCACAAGAAAAATACCTAACAGCGAAATATTCATTCGACCAATGTACTTATAATGTTCTACTTTCTTGTGTAACGTAATTGAACGGCTCATAGAAAATTGAATCAATAAATAAATGAATAATAAATGAATAAAAAGAAGGAGACAGTCTCCGAATGGCCAAGTCGAGATATTCGTGGTAATTAAAACTGACTAGGGAGGACAGGAGGTTTAAAGATCGTGTGCGCACGCGTGGGGCGAGCGGGTGAATGTCCCTCCCTCCGACACAGCTGGCGGAAGTGAGGGGACAACTCGTGGTCTTTCGGTAGTTATCTGCGAAAAGTGATAAAGTAAAGATTTCAGTTGAACACCAGCCACGATGATGTAAGGAGGCGAGAGTTTGCAAGCCCTTAATTTGGGGTTGCATTCCTAAGTGGGTGTTACACTACGCGACCCATCGGACAAACATGTTAGAACCAGGAAGAAATTCTGTGTCTGCTCTCTTTTTACAGTCATGATATGTTGCTTATTTTTGTCAAGTTGACGCCGTCGTCTTGGTTTTTATGATGTCTTTCTTTCTCCCGGCGACTACTTACTACATAGTTGTAAATAAACCTTTAAGTAATTTAACATAGTTTTCGCGTTTGTCAACTTGTTACCACGGCAGGGTCAAAAAATCTCTTTAGTCCTGCAATAGTACACTAGTTTCTAGTCTATTTTGCAAATGATTTATTATTTTATATTCACGCTAAATGTCATTTCTTAATAATGCAAATTCTACGATTATCAAATGTCAATTTATATCCTTTTTTCTTTCTTAATCCGACACATCATGGATTGGCGTAAGAAGGAGAACACAATAGATTATCAAGTCATTTAGTATATTACTAAAATTCAAATAGATTATCTATTTATGTGTGTGTGTGAGAGAGAGAGAGAGAGAGAGAGAGAGTTAAGGGGTTCTGGTCTGAGCCAGTGTTTATGTGTAATCAAGAATAAATGGCATATCATAGCGATATTTTTATTAAAGCAGTACACTTAAAATGCTTTAACTTAAAGAATGAAGCAATTTCACCACAAATTTGTAACTGTATGATATTTGTATGCAGTTTGAATCAGTGTTGAACATCTTATTATAATCCTCCAAATCATTGCCATTCTGCTAATTAGAAATTTTTCATTCTTTTCGAAATTGAAGCATTATCACGGACCGATGTTAAAGCGGAAACACAACGGTTTCACGCCTCGTCTAGTATTGAGATGAAACTTTCTCCTTCTTAATGTAGCGATATTTCAAATATCAGATCTCCATCACACCGCTTCATATGTCATCTTTTTTTATCATGTTATGTTGTTTGCTAATTATTCAAATCTCAAAGTTCAATGAAATGAAATGAAATCAGATTTTTTTTTTCTTTTAATATAAATCTTCATGCAGACAACGACGCTAATGCAACCTTTTTTCTTTCATAAGATTCAATTTAATTCGCGGCTGATAAATTTTGTTTATGCCTTAAGTTAAAACTTTAATCTGATTAAAAACAATTCAAAATCAAGAAAAAAAGACTTTCTTTTGTTTGCAATAGTAGTTCTATTTTGTTCATTCATTGACAAAAACATATTTGCTAAGTTCCTGTAATTATGTATAAATATACTAGCTGATTTACCCGACAATTTCAGGATCCACATCACAATATTTTTGTAGGATTATACTTTTATCGGTTCTATTTAGATTTGCTTAATCTGGTACATAGGCCTAAGGCTGCTTATGGTAACTGCAATTCATAAGTGTTCTTCTATTTCTGAACTGAACAAACTTTGTCCTACTTCACTTTGTTGATATGGCGGGAAATAGTATGTTCAGCGAGACTTGACCAAAAATAATCTTCATAAATATCAAGCATAGAGTTCATTTTGCACAGTGTTGCGAGTCAGAGACATTGAGTGATGATCGAACTTACTCTTCAGTAATAATGAATCTGGCAAATTAGCTCGTAAACTATTGCATTATTTGCTGCTACGGGTTAATCAACTTTATTACTGTTGTGATAAGCTATCTTTGATGCATGATGTAGAGATGCGGTCGGCGAAATGATTTTCAAAGTAAGAAATAGGCCTGGCGTGCTAGGCTAAAATAAGCTAAGTTAAATAATTGACTTCTTAAACTTTCGGCGAAATCCCTTTGCAAGCAGTTGTCTCTGTTTCAAACTCAGGCAAGGTCAATGTCAGGGGTTTCACAGAAAACTGAAAACTTTAAGGTAAAAAATTACATCACTGGCTGGAAGAGCTTAACTATCCATTCTTAAGCACTGAGCCACATAAGATTTGATATGAATTATAGACAACAAGAATTATTCAACTAAATACTTGCTATATCTCTTTCTTTGTTTAAGTAAGGTTGGTACATAAAACTGTGACACAAATACAAACGTTTCTTCCCGCGTCAAAACTGTTTTCAATATCTTGGTATCAAATCTAATAAATATATATATATATATATATATATATATATATATATATATATATATATATATATATATATTCAATTTATTTATTTTTAAAACGGGATAAGCTAATCTAGATATGTTTTAAAGTTTATCTAAGAACCGATTGAAAATGTATAACTAAATTTCATTCAGCCAAGTCGGCTGGGGTCGTAGAATACACCGGTCGCATCTCTGAAGAGGAGTAAAAGCCCCGCAACGATTGTCCTTGATATGACATTAAACCATCTGATGGCCAGGCTCCAGTCAGTGAATCCCCGGGGAATATGGAGTACTGCTTCATTGCTATTGCTCCCAGGTCCACTCTGACCGTAGTGGTAGCACTTGATAGGGTTCAATAATGGGCAAAATAGAACTGTTTCACATTTAAACTGAGTGCCAAAAAATGACACGCTGAATTAGATATTTGATTGTTTAACTGTGAATAAACAAATGGCTGTTTGCTAGTGATATGAAGAAATACTTGAAACCATTTGAATATGTGCAAACAAATGATGAATTGAAATATTCGTGTAAGGAAAAATACTTGAAACTGTGTACAAAGCAATGAGTTGAGAGTCGTTCAAAAATTTATCTATAGAATGAGTTTACAAATCATTTAATATATGTAAAAATAGGATTTGGCATTAAATAAACAACAAGGGTTAATATGCCATAAAACCTAACCAAACCTCACACCTAAATTTCATTATTAATTTTCAACTTGTTTTTCTTTTTTTTATCATCTGCACCGTTTCTTTCCACTTCAAAAGTATTTTTGAGTATCCTGCTATATAATTTGACAAAGGTAGTGTAAGTGGATTGGTGTATTTTGCTTTTAAGAACTGCAGAAAAAATTACAATTAAGAATGTATCACTAAAATTTATTATTCATTTTCAATCTTAATTTTTTTTCAATTTGTTTTTATGAATGCATTTTTTTTTAAACTTTTGTAATTATTTTTAGATACAAAAGTGATTCTGTCACCCTTGAACATCTCTCAAACTGGTAAAGTGAGCTTTATTGCCAACTGAATCCTCCACATAAGTTAACTAAATAAAAAAATATTCATTTACTTACTTCAAATTCAATCATCAATTTTTCCATTCATTTTTTTTTCTTTCTTATCGCAATATATCTAATTCATAATTCTTGATTATATGAGTTTTATTGACTGAAAAAAAAATCAAATAGAATAAAAGTTATGGCAAAATGTCATTATTTTGCATCTATTCCGTAAAACTTCCAACATTATCGCTTCAGACAAGTCTATTGTGTATATTCAATTCCCTCATCTCCGTTACGAAATTTTGGAAGCAATGTTAAAAAGATGTAACGTTTACTAATGTTTCATTGGCTAAATGTTTAATTCCTATTCCGAGCAGTTTCCACTGTTTTCCAGCCTGAAATCCTAAAACAAATTCGCTTGAATTTTTGCCTTTTCCATCTGGAATTTGGCACCATAAAATAAACAAAAATAAACAGTGAAAACAAAAACAGTGGCAAACATTAGTGAAGGAAATTTTGTGCGTGAAAATTGAATAATTCATGTATATATACAGTGACGTCACGATCCAGCACGAGATCGTTTATACCACGAGGATTCCCGTTTAAAGGTCTATGGTACCATCCATCAACAATTAGACGCCTTACAGTTTCTATTATAATAAAAAGTTAATTTTCTTCAAATCCAAAAGTAAAAAAGACATCCATTCAACTTGGGAGAATAGGAGGACTGAATGTTGTCAGATTGGAAAAAACATTCTTAGAACTGTGCAAAACTAATGAGTCATGAGTAATGCCAACTGGACTACCACTAGAAGTCAAAAAAATGAAGACGGCTACACCTAATATTGATTTGAAATAACTTTTTTTCCGCAGGATTGACTTCATTTATGGAAAATTTTGTACATATTGATATTTTATGCTTACAAAGTTTCAAGCCTGAAAAGTGGGAATAGAAATTACTCAGTAGTATCCGTTTCTTTTGATTCATATTTATTCATGGGCGATTCTCTATGTCTTGAATTTGAATGAATGTTTTTTTTTAATATATTTGATTGATAAATTCTGTGATATATGAATATGTTGGAGTCTAAAAGTAAATATATATCTTATATATATTTACGCAATTTATTTTTGATGTGTTGCAATTTTATTTTTTGATTCAAAGTTTCAATTCCATTAAAATCTGTAAAAAAATAATACCGACTGATATTTATTTTGATTATATAATTGTCTACAAAAGTAAAAAAAAAAAAAACAACAAAACAACAAAAAGCTTTATTATCTTTGAAAGAAAATTAACTTTTTATAAATCATCATCATCATCATCTCGTGCCGCTTGCACGGATATCCCTGACCCTCTCGCGCCACTTTTCCCTGTCGTTCCTCGCCTCTGGCAGGTCTTCAGGGCTACATCCCGCATCCTCGCAGAGCTGCTGTATGTATGTTCGAGCTGGTCGTCCTGCTTTTGTTCGGCCATAGGTGGGGGTCCATCGGAGTACATCACTTATGAGCTTGTCCCTGCTTCTCCAGCAGTGTCCTGCATGTCTGGTTCGTCTAACTTGGACAGTTTTCGTGATGGGAGGCAGGTGGCCGTATAGTTGGTGCTTTGTAGGGTGTTGCCGCCAGGACTTGTTCAATATTGCTCGTAACATTCTTTTGTAATTGCCGTCTACCTTCTCCATCGTTTTGTTAGCGTCCAAGTGGTGCATCCATACAGCAGTATCGACACAACCACTGCCTGGAAGAAACTGCGTTTCATTTTATTGGTCAAGTCTGATTTCCATATGATCGATAGCTTATCGATAGCTGTCCATGCCTTCGTTAGCCACGTGTCGATGCCTTTTTCGGTTGATGACACACTGCTTCCTAGGTAGGTGAATCTTTCCACCAGTTTCAGAGAGGTTCCCTCTTGTGTGGAAATGTCGCCTGTCTGATTAAAGCACATATATTCAGTTTTGTGTGCATTGACATGGAGGCCAATGCCTGCAGCGGCTCGTTCCAAATTATGCAGTAGTCTTTCGGCTTGGTTGGGTGTATCTGCCAGTATCGCTATGTCATCAGCGTAGTCGGCGTCGGTAATTGTTTTTGCGGGGTACCTTCTGCTTCTTTTCTTTGTCAGCTCGAAGCCGTCTTCTCTGATTTTATCAATCGATATTCTAAGCACGTAGTCTAGACAGATGATAAAGATGTATGGTGCTTGCGTGTCCCCTTGTAGTACTCCTGCTACAATGTCGATGTATTTTGTGTCTCCATCCGGTGAACGTACTTTCACTTTGGTGTTTCTATAGAGAATCATCATAGCTGTTACGGTTTCTTTTTGTATGCCGTATGCTAGTAGGATTTGTTCCATCTTCCTACTGTGAATGGAATCGAAGGCCTTGGCAAAGTCGACAAATAGTAATGTCGCCTGTAGGTTTTTTGCCCGTACGCCTTCAAGGGTTCTACGGATGGTCAATATGTGTGAGGTCGTGGATCTATTTCTTCGGAAGCCATTTTTATTTTTCCTAAGGATGTTGTCGATTTTGGGTTCTATGAGGTTGTGTAGTAGGGCATTGTAAATTTTGGCTGCTATGGATGTAAGTGCTATACCTCGGTAGTTCTTGACTAATCAGAGGTCACCCTTTTTAGGGAAAGGGAGGATGCATCCCTTCATCCATCTGTCTATCGGATTTTGATTATAGACTGCGTTGCAGTGTCAGAGTAGTATGTCGTCGAATTGTCTGGTCTTTCATACTTCTGGGGGAATCTCGTCCAGCCCTGCAGCTTTCTTATTTTAAATTTTTCTAAGAACCGAGTCGAGTTCTTCTTGTGTAAACGGTCCTAGTTTAATGGCCAATTGCTTACTAATAATTCTGGTGACTGGTTCATGTATAACTTTCGGTGGGTTTCCTAGTAGATTTTCAAAATGCTGTTTCCACAGTTTTATTCTTTCTTGTTGGTTTGCATCTTTCAATTTTGCTTCGATTGTTCTCTTCCTTCTACTCACTTCATTTATTGTTTGCCAGGCTATCCTAGATTGCATATCTTCTATTGGGTCTCTAATCTTATCTATCTGATTTTGTATGTATTCTCTCTGTTCTTTTAGATATATGCCTGTTAATTGATATTGTGCCTTTTTTAGTTTTATGGCATTTGTGTTTGTTGAGTTCTTCCTATAGCGTTAGGAGGCAGTTTTCACATGTGCACGTTTTTCTCTAACCGCTCCCGTTTCCCATGTTTCTCTATATTTGATTCTAGGTTTTGTTGGAATACACTTCGCTGCCGCCTCGAGGTGTGCGTTGACGAAATTCTCATATTCGTCATTTGGGGTACCTTTTTCTGTCTTCTCTTGTAGCGTCTCGAATCTGTTTCTCAATTCTAATACATATTTATCTCTAATATCTCTGTTGTTAAGAAGGGCCTAGTCATAGTGTTTGATGATCGCTGTTCGTGTGGCGTTTTTTCGTTGGCTTAGTCGTATTTTTGCCGTGACTATTCGGTGATCGAAGTACACACCCTCGAAAGAGGAGTATGCCTCGCAATTCATGGTACTATTTTACCATTTCTTGTTTATAAAGACGTAGTCTATATGTGCTTTACTATTGTTCGCGTATGTGTACGTCCATAATCCTCCCATTTTTTTTTTGATAGCTTGTATTTAGGCATGGTAATCTATTTTCTATCATGAAATCTGTTTGATGTTGTCCATTCATATTTGATGTGTTTTGAAGGCTGTATTTGTTGCTATTAAGTTTTTTTAACGCTCTTGGTCCTATAAGCATTTCTACTGTGGCATTGACAGAGTATTTCCATGCTGATACAGTGGCTAGCGTCCATCTATTGCCAGTATCGTTATATTTGATATCTTTGGTGTGCGTGTATCTGTGTTTTTGTATGCATATTATGTCTATCTTATGTTCTACGGCCGATGCCGTAACTCTGATAGTTGACCTATTCTACTTAAGGTTCTAATGTTAAATTTTGCTATGTGAATTGTTTGTTTGCATTTTAGTAGTTTTTGTTGTTTGAGCTCTGTAGCTGATTTTTCGAACAGTGAGGCCAGGGCTCCAACCTCAGCAGGATGCGCCCCTTTTTTACCTGCGCGAAGAGCGATGCTGTTTATGTATGTGGTTTGAGTGTGGGTCATGGTTATCTTTCGATGGCTGTTTTTATTCTCATCTATAGAAGCCATTCTTATAGATAAGCAGCAGTAGTTCCCCGATCGAACTGACGATCCTGAGCGTTGAGCCGCAAGACTCACACGTCCAGGACCAGATTAGGCATTGCGTTTGGCCGTAAGAGGGTTTCTACGCATACCTTTACGTCCATCATGCTGCTTCGCATGTGTACGTAAAAGGGGGGGGTTCCTTTACCCGTAAGTTTTTAAAAAGTCCAAGACTAATGTATATTTATAAGAGTTTTTTTGTTTTTTTTTATTTTCACCTATCATCAGCTTATAAAAATAATGTCATTTTTTTAACCTAAAAATTATCCAATTGTTGTTTTATATGAAAGATGCAAAAATATTTGTCTTTTTTGTTATTTTAAACTTTAAACTATTTAAGAATAAACTATCCCTGCACAACAATATCGATCATAAATAAGTCCAGTTTCAAAAAAACAAAACAGCCTAAGTAAAAGTTCCAATGCCACCCACAGCAAAACAAACGCCCAAAAATGACGAAATAACTAATGTCCCCCTCCCCAAGTAGTAGACCTTCCCAAATTATATTTAAATTCATTAGTGAGTAAACGGTAGAGAAGAACTGAAGAGATGAAGAACTAGCTTTTGCCACCAGAAAAAGCAAAGGTTCAACACTGGTTAGTATAATGTCTTTAAGTCCTACAAATTTAAAATGCCGAAAATTTTACAAAATTTTATGATGTTTTATTCTTTGTAAAATGCCGCTTGTACAGTATGTTTTAAATGTAAAGACGCTTTTACCGTAAATCCAAATTGAACATATGACTCTGGTCCAATGTGTTAGCATACACGGGAAAAGGTTGTGAATTTTTTCTAAAAGCTTAGAATGCCCACTGCTTTCCCCCACCCCATAGTAGTTTAGAGAAAAAAACAAGTAAAGTAAAGGAAGTCCCCAATACAAAAAAACACACACACACATAAACAGAATCGAATTCACTAATAATGGTCTGCTAGCCTAACTGCCTTACACACTGCAAAATAGTCAGTGTGTGTGTTGATGATCCCCTTTTTTGACAGCACTGGCATGATCTATATGCACTGAGTTCCCATTGGACAGAAAGTCAACAAGGAATACTATGTTGAGGTTTTAAGGGAGTTCAGGAAGAGATTCCGTCGGAAGAGGCCAGCACTCTTCAAATCGCGTCAATGGCATTTCCACCGGGACAATGCACCAGTCCACAACTCCATCTTTGTCACAGATGGTCATCAAGATAGTTCCTCCCCCTCCCTATAGTCTAGACCTTGCTCCCTGTGACTTTTGGTTATTCCCTAAGGTCAGAGGCTGTTGTTATGAGACAATTGAGGAGATGAAAGAGGTTGTGACGAAGGTCATTGACACCCTCAAACAAAATGATTTCCGTGGGGCCTCCCAGAAGTTGTTGGAACGGCACAACAAGTGCATTGCAGCCGGAGGAGATTACTTCGAAGGGGAGTGGAGTTTCATGTGTGTACTATCAATAAAAGTGCCCATACGAAAAAAGTCTGGAAACTTATTTAATAATCCTCGTATTTTTCACAATAGAATGAAAATTGAGCTATGTTAATTTCATTAACAATAAACTTACCGGTTGTTACGTTTACAAAAGGGGAATAATAGATATCAACGAACTGTTTCAAGAGTCGCTTATGTTTAAGAAAATCTTAACGCTCAGCAGATAATCAAGATTGATTATTTATCAGATGAAAAAAAAAAAGTTTTTCATTCCAATGTAAATGAGGTAAAACATTCAAAAGTCATTTAATTTGTGCTTGACGCATTCAGTTACTTCAAAGCAGATTCAATAATAGAATTTTCTTTACCACAGCAAAAAGCAAATAGATATGACGCTACATTCACGGCATTTACAGATATTAGAAAAAACTTTAAAAAATAAGATTTCTTAATATTCTGTTAAATGAAAGAAAGATGATATCAAAAATGATTAAAAAGGATTTTTAATTTCTCTTTTTATGAATACTTTTTTTTTACTTTTCAGGTATTTTTTCAGAAACCCCTTCTGATGTGCTGATCTATCTATCTATCTATCTGTATGTATGTATAATATAGTTTTTATTAAAGAAAACACATCAATGAATTCTACCGAATTTTTCATTAACCATTCTTCAGTATCGATTTTAATGTTTCAAAATCAGGCCAAAGTTGACTTAGCTGTATAAATTCTAATGTTTTTTTTCGAAAACAAATAAGCATGGTCTTTTTTTTAAAAAAAGGAAAATACAAATTCCTGTATTAAAATATCAATTTAAACACAAATTTTATATTTAGATCATTTATTTTATTCATATAAATTTAAGCCTATTTTGATATCTAGACCACAGAGGTTTCAAAATTGATTCTTTCTTCATCATATATATAGATATATAGTGATATATATATATATATATATATATAAATATATATATATATATATATATATATATATATATATATATATATATATATATATATATATATATATATATACTTTACGTTGTAATGGTTGTTAAACTCTAATCAAAGAATGTCAATTTTTTTAATACAAGAAAAGAAACAATGGATTTTCCTTTATATGTATATAAGACAATTTTTGAAAACAACCGAAAAGAAAATTGGGATATTAGTATATTTTCTTTACGATGACCTAAGTTTGAAATTATTGAAAACGATTTGAAAAATTAAGAATAGATTAATTATTTGGGAATATTGTTTCTGTTACTCGCACCATGCGAAAAGAGGAGATACGGAGATGCTTCAACCAATGGAAAATGAAGAGTAATTAGTACATTGAAGGCGAAGGTGTAAAAGTATATATATGTATATATATATAAGATGTGTTATTCAAAAAGATTTAAGAGTCGTTGTTACCAGGCAGAAAGGAATCGTAAATAATAAGTCAATCTTGACTTTCAACACACACACACACACAAATACACACACACATATATATAAATATACATATATATATATATAAGAATAAATTTTTATTTTAGCATTTAACAGTTGTTGTATTTTCCATAATTCTCTATTTTTTACACCAAAGAAGATACTTAATGACCCCTTTCGTTAGCCAATCAATTCTTATTGAATATATATTTAGAGAGGGACGAGGCAACAGAGATCAAAGTTAAGATAGTTTAGACAAAGTCAACGGTGCGTGGTGACAGTCAGTTTCTTGCTAATGTGATCATCAATCCAAGAACTTTCCACAGTGTTGTTAACCTTTCCTATGCTACGTCTGTGGGTATGATGAGAAGGGTGATCTAGTTTTTTGAGCCCTTCTGGAAAGAGTGGTCTATATGTCTTCTTATATTAATTGTGTGATTGATTAATTTATTTACTCGTTTATGTTTATTTCATTTCTTTAAATTTATTTAATCATTTCATTTTTATTCAATCATTTTTTTGGTAATTTATTTTTATTAGTCTGTATGTCGTATACACAAACAACGAAGGACTCGTAGATATATAAAATATAATTTATATTTTTATTCTTCGACAGCAACGATTGTGTTTAGTAGGAATACAGTCAGAGTGAGTTCTCATATATCTTTCTTCTTTGGCGGGGACCCTTTTTGTGAAGTAGTGCGACGACCGGAGAACGTACACGGGGAGCTGACAGGTCTGCTTGAGTGACCAGTGGGTCTCTTCCTTCGCTTGAGAGACCAGGGGACCTCTCCCCTTCGCTTGAGCGACCAGCGGATCTCTGCCTTCATTCCAAAATTACAGACCTTAGTCCCATGCGGAAGTATGAACATCCTCTTCGCCTCACGTATTTTCTGTTTATGGCTGGTTATCGGAACTTACATACTCCCGTTTTTTTTTCGGTAATTTGTTGATCTTATCTGCGAACGGAAATATCTGTCATTCTATCCACAGGCAATAAATTACATTTTTCTCTTTCCTGTGAAACCACTTTGTTGATGTTATCTTGCGACCGCATTGAATTTGCTAAGTTCATCGTCGCCATCTAAGCTAGTATATTACATGTAGAGTCGTTAGTTTCAAGGACATTATAGGAAACTATTTTCATGCCAAGATTTGAATTTAATTTCTGATTATATATATATATGACATATTAATCATCATCACTAACTCGAGGCAGTTCTTCTAGGCTCAATCTTGTGTTTGCATAAATCTGATGAAAGACTTTGCTGGTCGGCTCGTCCATGTGCTAAAGAGTACATAAAAGAACATCGCTTATGAATTCGTCTTTGCTTCTCTAGCAGTGATATGAATGGCTTTTGAGATAGATGGCAATTGGTCTTAAAGCTTTGTCGGGTGTTGCTTAAGTATTCTAATTAAAGCCGTGGAATTTCCAGTTTCAGCTTGTAATCAATTTTTCAGATATTTTTGATATTTGGTGAATTTCTAAAAGGAACTTTTATTCAAAGCAGGAAGACTGGTTGTTCTTGTACTAGGGGATATGACTTATTGATGATTTCTCTCCAGGCAAATTGTCTCTGTGGTGCCGCCTTATCTGACTGCAGGGAGAATTACTTGCTTTAAGTAACGCACACGCGCATAAGAAAACGTGTGACATAAAACTTTAAATCCGCGCTTAAATATTAAAATTTCATGTAAAAAAAAATCACGAGTGAATCTCTCTGGCTAGAAGGGAAATCGTCTTTTTACTTTTACTCCGATCTTTGTTCTAGAAATTTAGACCAAAAATCAGAGATAATCGTAAAAGTAGAAATATTTCATGCATTCTTCATTTGCACACAGGTCGTTATTGTTTTAAAGCAAGAAACGGTTCATTGGTCTTCAGTTCAATCCCTCATTTAAGCAGCGCAAGTCAAAACTGTTAATTCCGTGTAAAATACAAAAGAAGCAAAAACGAACAAAATTGGATAGTTGCTTGGTTGGGTTTTGCCGGATCTTGTTTTTACATAAAAATATTTGATTTGTTAACATATATTTTGTAGATAACATTTTTAAACAATCGAGAGCTCATTTGTTTTTTGGAGAGTTAACTGGTTTCAAACATTTCTAACACTAATAATTCTATTCCATTATGTACATTACTTTTCACTATAAAATGCTTCCAAGTATTTGCTATGTAATTGCAGTATTTCGGGTTTTATACGCTGTTAAACGATTTCAACTCTTGCTGTGCAACACTAATAATTTTATTCAACATTACTCATTCGTTTGCACACAGATAAATGGTTCAAATTATTTCTATTTAATGCTAAAAATTCAAATAAACATCATTCTTTTATTTGCACATTGTTAAATGATGCCAAAAATCTTTAACATGGATTTGGGTATAATATATTAAGACGAATAAATGTATCTAAAATATAATATTAAAGTGAAAAATTCCATCGTTTAATTGAACGAAAAATAAGCAATCAAGAGAAACATAACATTTTAAATAATTCTTGTCAGTTTACTTATATATATATATATATATAAAATATACACAAACAGTTAATTACCTTCCAATATGTATATATCAGGGGCGGAGACGGGACTAGTGCTACTCGTGCCCGGCACGACCAATAACTCGGTCAATGTTATTCAAAATGGATTAAAAATCATCCATTAATTTCAAGCAAACATACTTAGTCTGATCTCAATTAAATTACGTATCTATTCAAGTTTCGATAACTCAGTCGCCAAAAGTTCATAAATATATCTGGGAATAATACAACGATGCTGTTTTGAACGGATGGTCTTTGTCCGGCCACCGTCAGATTCATTGAACATCCCATAAAATCGACTATAATGTTGAACGTGCAATCCGTGCCTGGCACTAGACCCTTATAATAACAGTAATGTTAGAGAAATACGCTTTTGGCTGTAGCCAATAGCAAGAGCAACCCTAACACCATGCTCAAAAATCTTAGCACAGATTGCTGATAGATGTCTTGGAAAGAGGGAGAGGGACAGAGAGAGAGAGAGAGAGAGAGAGAGAGAGAGAGAGAGAGGATAGCAGATTATAGCTGTCGCCGACGTCATCATCATCGCTATGGTAATGTTGGTTAAACGGCGTGTTTTAATTCGTTTTTTCACTAACAGATGTCTATTTCTGTAATGAATGTTGCATATATTACATTCTGTAACTAAAATTTGTTTATTTGAATACATTTTCAACAAATAATCTTTATTTTAAGCGAAATTGAAACTACTAGCTGTGTCTGTGTATATTGTCATCAGTTTCTTTATTCTAATAAACATATTTTTCTCGTCATAGTAATGAACATCTTCTCTTTTCTTCTATACTTTTGAAAGGAAAAAAAATTATCTTATCTACTGTATTAACAAGACTACAAATTATATAGTTTCTTGATTGTTTACAAAAAAAAAAACACCATGCAAGGTACGTTAGTCAATCTGTGCTATACAATGGAGAATCACGCAATAGCAACTATGATGACTTACTTTGGGTCCACGGACCACGGGTTGGGAACTGAAGTTGACAGCGGGTGGTGGGGGGCACGAGTAGCAAAAATAGGCCAGAGTCGCCACTGATATATATATATATATATATATATATATATATACAAATAATTTCTTGGTTTTGTCTGTCTCTACCAGCTTATTTCTTTGCTTGTCGGCGTCAACATCTGTCATATGTATTTTTCTTCTTAAAAATTGAGCACTCCTGGCAATCAATAACGTATATGTAAAAAAATTATATGTTAAAAATACTTGAGAATGACCATGGCTCTAGAGTTTCGATCCCGGCTAGAAGCATCTCGCGTGTCTCGCTACACTGAAGAGTTGTGATACAACGAAAGTTTATGGATGGCAATATATATGCTCTCCCCGTGGGTGGAGAAATTTGCCGGTTGCTCCATCAGCAGAAATGTAACAGCTATTCTCAAGAATTGAGTCTTCCTGGTAACTGATAACGTATATGTAAAAAGTTATACGTAAACGGTTCATTCTCTAATACTGAGAATAATGATTGCTCAGTGGTAAGATATCGATCCCACCTTGAAGTGTCTCGTGTCTAGCCCCACTGAAGAGTTTTGATACAGCTAATTGTCGATGGATGACAATATATATATATATATATATATATATATATATATATATATATATATATATATATCTGTTTCTGGTTTCTTTGTATAATGGCAAATCAGCTTTCATGGTACAATCTAACCAAGATCAGGGGGATAAAGAGGTTCATGCCTTTCAAAAGGGTATTAATCCGAAAGTGACCGTAGTAGCACCACTAAAATTTGAACTCCCTTACAACAACAGAAGTTCAGCACTTTTACTAATAAAATGTTTGTATGTATGTATATATGCATGTTTTATATTTTTATAAGGTGCCGATGTTTTATAAAAGATGGCCAGTCTGAACAAAAACTGAAAATAAAAACTTAAAAGTCTTCCTTATCGGCAATTAATGAGGAAAAATCTTCCTCTAAAGAAAAGGACATTTTAAAATACATATCCATAGTTAAAAGGTATTTAGATATTCTAGTTCAAATTTAAAAGTAGATATCAGCAAAATATGTTGTCCTGATAGATATAAAAAGTACAGAAGTATATTTTATGTTGTTAGGAAAATAGTGACCGATGTTATATTTAAAAGTGTAATAAAATCGGTCGTTGTTTTCCAAAATCCTGATATACCAGTGTTATCAGGCCGTATATGTATGTATGTATGTAGTATGTATATATGTACGTATGCACGTACTGGTAAGGTTCAGTATGGAAAAAAGGCAAAAAAGAAAAGGAAACTTAGATTTTTCGCTCTGGGGATTGACAGTTCCGTCTACCCGACTATTTACCCATAGCTAGTGGCTGGGTGCTGAAAGGAGAGGAGATAAAAATAGCCTCATTCAGGTTGGACCATCAAAATATATTTATTTAAATACTTAGACAATTCGGTTCATGAATAAGTAAAACCATGACATTTTTTTTAATTGAAATGGTTAGTTTTTTTCTTAAACAAAGATACCAGGATTTTTTTTTTTCCTAATGAAATATACAATCCGAACGGATATCATTAATTATTATTTATGACGAAAGAGTATTGCGAAAATGAATTATAAATTAACAAAGAATAAAGAATATGTATATTTCGAAAATATATGGAATTTTCCGTCAAATTGTACATATTTTTTAATAGCTACAAATTCATATTTTGGCTATAGGTTTTGGCTTCTTTGTTTAATGGCATATCAACCTTCGTGGATTATTTAATACTAAAGCCATCCTTACAGATGGAAAAATTGTGGTACTTTTTCACACGTAGCTAAGGGAGTTCATGCCTTTGCCAAGGGCATTAAACCGAGAGTAAACGTGATAGATTAACTTGGGTTTGAACTCTCTTACAATAATATACCAGAGCAGGACGCTTGCCATTTCACTAAGGGGACTCCAACAGTTTTGTTACAAAGATCAACCATTTAGAGTTGGGTAATAAATAATCCTAACAAATATCTATTTTCATTTATAATGATGGCAATCCCTTTTATTTTTTAAAGAAAAATGTTGATTTCCTTTTTCGCATTATATTTCTTTTCAAACACACCCACGCACGTTTGTGTTTAAATGTCCATTAATATACACATATATGTGCGTGTGCATTTGTATGTGTGTGAGGGATTATGCATGCATATTTCTGATTGATTGTTTGAGTTTCACGGCACATCAACCAGTATAGGTTATTCAATGCCAAATCCGGTTTACATATATGAATTATATATGATTTGTAACCAATTTTTTTATATGAACTCACTTTTTCTTTATAAACTCACTTTTCTTTTAAATTCATGTTTTGATCCTTTCGAGCCACAAGTAGGACATATAACTGAATATATATATATATATATATATATATATATATATATATATATATATATATATATATGTGTGTGTGTGTGTGAGACTGTGTTTGAGTATGGGTGGGTGGGTGTACGGATAATATATGCATGTGAATGTGTGGATATATTATGGTTATTAGATCAGGCTACGTCAGAACTAAAATCACCTACACACACATAGCCACATATATACACACATGAAAGTACATGGACATATGCACATGGACTCATGTAAGCGCGCGTACATACTAATACTCACAAACACACACACACACACACACACACACACACACACACACACACACACACACACACACACACACATATATATATATATATATATATATATATATATATATATATATATATATATGGGGGGTGTAAATATTACGATAGCTTTAAAACTGTAAGTGGAATTGGTTAATCGACGAATTAGCTAATTAGTAAATTTGGTCATTTACTGATTGAGAAATTCCGCTAAAAATCAGAGGTTCCATTTTAATATAATCTGTGAGAAAAAAAACTCATCTGGCAAAGGTCCAATTAAATAGATTAATAATTAACTAGAAACCTAAACGGCTTCTTAGCGTCAGATATGTTCATGTCAAGAAGTAACTACTACCTCTTCCGAACACACATACACAAA